>VFFE01007604.1:93227-137705 GCA_008921705.1 Burhinus oedicnemus
GCCCCATCCTGATGCCGCCGTTACCTCCGAGGGCTCGGGCGGCGGCCGGGCGAGATGCGCCGCGCTGTAGCTGGGCTCGGTTCCGCGGGGCTCGGCGCATCCTCCGCCGCTCGGGGCTCGGCCGGGCTCCTGCGCCCCGCTCCCCGCCGCTCTCCGCTTCGCTCCGCGCTCCTCCGCGCCTGCTTACCCACACCCCGCTCCAGCGGCAGCGAGCGCATACCCCGGGGCTTGCGGCTGGCTCCCTTCGCCGCCGCGGCACCGGGCACCTCCCGCAGCAGCCGCAGCAGCCGCCGCCGCCGCCGCCACCGCCGTACGGTAAAGCGCCGCGCCCCCCGCCCAGCCCCCGCCTCTGCGCCCGGCCCCGGTGACAAATCGCGGCCGGGATTGCTTTAAAGACAGAGCGCTCGCGTTTGCCAGCCAAGGAAGAGGGATGCTTGACATCCCCCTTCCCCCCCTCCCCGGGGTGCATGGCATCCCCCGGGGATGTGCACCACCCCTCTGGCCTCCCTAGGGCTCCCCGGGGTGCTGGGGATGCGATGCGGCTGAGCCCTGACAGCTCGACGCGCTGATGGCTGCAAAGGCAGCTTTGCTGCCTTTGCAGCCATCAGCGCGTCGAGCTGTCAGGGCTCAGCCGAGTCCCCAGCGCAGGGCACAGGTAGCCCTCACGCTGAGCCCCAGCAAGCAAGGACACAAAGCAACCCGCCTCGGTTATTTTGGGGCAGTGAGAGACCCCCAGCAACTCAGCAGCCTGGTGGAGGGGGGGTGGAAAACGTTCCTGGATCCCTGGGGAAAGAAGAGCTAGCTGTGGCTATCCGCTGCCCTGCACCTTCCCAGTGAACCCCAGTCCCGCTGCAGTCGGGGACCACTGGGACAAGCTGTGCACAGCACTGCCAGCAGCCTGTGCCTTGCCAGAGGGGCTTTCTGAGGAAGATTTTATCCATATGACGTCTCAGCAGGGTCTGAGGGTCTGAGTAAAGCCATAGCCTTCCTTGGTGCTTGGTGCCTTTGGCAACCATGCTAAAAACTCTGCCTGGAGATTATGGGCCCAAGCCATCAGCTCTGCTATGGAGGAAGCCCCTCTCCTAGCTCCCTGCTGCACCACATGCCCAAACCACCCCCCTGGCCTTGCCAGAGCATCCTTATCCTCATTTCTCCACAAGACCAACTTACCTCACGTCCCGCACACGTGTGATGCTCATGTCTGTACACCAACCATGGGCCTTCCAGCACAGGAGACACTAATCCTTGCGGAAAGGCGTATAGAGCTATGGCAAAGACCCCTCCCTGAACAGCCCTCACCCTCTCTGCAGCCCCCGTTTTTGTGAGCACGTTCATGCACTCATCCGTAAAACCCATTGCTACATGCGGGGTGCTCTGTTGCAAGTTTGCAAGATGATTGAATTGTGCATTGTTCTGTTCCCAGATCTAATCTTATCCCCCTGGCCGGGTTTGCCTCCCTCCTTCCCAGGGCTGGGGGGAAAGGAGCCGCCGGGGGCTCGGCACACTGGACCCTGCCCAGGGGAAAGGCACTGGACTCCCTTCCACAAGCCGAGTTTGCAAGCCCCCTGCAAACCTGCCACCCTGCCACGCTTTTGCTTCAGATATCATCAGATGTTTTCCTTTTCTCCTGCCAATGTTATCCTCATCCTTATTCAAGCGGGAGCTGAGGCTTGCAGGTCCGTGGCTTTTAATCAAAACTGGAATTCTCTTAACACGGTTACGTTATCTCCATTTGTCTTGTTGGAATGAAACAATGTGCTCGGTGAGGTTTTACAGAGCATCCCAGGCCGTGCAGCCCGGGATGTGAATGCAGCCCCTGGCTGTGGGCTATCGGCTGGGCTGCAGCAGCCCAGCAGTGCTCGACGCTGCACACCCCACTGGGAGGGAGCCCGGTGCTCCCTGCTCCAAGGAAACTAGAGCCGCCACAGCAGGGGCAGGCGGAGCTGGGGGCAGGAGCAGGCAGAGGTGCAGGCAGCTCATTCCGGGGCAGCTGGGGACGGAGCTGGCCACCGCTGCCCAGCCCCAGCTCTGCGGCAGGAGCGCAGGCAGCATCCCTCCTTACCTCAACGCTGCAGTACCGATGCTCACTGCTTTCACACTTGGCGTTTTTCGTCAGTGAACACCATCCGTACCAGAACCGGGTATTGTTATGACCTTTGAGGCTCCATCCAGTGGTCGCTTCCATCAGATGCTTTTGCATCTTACTATGATGCCAGGCATGGTGCCAGACTCCAAACGCGCTGAAGGCAGGGAACGTATTTCCTCCAGTTTCAGGAAGGAGGTACAGGGTCCAAAAAACCTGCCCAGGTGCCAGGATTTGGTCTAGAATTATTCCTATTCCGTTAACACTAGAGATAAGTGAGATAGGAAAACCCACCTGGCAGGAGGATCATGAAGTAATTAATGCATCATATTAGTAATGATCTTCTTATTCCAGCACTGCTTATTATTACAACAAGCTTTGCTCTAGTCCACCATGATGTGCTGCATAAAGCAGCTATCTCCTGAATCTGATTTCCTGTTTGGAGATGATCTCTAGCTGAGAAATTACCTGCTCTCAAAACTGATTAGAGTCCTCATCAGCAGATTCTTCACCCATCCTTTAAGCAGGCCCTAGAATATACAGGGAATTCAGAATTATTTCATGCGGGAGGTGAAATCTGGAGTTGGTGGCCCAGCTGCATGCCATTTCCAGGGCGGAGGGAGGCTGGCATTGGCTGTCCCTGCCTGCGGGAACAACGCTCCCTACCTTATGAAGTTGGGGACTTCAGGGGACGCAGGCAGTGCACGATATGCCCAGCACATCCTGGAAGGAGCCTGGAGCAGGCAGGACCCTGCCCCTTCCCACTTCAGGCCCCCAGAGTTGCAGGCAGCCGGCTTTCTGCTCCCTTTATGTGCTGGTCCAGCTCCATTTGGAAAGCAATGAGGTATTTTTCTTCCTCTGCTTCCCATGGCTAAAAACTGTCTCACAACTCCCATGGTTAAAAACTGTTTCCTAATTTCCAGCCTACATTAGCCAGTTTAAATCTATTTGTTCTAGTGCCAGCACAGTCTTTTAGCTTAAATGGTTCCTTTCTGTACCTGGTGTTTACTTACGTGATATATTTATGGGGAGTAATCATATCCCTGCTTTGCCTTCCCTTTGCTGGGCTAAACAAGCCAAGTGCTTTCAGTCTCATCTTATAAGACAGGCTCTCCATTCCACCCCCCACCCCCCAACGCTAATAGCCCTTCTCCGCACCACTTCCAGCACGAATTAATCTTGCTGGAAGACGGGCCATCGCGGCAGTGTGCAGTCCTTCAAACAGCATCTCCCAGTGCCCGGCACAACCACCAGTGCCTGCTCCACCTCCACTGACGCCACCCCAAAGCGAGTGACCGCAGCTCCAAGCACGGTGGTGCCGCATGTGTGCCAGCCTTCCCAGTGCCAGATTGTCACCTGAATGAGGTGACACCGGTGGGAGATATTGCCTTGTGCCTCCCGAATGCATCCACCCAGCTGTTGGCTGTCCCAGCCTGCTTCCCAGGCTGCCGGCTCCTGCCTTCCCCTCCGGCCGATGGCAGAGAGGTTGGGTGCTCCTGCATACAAAAGAGGGCTGATTTCTCTCCTCTCGGCTGCGCTGCAATGGTGTATGTGCAGAGCTCTCCCACGGGGGGTTATAAACTCCTGTAGCCTTAAATGAAACTCACAGAGGACGCACAGACTCATCCCACTAAACACAAGAGGGAGATGGTATCACCATGCTCTGATGGTCACTAATAACTTTACCTCTCCTGTGCTATTCTCAGCAGAGATAAACCTCCAGTGTCTGATGAGCCAGAACAGAAATATCCAATGGCTCTCCGTTCTTTTCTATTTTTGCTGCAAGCTGGTTAACCCTGAAATCCAATTACTGCTCATTATTCAGTGGAACTTGCCTCTTATCAAACGGACACATTGCAGGGCGGCTGTGCTGCCTCCCAAGTGCTAATGGAGCTGCAAATTACTCCTGCCACGCTGATGCACCCATAGGTGTGAGCCCAGGGGTACCGCCCCAGCACCCCCCATGCACGCGGGGCTCTGGGAGGCCTACCCCTCCATCGCTTCCCTGGCTGCCCGTCGCTGCTGAGCGTGCTGCCGGCATGATGGCCACGGGCTAATGCAACCACAAGCTCCCCAGAGCTGCAAACACGGCACGCACACAGCAGCGCTTGCTGCGGGCTCAGCTCCCAAGGTCACTGTGGCATGTCCTTGCCCTCCAACCCAGCGCCGCGGCCAGAGCCACCCTGCCTGGCCACCCATGGGTGCTACGAGCTGGTCCCACTCCCTGGCATGGGTTGAGCTCTTCAGCTGGGTGCTCAGAGGAGTCGTGCAGGCTGAGCCCACGGCAAGCAGCCTTTAAGCTCCGGGGGTTATTGCGCACGGTGTGAAAGGCAAGGGGCTGATCCAGGCGTGTTGTGGATTAGCCTGGGAGGCTCGATGTGCGGGAGAGGCTGGCTCCCTGCATTAGCACGGGAAGCGGGCGCTCAGCCAAGCCCAAACGCCGCCTAATTTGCATTCGGTGCTGAATTCAGCAGGTGGGGAAAGGGGAAAAAAAAAAAAAGAAAAAAAGCTTTGCAGTTTTCTTTGCTGATTAAAGTCATGGCACAGCAAGTTTCACCTATGTTCATTAGCGAGAGAGGAGAGAGAGGGATGTTCCCAGCAGCAGCTGCTGCTGATGCTCCCCTGGCACCGAAGAGGCAGCCGGGCACAGACCAAACCTCCTGCCCATGACCCTGTTCTGCATGGGCTGGATGCGGCCCCAGGCCCTGACCCACACACTTTGCCCACAAGTTTCCCATCTCCCTCTCTTCTGGTGTTAGCCCACTCTGCCACAATGGCCTCAGGGACAGTCTCTCAGGTCAGCCCTCACTTAAAGCCCCACCATCATCTCTGTCTCTCTTCCAGATCATCCATCAGTTCTTCTCCACGATAGTTTAGGCTAATCCTCCACCTCGGAGACAGGTGACAGAAATGGCAGGGGATGCTGCAGGTGAGGTCTCCGGATGCTGTCAGACATGCCTGCCACACTTTCTGGCACCCACTGCATCCCCCCAAAAAGCCAAATTTTGGCCCCTCTGCACAGGGCCAGCTGCAAGAGGTTGGCAAAGTAGGGGCTGGGGCCACAGTTGGGTGGGGGACACGGGGAGCGGTGGCTCGAAGTCCCCCAGCTCAGCGCTCTGCCTGGGGGGGCTCCAGAGCCAGGCATCCCCTGTGGCCAGGGGCAGGCAGGCAGTTAAAGCAGGCCCTGGGAGCTGAGTACAACCCAGTCCTTTGCTTCCACCCCAGCTGCCTCATCAGCTACCATTGCCCTGATTAGAGCTGATTAATTCCCCCAGCCACCCTCCCAGTTGGTTAAAGTGATTAGCACCTCGGCACTAGAGGAACCGGGTGGTGGTCTCCCCCCCGACTGTGAGGGAATCAGTCCGCACCTGCCCATGGGGCACCCATAAGAGCAGAAGACCAAGAGGTGCCACCCTGGGCTCCTATGGGACCCAACAGCTCCTCTTGGCCCAGGTCTGGTCCCCCATCTCCAGCCCTGGCTTGGCTTCCTCCGGCACCTGCCAAAGGCAGAGCATCCCAGGGAGCCACCGGAGGGGGAACCAGAGAAAGAAGCCGATGAAACCCCAGTAAGTGAAAGATTAAACATAATGCCAAGTAAATTAATATACAAGAAGAGAAGGCAGGTTTTAAATTAACTCATTACAATGCTAGGCTTTCAAACCCATTTATTTACCCCATAGGTCCTGCAGCTTCATATGGAAAATGGCTCCTGCTTGACTGCTATTAAAGCTCAAACGCAGAGCGACGTGGCTGCACGGCGGCTGCCGAAGGCTGGCGGTCGACACCTGAGCGTGCCCACAGATATATGCAGGGACGGGTAATTGCACATGCAAAACGTTCGGCTGTGACAGCAAACAGGACAATTGAGCAGAAAAATGGGAATCCATTTCCATGCACAATTACCCGGGGGGGGTGGTGGGGGCTGAGCCACGGCTCCAGGAGATGCCAGTGCTGGGTCCCCTCCTGTCCACCCCACACCCCCCCAAGTGCTGGATGTGCTGTGTGACAGCCTCCTCCTCTCCGTGCCTGCCTATTTCCCTGGGGAGCAGGGCATTTCCATCCTCCCAGGAACCGGGGGACACTGTGCCGAACTGGATGAACCCGGTGCTTATTACCGGGTTAGCCGTGATTACAGAACAGACAGCTTAATGAACGAGCTGTTCTTTGGGGTGGATTTACTGGGAAAAGGGGCAGGGGAGGAAGCAGATAGTCTGAGCCTCTTTGTTTGGGAAGTCTCTGCAATTAGGCGAGGCTTTTCTACAGAGTCGCTCTTATTCAGGAATTGTTGTTCCCAGGTCTTACCGATGAGCTGGAGCTGGTTTGTAATAGGTAATAAATGAAAGAGTAGCCGGGGGGGGAAAAAAGCCCAGACCTCATTTTTTTCCCCCTGCCGTCCCTCGAGCTGGCAAAGGAAAGCCAAGCCACTCGGCAGGCTGCTCAGCCCGAGCCATGGGGAAGTGGCCGGTGCCGGAGGCAGACAGCACGTTCCTGGGGAGTTCTTCGTGCCAGGGACAAGGTCTGGCGCTGGCTCAGCCAAGGGGAGCGGCACGGGTCAGGCCAGCAGAGAGCTGAGAGCCTGCTTTGGTCGCCATTCCTGATCGCTGGCTTTACTGCACTACAATTCCCAGCAGCCTGCGGGAGGGTCTGTGCCTCTAAAAGCCGCATAGAGCAGGGTGCGATCGGTAAAGCACTTGGGGGGCAGAGCCACCTCGCCGGCCGGGCAGATGGAGATGGATGTGGGCAGCAAGGCAGTGCCAGGAGCTTTTACGTCTGAGGCGAAGGGCAGGAACAGAGCTGGGGGCATGGTCCCTTCCCAGCAGGGCTGCGGGATGTGGTGGGCAGGGCAGGACCAAGGCAGGGTGGTGGGATCGCATCTCGCACACTCTCCCGCCTCCTTCCAGGGCCATCGAGATGCTTTGCTTTGCTCTTTATCAACCAGCTGCTCTGCTGGCTGGCATGGAGAGGAGATGGTCCAGGAAAGGCTTCTCCTGGCCCGGTCTGGGGAGCAGGACACAAGGGCATCTCTGTGTCCAGCCAAACCTGCCTCTCCAAGGGCTCTGGGTGTGATGACTGTGGCCCCGAGTTTGCGTGGGAACTGCTGGGAGGGGGCAGCCCCCAAGCCCCCCTCTGCACGTGCCTCTAATTATCACACCTTCACCTCTGGGCGAGTCAGCCCTGCTTTCCCCCATTCGTAATTCAGCCTGACACAGCCCAGCAAAAATCAATTCACTCTTATAAGGAAGTGCCAAGGCAAATTATTTCCTAAAGCCTTCGATAGGGCTTTCTTCTCTCCTGACGACTGTATCTTCGGTGTTGAATCCTAAATTACAGATTAACCCTTTGAGCTCTCCCAGTGTGCGGAAAAGTCCAGCCCACTGGGTGATTGATGAAGCCATCAGCAGGAGCACCTTGTCACCTCGTTGCCCATCCCTTAGAGGATGGGCCCATCTAGCTGCCTACACACAAGTCCATCCATTCGTCCTTCCTTAAATCATCCCTCTAGGAACACCACCGGCTGTACAACCCTCACCATACGACCTTGTCAGGGGAGTGAGTGAAGCAAGGGCTGCCTTGATTCATAGCCGGGCGGTTCAGTCATTTGGGGTGGTCTTCCCCAGAGAAACCCAGCTGGTCTTTCCAAAGGCAGTTTGTGGCCAGCAGAAGACTTTTTGCTTTTTCATGGTGTCCTGGTAAATTCACCATTGGGAAAACCCAGCTTGGCATCCCTCCTGCTTTGGCATCCATAACCCAGTGGCAGGGTCCGGCTCCGACGTGTGCCGTGCCCTGCAGCCCCCTGGGTGCTGCCGGCAGGAACCGGTCACCCCCTGCCTGACGCACACTGCTGTTTGTGTTAGCTGTTCTTGCCCCCATCATTCCCCCAAAAAAAACAGCACTTGTGAAGATAACAAAGCCCTTCTTTCCTTGCAAGGTTGCTGGCTATGGTGTGTTGGATTATTAGGTGGCCTTTCAAACTCATTAACATAATCAGTTCCCAAGTACAGAATGGATGAAGGAAGAGAGAAAAGAAATGAAGGGTGTTGGGGTCTTAGGGGTAGGGGCCTCAGGGTGCCTGGGAGCACCCATGGGCTCCCAGCAGAGCATCGTGGCCGGGACTGTCAGAGCAGACCTTGGAGGATAATACTAGAATGCTAAAAAGCCTTAAAATCTTCTGCTCAACGAAAAGGCTTTCCCCAGCCTTCGACCACAAAAGGTGGAAATCAGAGGGAGCCGATGAAAGAGTAAATCTAATAAAGGGAGTTTTAATCAGAGCTAAAAAAGAGGGGGGAGGGGGAGAACGGATCAGAGTTGTAAACTGGCTGGAAATCAGTCCCTTCGTTATCATAAACACATGATCGGAATTTAATAGTATTTGACATTTCATTAATTTAAACCAGGAGTCATGGGAATAGAGAGAGAAAAAGAAAGAACATTATTAATTTTAAAGACCTCCTCCTGGAAGGGCTCACACTAGAAAAAGAAGAAAAAAAAAAAAAAGAAGAGGGAAATGTTACAAGAAAATTGTTTCTTTATATTTTTCCCCACTCTTCTCTTCTAGCTGCGGAAGAGCTTCCTAGCCATGAAAAACCTCGGGGCTGAGCTCCCCGTGCCTTTCCCAGCTCCAAGCAGTGCATGTTAAAAGGCCAGCCTGGTCCTGGGTGTACCACGGGGTGGCTGCAGGGTGGGATACAGGATTGTTCCTACAGGCACCTGGGTACGAACCAGCAAAAGCCACATGCCACACTTGTGCGCGACTTCAGGAGGTGCCTACAGCCGCTGCCCAGAAGCATCCATCTGTCCTGCGTCTGCCGGCAGATGAGGCACCGAGGACCAAAATAGCTGTCCCCCAGCCCAATCGTGTCACAGCATCCCCGGCGGGAGAGGGCTGGAGGCAGGGGAGGGGGACAGCATCTCCCAGCCATGGAGGAGCCGAAGGCGAAGCTGCCAAAAATAAAACGATTCAGGACACCGTCTCTATTGTAAGGGCAGATGGATGTCGCTGGGGCTGCGCTTGAAAAGGCAGATCTAAAAGGATGGAATTAAAGTGACTTTGGAGAAAGAGACTTTCTGCTAAAGCTGATACGCTGCTTTGCAGATAAGGCTTCTGCAGGTGGAGGGGCAGGCCACCCTTCAGGTCTAATTGGGAAAGGGACAAAGCCACCCCAACCCTCCCCAGATGCCTTCAGCAGTGGGAAGGTGGCTTCCCTCGCTCCTCCAACATCCACCGTCAACCTTTTAAAAAGCACTTCTGGATCTTCCCCTGGTATTTTAGGAAACTTCAATAATCTTAGGCGATTATTTCAAAGGATTTTTGAAACTGTCGTATTTTTCCCCCCCCTTTTGGTGCAGCTGCACATCACGACACCCGAGAAGCCGCAATGGCTGCCTGCGGGGTGGCCAATTTAGCTCCATGTATTTTGACCGCTTTTTCAAGTCCTGCTATTGATTTTTCTGCCGGGGCCAGCTGAGAATTCAGCTTATTAAAAAAAATCACAACTGGAGCAGAGCTACACCACCGATGCCTGCCCCCTTAGTGTGGGTCCGGCCGCCGCGAGGGTCCTTTGCTTTGGCGGCTGATGGGGTGGTGGAACCCATTGATATAGGAGAGAAATTCCCCTGGCTTCCCCAGTGATGCCAGGGGTTTGCTCAGTGCCAGCAATTACCTGTTTCCCTGTCACATGCCCTGTTTAACAGCATTTGCTCTCACCCGGTTTAAGCACAGATAATTTTAGCACTTTAGCCCTCACTTTGTCTCTTCAACTGAGGACTTCATTTGCTGCCAATGAAGCTGGTGGTTTCAAGAGCTGGGCCAGGTTACTTGCCTTCAGGCAGATGTTCAGTGCTACTCAGCCTGCTGAAAATGGAGAAATAATAGGAAAAACAATGATTTCCACACTGAGCCCTTCAGGAGCCTCTTGTGCTGGCTCCCAAGCTCGCCAGCTCAGTGCTGGGCTCCTCATGCCCAGCAAACACCCCGTGCCACCAGCTCCACCCCCCCCCCACCCACCCCCCCCCAGCTCATTGGGGTTTATTCCTCACTGCTATGGAGGTGCCCAGGAAGGGGAAAGGAGGCACCAGAGATGCTGAAGCCACCCCATGATGGCTTTGGCTTTTGTTCTCTTCTAGTGCTCCCTTCCGACAGAGAAGAAACACAACAAAGGGGATGTTTATGAGCCCTGCCAGCGGTGGGTTTGGCTCTGGGCTGCGTTTAAAGCACCTCCCTTGTTTCCCAGCGTTAACCGCCTCCCAGATATTTACAGCGTTTGACAGCGGGAGACAGAGCCAGGCTGAAGCACCCGGCTGCTCGCATGAGCGACCCGTGCCTCGGCCACAAATTTGTTAGGGGACGTGGGAGGAGGGATGAGCTCCTGGATGAAAAGGTGGTTGTCTCTTTACCAGACCGGGTCCCTCTCCCCAAATCCCCACAGCCAGGAGGAATTGGGGAGGGATGCTAAGCGCTGCCTGTGTTATACTAGTGTGTTCCCAGTTTGCTCCCCCAGTCCCTCACTTCATGTGCAGGGGCTGGGGTGGTTGGGGTTTTGCAGGTCCCCCCCTTGCCTTTACTCTGCTTCCCCATCCCAGCTATGGATCTGCCTCATTTTTTTTTTCTCTCCCGCACTGCCTTTATCTCGTGTTTATTTTTCTTCACCGCTTTTGCATCCTATTCATCTGTCTCTCTTTCCATCTCGTCTCCCCCATCCTGAAAGGCTTGTCAGGAGAAGAAAGAGCGAGCCCAGCTTCTCCCAGCTCTATTTACCAAATAAGGCCTGGAGTCAGGTTTTATTTAAGAAAAGGAAAATGAACTGGATGCAAGTAGGCCAGAGGAAGTGCCTGTGAATAAAAAGGATGACGGCAAAGAGAAGGACGAACAAGGGAGAAGAGGCAGAGCATCCCCTCGGGATGCTGGACACAAGTTCATTGCCAGAGCCTGGATCCGGTGCTGGGGGAGCCGCCGGCCACAGCCTCGACAGCTCTGCTCGTTAGCGGTGCCAAAAACGGCGTGAAAAATACAGGAGTGTCACGGGAGGTTGGGGAGCAAGTCAGGTGGCTAATTAGTTGGTTTAGGGCATCTTTTGCTTGATGCCAAAGCAGTGGTTTCCTTCCCCCATAGGCTATAATGCAATTAGACAGACAGCAGCTATCAGGAGCAGCAGCATCAGACCGGGGGGTGGGGGCAGTGGGAGAGGGGGGAGAAAAGCTGCGTAAACTCTCCCACCCCTCGCCACAGTGTGGGAAGCACAGTCTTAGGGGAGAGGAACCCTGCGAGCAGAGCTAGGGGATGCTCTGCCTCGTTGGCCCCTGGGGCACAGAGCGTTGAACCCCCCCAGGGTCAAGTTCAGCTCAGCCCTGACCTGCAGCAAGCCTGCTCAGACCCTCCAGCCCTAAATCCGGGCTCTCACGGTGCCTCCTTTGCTGGTCACACCACCCCTCATTGGTCCCTCAGCATTGGGGACCCCCCTGTCACCCTGGCCAGCAGCAGGCATTGGGGGGCGGGCTCCACCTTGCCTGATTGCAACCCCTTCACCACACCATGGGGGTTGCAAGACATCCCCCACCTTCCTCCAGGACCCCCCTAGTCCTCCTCAGGTGGAAGAGGGCAGGGCTTGGGGGTCCCTATAACACTCTTGAAGTTCCTCTGAGAGATCCAGGGTGGAAAATTAGGCTGGCTCCTCACAGCCCACCCCCCTGTTCCTGCGAACAGGGGCTTTCAGGAGCCTTTGGGCACACAGCTTGCTGGGGCTCGGACAGGCTGCAGGCAGCCCAATCAAAAGCAACTGAAAAATACGTTTTTGCAGGCAATCCACCGCCTATCCTGGAAAATAGCCTCTAAAGAGGGGCCTGGCCCCGTGCCCGGGGAAGTTAACTTCAATTGACTCGCCTGCATTTCGCTTCAGGCCCTCTCCGATTTTCCTGGAGCGCCTTGTAATATTGAAGTGCTATTGCGAGGAAATTAAATCTGCTGCACTTAGCATAAGCGTAAACTCTTTCCCATAAGCCACACTCTGACGCAGGCACCCAAGCATCTTCACCATCACCTACCTCACAGCATTGACACGTGCCCCGGTGTTTGCAGGATCGGGACCCCGCCAGGGTACACAGCTCGCCTCCCTGGAGTTTTGCCTGTTATTTGTGGCCGTGGTTCCTTGTTACACGTCACTTGCCAGCCTTGCCACCACACTCCAGAGATGGCAAGAAAACAGATCTGCAGCAGAAACACCGTTGTATAGAGCATGTACATTACATATTTCAGCCTCTCCCCCATGTGTATTGTACATTCTCCCGCACAGCCCTGTCAATACACTGCAATAGGAGCCTTTGTACTTCCTTTAAATTAAACCCTAATTTACCCAGATAAGCGGGGCCTGAGTGGAGAGGCTGCCAAATCCCCACGGCTTGTTGCTGTTCTCATTCTCGCTCTTATTAGCTGTTACTGGCCGTCGCCGGCTAGTTAACCCATGCTGGTTTCATTTGCTGGGGGAAAACACAAGCCCAGGCACCTCATAAGGGATGCTAAGGTGGGATGCAGCTCCCGGCCAGGCGGAGCAGTGGGGCTGGGGCACATCCCCGGTGGTGGGTGGTCCAGGATGCTCTCTGGGGGTGGATGCTGACCCACCGGAGCTCGTCTGTGCTGCAGCCCCAAAGCCTCGTGCCGAGGAGGGAGCTGCAGGACCACCACCCGCTGCTGCCATGAGGACCTCAGACCAATGCTGGCAGCAAGAGGAACATCTTTTCAAATTTTCAGCTCACCTCGTTATTGCCTTTCCCACAGCTGGACAAGCTGCCCAGGAAACCCGCTGCCCTGCTTAAAAGTTAGCGTTTCTTAAAACAAAGGCGCTTGGCCTTAAATCCCCTTTTCCTCCTCCTTGTGAAGAGATTTGGTCCAGGAGCCGGGCGTGCTTGGCAGCAAACCCACGTACAAGGAAAGCGCATCAGCTCCTAGCAGGAAAGTGAATTATTGAAGTCAAGGAAAGTTGTGACGAATCAGTTAGGGTGGCCTGCCGTATGCTCCCGGTGAATTATTTAAAGCCTGGATTTAAGTGATTCCTGAAATAAAGATGACAGAGACTGGGGAGGGAGGAAAACCACTGCAAAGGGCCACCACGATGCCACTCTGGGTGCGGGGACCAGGCTGTCTCCGCCACGGGCTGCTGCTGCCTGGCAGAGACGGGGGCTGCAGGCTTTGCTCTGCACACCCAGGGTTTTGTAAAAATATCCCCCTGAAAAAAAAAACAAACAACCACCCCTCGATGTATCTTTTAATGTTGTTTTATTCTAAGGCCAGACATTGTGGTCTGGAAACGGCGGAGCTGGTTTAACCCCGCTGGCAGAGCCGGGCAGGAGAACCAGGCAAAGAAAAGTCCCCGCTCCGGAGGACATCATGTGAATTTTATTTGATTTCAACAGACCAGAAAGCAGCAGAGCTCGAAGTGGCATGCAGTGCTGGGAGGGGGGGGAAACCAGGCTGAACTGCCTCGAAGGCTCCTAAAAAAGCCAAACCACAAAGGGAAACGAGGGAAAGAGAAAATACTTTATTACATCTGTTTGAAGTGAGAAAGATACAGGAATGAGCAAACACCGAACTGTTTTGCTTCTGCTCGCAAATGAACACGCTGCTGAGCCTAATGGGATTTTAGATTAAAAGATTTAACGAAAAATAACAACCACCTCCACAAATAGAGTTTTATAAGGTCAAATAACAGATGTGCGGCAGCAAGAAATACTGCCAGTGTTTTGCCTCCTTCTGCAGGGATGCCTCTCCCAGCCTGAGCCCCGATCTTCAGGTGCCCTCCTCTAATCCCTGCCTTTATCCTCAGCGCTCATGTTTCCCGCAGAGGATGGCTGGGGAATAATCCTCTGGGATCCTATTTCAGCTGCCTTTTCTGGGCAAGAAGTTTGGCGCCTGCGACCAAAGGCCACCTTTGCAGAGTGGCAGGGCTGGGGACAGGGAGCAGAGACCTGGCCTGGATGGCAACAGGGATGGCCCACAGGGAAAGGCGCTTCCTCAAGGGATTTCTCCATCGCTCTTGGGGTTTTCCCAGCGATGCAGGGCTGCAGCCTGCCTCGGCATGCAGTCAGGGCATTGGTCCTGAACACCCAAGGGGGGTTCTGATACGTCCTGACACCCCCTTTGCTAATGGAATCATAGAATCATAAAATCACCTGCGTTGGAAGGGACCTTTAAGATCATGGAGTCCAACCATCAGCCTAACGCTGCCCAAACCACCACTAACCCATGTCCCTCAGCACCTGTCTGCCCATCTGTTAAATACCTCCAGGGACGGTGATTCCACCAGTTCCCTGGGCAGCCTGTTCCAATACTTGATAACCCTTTCGGTGAAGAAATTTTTCCTAATATCCAATCTAAACCTCCCCTGGGGCAACTTGAAGCCGTTTCCTCTTGTCCTGTCGCTTGTTACTTGGGAGAAGAGACCAACCCCCACATGGCTACACCCTCCTTTCAGGTAGTTGTAGAGAGTGAGAAGGTCTCCCCTCAGCCTCCTTTTCTCCAGGCTGAACAACCCCAGTTCCCTCAGCCGCTCCTCAGAAGACTTGTAATGGGACACGGCTGTCCCATCACACAGGCTGGCCCTTTCCCCACTTTTCTTCTGCTGGGCGTCAGACACAAATCTCCCATGACCCATTTTTGGAGGTATCAGGTACTTTCAGCAACTACTGGCTTCAAGGGCATCGGGGGTTTGCAGAACCCTTGAAAAATTAGGCAACTTCTGCACGCCTAAATAGATGCTTAATGACAGACACTTCTGGGTGAGCGTGTTGGCAGCAGCCCAGGGTTGGGCCCAGGATGAATCAGACACTGCTGCAGCACGGTGTTGGGCTGCATGATAGGTGTCATGCCATCTGTCTTCACTTTGCCCCCTCGGGGACCCCTTGCCCAGGGGAGAGCTCCCCATGGAGGGGACCCCATGCTCCCCACTCCACTGGTGATGCTGCAAGGGGTGGAGGACCAGCCGCGTCTTGTCACCTCTGCCCCAGACCAGGGTGATACTTCTTCCTGGCCTCTGCAAGCCATTGCCTCGAACATGCTGAACACCTCTGTGGCACCGGCGAAGCCAGGCAGCGTTAACCCAGTGCCAGAGCTGGCCCAGGGAGGATGGTTTCAGCCATTTCACCCTGCAATAAGCCAGAAATTAGGCAAATCCCCCTCTGTGATGCCAGATAGCAGGCCCGTGTCCTCTGCCTCCCCTCACCACATCTCCAGTGGTGCCAGGGGAATGGATGGGCAAGGGATCAGCTCCATTGCAGTCTGTCCAGATTGATAATAGGATGTGCTTTAGATCATGCTTATCCCTTTAAGCTCTTGTTTTCCGAGAGCCCCGGGGTGCTCTCACCCTGCTGTGCCCTGGCATCAGCCTGGGACAGGTTGACCTGGCACCCATCCCCTCCTCATCCCACCCATCCCAGCAGCGAGGGGCATCCAGCTCTCCCAAGAGGGAAGGGTGAGCATCCCTTCTGCCGAGGGATGCTCGGGCAGCTGCTGGAGAGGGTCCGCTCCCCAGCACGAGCCTTGCAGGATGGCCGCCCCACGCGGCTCGTGCTGGGGAGCAGATCGTCTCCAGCAGCCGCCCCGGACCAGCGGGTGATTGGGAAGCATCGTCGACCTCTCCAGCTCTCTCAGCCCCCCTTCTCCCCTGCTGATTGCAATCAACACCTCATTCATACGCCTCTGTTTACCAATTTTCCAGGAGGTATCACACTAATGAAGGGAGCCAGGCAATCAAGCAGCCTCCCACAAGTGGGGAAAAGGAGGAGAGGGGAGGAAGAGAGGTTTGCTGCCAGGAGGAAGAAGGGAATGGGCCAGGCAGGGTTGGGAGAAGGGAGGGGAGAGCCAGATGGGGGGGCTCACGGGGTCGGCTCTGCCCTGCTACCACCCCTGCATCCCTTCCTGGAGCTGCTGTGCTGGCAAAGATGCTGTTACCTGTTGGGCAAGATCTGCAGCATCCTTGGCTGAGGAGCTGAGGTAGCTGGGTACCGCATTGTCGAGGAAACCGAGGATGCTGGCCATGGCGTTGCAAGGAAGCCTTACTGCTTTTGAGAAAGTTCAGGTCAACCTCTGGAGAGCACATCACTGAGCTCGGGGCAACGGGCTGTGCTCTGCAATAATATGTGCCTCAGGAATTATCGAAGCGCCATACAACTGAGGGCTCCATGCAGATATCAAAGTTAAAACTCACCAACAAGTGCCCAACCCTCAGAGCCACCATCTCATCTGTCTGCAGGCGGGCATCGCCAGTGCTTGTGGGGGGCGTTTCAAGTTCCCCTTGCCTGGCAGAGCCGTGATAGAGGTTGGACGGTTTGCTCCCTTTTCACTGGGAGGTTTGCAGCACATGGCTGCGAGACCCAGAATAAGGGGTACAGTCCTCTGCCCGAAATCCTGTCCTGGCAGGGACCTGAAGCCCCGCTTGGCCCAGGGGGTCCCATCCCCATCTAGCATAGTGGCTACAGCCCAGCAGGTCCGGGCCAGCAGAGCCAGCAGCAGAGGGGTAGTTTGGCACTGGTCAGAGAGGCCAGCAGAGTGACAGGCAGGGCTGCGTCTCCACCATCTCCCTGTGCCTTTCAGCTCACTGATTTATGCAGACCAGGAGCGACAGCACTGCCAGCCACAGCAGCTCGGAGCCGGCAGTACCTGGAGCCCTTTCCCAGCTCCAATCTGCTCGCCCGCTGATTAGCAGGGAGAATGATGCAGGCATGAAATGTGCAGGGTGGTGGCTGCCCACCCCAGGACCACCCCTCGCTGGGGCGCCTTGCTCCCATGGGGTTCAGTGTCGAGAGGAGCTGGGAGGCTGGAGGACCAGGGTCTCTCCCTTGCCGGCACACCAGCCCTCTATAAATAAGCAATAAAGAGTTTTCCAGCAGGATTTGCAGACTCCAAGCTGCCCATAACACGCTGCTGGCAGCCACTTGTTATCCCTCCTCCGAGGCTACATTTGGCCCCTGTGGCTGCTGGTCATCTCCTCTCGGGCAGGGTCCGGCCCCGGACTCACTGCAGATGGGGACAGGCTCTCCATCACCTCCCGCTGCTCACCAGAGCAGAGCTGCCATGGCATGGCTGCCCATTCCCTGCCTGCTGGCTCACTGCTGCTAAGACTGTGGGTTTATGGATGCTCTTTGGAGCAAGGTCCTGTTTTTCAGAGGAGAAAGTCCCCCGGGGGGAGGATTTCCAGCACCAGTGGTCTGAGATCCCACGTGGGGTACCAGGTCCCGAGGGCAGCTCTGGCACCATGCAGCTGAGGACATCTCCTTGGTAGAAAGCACAGGAGAAAGGATGGGTTACAAGTGGCAATCGGGAAACAAATAACACAGTGGAAGACAGACGTGATTCCAGCCAGATGGAGAAACAGCAACAAACAATCTGTCTCCATCAAAGGAAGACCCATCAACCCCAGCCGCCGGAGAGAGGAGAGTATCCTCCAGAGGAGAGGGGAGCGGAGGCTTTGCCAGGTGCCCGGCTGGGTTTGGAGCCCTCCGGGGCTTTGACACCTTCCCCAAACAAGCCCGCCAGCATCCTGCTTCCCAGTCCCGCTCCGATCACAGGGGACCCCTCTTTTCCCCCAGGAGCAGCTTTTTGGGGCACTGCTAGCTGCCTGCGTTCCCTGCCCGCCTGCTAAGCCCCCGGCACGGCTGATTGATGAATGGGCTCTCGACATGATTGATCTCTTTGACGGTATGAAGCGCGGTGATTACCTGGTGCTAGTAGATTTTTCTAAGTGTATCTCACGCAGGCACAGGACATTTGTGTCATTATCGTTATTAACTCCATTGTTAACGACTAATCTATGCCAAGATTAGGCCTGGCCTGTTGAAGCGTGCGAGGCGGTGGCTGGTTTTGTGCCAGCAATGGACCCTGCAACAGGAAAAGGGATTTTTATCAATTTAATTGTTTTTCTAATTTTTTGTTTGGTTGGTTTTTGGGGTCTATTTATGGAGATGAGCATCCTCTGGGCATTTGTGCTCACTCCCCTTGTCACAGGGTTTGCAGATTTTCCCTGATTAGGACCACAGGAGCTCCTGGGGTGAGATGCTGAATAGCTTTGTTAGTGAGCGGTTCCTCCAGTTCCCAGCATCTCGGGAGCAGGAGGTTGTGCCATAGGGGAGAAAGTGGGTGGCAGGAGGGTCCCCACCTGCCCGGACCAGACAGAGCCGCAGGTGGGGTGCTGGCCATGGCCCCTCCGCTGCCCTTCAGCCCTGGGTGCTCAGCATTTCTGGGGCAGTGATGGCAAGGTGCATCAGGAGCACTGCCCCCTCCCACTAAAATCCATGGCAGGTCTCAGCTTTCCACTGGAGAAAAAAGCCCAAACCCTTCCTAAAGCATTTTCTCCCCAAATATCTGCCATTTTCCAAACCTAAACTTCAGCCCAGAGGCTTCAACCACAATAAATGAAACTCAGCGGGGCCACAAGGGACCCAACACCATGACCCTAAAGCCATTTCAACCTGCTTTGGCCATCCAAACCCAAACACAGGGAAGGCAGAGGAGAGCAAAGATGCAGCCTTTCCCCTCCAGGTCCCCTCCAGGTCCCCAAATCAGCCTCTCCCAGGGCTGGCACAGCCTCTCGCTCGCAGAGCCCTGGGAGCACAGCCGGTATTTTCTCCTTTGAAACCAGCCGTCAGCTGAGACCTCATCAACATCTTTCCAAATAGAGGAGGGAAAAAAAACCCAACCCAACCCTCCACAGAGGCGTTGTAGCTGATACTCAAGTCAGGGGATCATTTAGGGGATGATTTATTAGATAGCAAACAGGTAAAAGGGAGATTGGGCCAAGGGGGGGAGGCACGACAAAACAGGAGGGATTTAGCAACAAGGCAAAAATAACCTAAAAATACGGCAAATGTGAAAACAGTGACAGTTGCCAGCCCCACAAGGATGAGTTAAAATCCTGGCTGGTGTAACTCAGCAGAGAGCCCGGGAAGCCAATGGAGCTGCAGTAATTTACAATAACTGCTAGTTTGGCTCAATTTAAATAGCTCAGCTTTATGAATACCAGGAATACGTGTGTGTGTGTGTGTGTACGCATGAGAAAGGAGAGGCGAGTTGGGAAGGTTTTATTTACACTGCAGCTTAGAAGCTGCTTAAACTGATTTGGAAGCAGGTGAATAATTAATTGCATCTTTAAGGAATCGAGCTGTTAATAATACTCCCCACAGTGGCAGTTTATAAATGTTCCTGTCAGGGCGGAACATGGAGCATCGCAGAGGGAAGATGGGGGGGTGGGGGGAAAGCCTGGAGGAAAGTCTTCCCCCCTTCGCCTGCCTGCAAAATGAATTAAAGTTGCCATTTTTTCTGCCATCCAGCTGTTCTGACACCTGGATGTCAAATCAATATTATAATGACAGCACCACAGCAAAAAAAAAAAAAAAGGAAATAAAAAAAAAAAGTCCTATTACTACATGGAAAATATTTATATTACCTCCCACTCTCCAAGGTATAGCCTGTTAATTGAGCACAAAGGGTAGGATTTGCCTGGAGCCTGCAGAACTCATTAGAGAAGCAGCCGATAACGTTACGATGAAATGGGGTAAATGGGTGCTGCAAGAGGAAGGTGGTCCTGAGCGGTGGCAGCGTTTGGCCCCTCTCCTGCCCTCAGGCAGCCCACGACCTCCTGCTGCATCCCTCCATCCATCCATCCATCCATCCCCTGGGCATCCCAGGGGACCCCATCACCGGGAAGTGCTTGCAGAGGAGGGGATGCAGGAGCAAACGGGTGCCTTCACACCACTTTCTCTGCTTGCTACAGATGCTGCTCTGCTCAGCTCATTCCAGCACCCTGGTTAATCTCCCGCAGCCAGGCTCGCCCAAAGCCAGAGCAGCCGGAGCTACGGGGATTAAAACAGCACAGCAAAAAAACCTCCGGAGCCAGGAGGTTTGGGAGAAATCTAAACCCTTGCACTTCAGGACAGGAATAAGCCTCAAATAAGAAGTTGGGAGGGAAGAGCTGGGGAAAAAGCTGCTTCCTTCAGGGAACCTTTGACCTTTTGCTGAGAGAGAGATTTGGTTACATGCCAGCCTAGATCCCCCAGAGCGAGTGGCCGCAGCGGGTACCGCTGAGCATCCCCCAGCTCCGATGGCAGCAGCAGCCCCTCCACTCCCATCCAGGAGGGGTGTGTGGGGACGAGAATCACCCAAAGCTCTGCTCACGCTTTCTTTGGGTGTTTTTCTGCCTCTTTATTCCAGCACGGGACAAAACCATCACTCCTCACCCTCTTCAGTCTCTCAAGCCACGTCCTGGGACCTGCGCTCAGGGTAGGGGACAGCAAGGAAGGCTCGCGCCACTCTCCCAGCCTCTCCTCCTCTCCCAGCCCACCTCCCAGGTGGAAAATCAGCACCTGCAGAGCCCTGCCTCATTTTCCGTGATTAATCAGCTTGCTTGAGAGCAGCAGGACTCCCCTCCTCATCCACCCACCCCCCACCCCCCCGACAGCCACGTGTGAAGGCTGACGTTAATCAGATAAATTCCTTTGCAGTAGCACCAACAATTTTTCTAAAGCACAGTCTCCCCGGAGCTACTAATAATTACTCCAGGCCCAGACATTAAAGCATCACCAAAAAAAAAAAAAAGTGGTTTTAATTAAAAAATTAATTTTTCTGACAGACCCACCAATGCTCACTTGGAACAGCAGAGCATTCATCAGGAGGGAAAGGAGAGGGGTGGCAATGACCTGCTCGCAAATGTGTGCTGGGAAAGGGGCTCCCAACTGGACCTTTCCCAATAAATGCCTCTGGGCTGCTGGTGAGGGGCTGTGGAGCCGGGCAAGAACTGCATCCTCCTGAGCCCCTGGGAGCGAGACTCCGCTGGTGGGACACCCCCAGCCCTGCTGGCTGCAGAATCACAGAATGGCAGGGGTTGGAAGGGACCTCTGGAGATCATCTAGTCCAACCCCCCTCCCAGAGCAGGGTCACCCAGAGCAGGTTGCACAGGATGGTGTCCAGGTGGGTTTGGAATGTCTCCAGAGTCAGAGACTCCACCACCTCTCTGGGCAGTCTCTTCCAGTGCTCTGCCACCCTCAAAAGAAAGAAGTTCCTCCTCGTGTTTAGATGGAACTTCCCATGTTCAAGTTTGTGCCCATTACCTCTTGTCCTGTCACTGGGCACCACTGCACAAAGACTGGTGCCATCCTCCGGGCACCCTCCCTTTAAGTGTTTATAGGCATCGATGAGATCCCCCCTCAGTCTTCTCTTCTCCAGACTAAAAAGACCCAAGTCCCTCAGCCTTTCCTCATAAGAAAGATGTTCCAGCCCCTTAATCATCTTCGTAGATCTTTGCTGTACCCTCTCCAGCAGTTCCCTGTCCTTCTTGAACTGGGGAGCCTAGAGCTGGACACAGCACTCCAGGTGCGGCCTCACCAGGGCAGAGCAGAGGGGGAGGATGACCGCCCTCAACCCTACAACAATGAACCCTACAGCGTAATCCCCTTCCCTGGATGTGCCTGAACCATCCAGCCAGGCTGGATTTATTATCCCCTGGGCTGGGAGGGTAAAGGATGGAAATAAAATGCATCGTCAGTGGAAAAAAAATTCCAGTACCTCAAAGGGCTTGTGATGGGGAAAAGGAGGAAAAAAAAAAAAAAAAGGAAAGTGCAGATTCCCTCAGCCCCCACTTTCTGCTGCCGAGCTCAGAGATGCAGCCCGTGGTGGCTGCCCCAGCACAATCGTAATACAGTGACTGGTGCTAAAAACCCTACTAGGATGCTCTGGAGAGCTCCATCGCAGCTCCTGGGGTTACAGCCCCAATTTTTTTCCAAGTAATTATAGCATTGCTTGAGCTCTCCTTCCCTCCGGCTGCCTCTCATCCAGGGGTCTCGGGCTCAGGTACCTCCACACAATGTAATGAGTCTCTTCCCTTCCACTCACTGGCACCAAGGTTTGCAGAAGAGGGTAATGAACGTCTCGTCTCTACCTAACAGGTTTTGGGGATGTTTTACACAAGCCTGACAGAGAAATACAGCCCGGCAGCGAGCCGCTAACAAGAGATGCCTTTATTGCAGGAGGATGAAAGGCAGGACAGATGGAGGCGGTGCGACACTTTGGTGGAGGGGGCCAAATTAATTGGATATGGGAAAATACCTAAATATATCTCGGGGCGGGGGGGGGGGGAGGGAAAGGCAAGGTGCTCGTGCAGGATTGCGTTCAGGGAAATCCAAACTTAGATAGGCTTAGATAAAGATGCTGAGAGCTGATTTCTTCGTTGGCACAAGGCTGTTGGCATCCCTGGAAGAGAGGCACAGGCGAAAAATCTCCCTAAACTGCTGGAAACATCTCCTGCACCGTTCCAAAGGCATCAGGGCAGAGGAGGAATACTTGCCTCCAGTGATGAGCCCGGGCTCAGGCAGGACACTCCTTCCCCCTGGCCCAAGTACCCGCTAATGAATTCAGTGAAGTCAATCCAGGAGATCTGTGGAATACAAAAGGTTGAATGAATTTGAGTTGCTTAACCCAGAGAAGAGACAGTCAAGGGCGAAACTGAGTCTGCAAATACAGGAGAAGACAGCTGCAAAGTGGAAGAGAAAACCTGTTCTCTGCATCCAGTGTGGGGAGGAGAGAAAGGGTCAGGTTAGATGTTAGGAAAGCCCTTTCCAGCAGCATTGGTGGAGGCATCTAGACAGTCCAGGTTCCACCTGACTATGAGTCGATTACCCAACGATGGGTAGTTTTTAATGCAACCACAACTGGATGACCAGTTCCCGGGGCAGGTGGATTACTGGTACATTATGCATAATTATTCCGGAATATCTGCATGCCGCTCGCCGAAGCATCATGCACCCAAACAGAGTGGCCTGGTCTCCACCGGAGCAGGGACGGGAACAACAAGGAGGAATATATACTTTATTTTCCATTGGCTCATCAAACAGGTGAGCGAATAACCTGCAGAGCTATTACCCTTCACATACAGCCAGCTGAGATTAACAGTGATTTATCTCTGGCACTTCCCTTGGTAAGCATCCCCCTGCCCGGGCTGGGGGGATATTGGGTTCTAGGGGAAAGGGAGTGAGGGCTGGGGGGAAAACATCCCTGGGGCTTTGGGAACCACAATTCATTGCCTTTCACCTTTCTGTCAGGATAATTCAGCAGTTAGAGCTCTTTTGGAGGCCTTGGACGCATCGCTGCCTTCCCATGCCTCACCTCTGCTTTATTTTGGTACATTTTCCCTCTTCTTTAAAAATGAAAAAAGAAAAAAAAACCACAAAAAACCCACCCCAACTCTTCAATCTTTTCTGTGATGAGGGGAGAGTGTTTCTGCTCATCTGAAAAGCCTTCAAAAATCAATATATAATCTACCTGTAATAAACTCAAACTTAAGGAAATTATTTCAAATCGTGTCTGTTTGAGGAGACGGTAATTTAGACCGGCTTCCCCCGGGGATTGCTCTTCCCGTACACGTGTGGCTCAGCCCCATGAGCAGCAGGTCGGTGGAGCAGAGCAGCCTGCTTCACCCCATGAGGGGGTCCCCAAATTCACACGGGTCCCGCTGGGCTCTGCCACCTCCGCTCAGCATACCTGTGCCAGCACATGGCCGGATGACCGCCTGCCCCCCCACCCCCTCCTCGAGAGCCCCAATTTGTGTTCAAGAGTTGTTCCCTGTGGAGATGGATGAGAAACCTCCCAGCAGAATAAACGGGGAGAAGACGGTTCTTTTTGGTAAAAATCAGAAGCCAGCTTCAGCACCTGTCTGAAACACACCATTAAGCAGCACTGCCAGCGCCAGAAGTGGGTACCAATTAGAAAAATAAAAGAGAAAAAGCTCACTTGAGATGCCTTAAGCCCATAAGGCACAGCGTGTGGATGTTTTTCTCCCTCCTGCAGCACTTCAGCCCCTCTCTCCTGCTCCTCTTGAGCATCCTTAAGCTTTTCCCCCAGCATTCACCAAAGACAGAGGCTTGTGTGGCAATAAATCCAAGCCAGGTGGGATCCTCCTGCATTCTCCTGCTTCCTTGGGCAGAAGGGACAGCAGATTTTCAAGCACATAGAGCAGCATAGTGAGAGCTGAGCGCTTGGTAGAAGTCCAGCCTCTATTTTTAACGACTGCCGGCATCATCACCGACTCCTCTCGGCAAGACGAGGTTATTCCTCAGAGCAGAGGCTCTTCCAGTAATGTGCCACGGTGGGCAAGCCTTTCAGAAAAGGCAGCCGAGCATCATTAGCATGTTTTTGGGACAAGAGAGTGGCTTTGACGGTGTTTATGCCTGCGCTGGGCTCAGCCCACATCCCTGGCTCCTCTTGGGGAGCACCCAGCACCCCGCAGCGACACGCTTGCAGTAAACGCCTTCCACTCGGTCATCTCGACCAAGGGTATTTCAAAGGGGCTGAAAAGAAGAGCCAGCAACAAAAGAATGTTATTTTCACAGAATCACAGGGGTTTGAAGGGACCTCTGGAGATCATCTAGTCCAACTCCCCTCCCAGAGCAGGGTCACCCAGAGCAGGTTGCACAGGATGGTGTCCAGGTGGGTTTGTAATGTCTCCAGAGTCAGAGACTCCACCACCTCTCTGGGCAGTCTCTTCCAGTGCTCTGCCACCCTCAAAAGGAAGAAGTTCCTCCTCGTGTTTAGATGGAACTTCCCATGTTCAAGTTTGTGCCCATTACCTCTTGTCCTGTCACTGGGCACCACTGCACAAAGACTGGTGCCATCCTCCGGGCACCCTCCCTTTAAGTGTTTATAGGCATCGATGAGATCCCCCCTCAGTCTTCTCTTCTCCAGACTAAAAAGACCCAAGTCCCTCAGCCTTTCCTCATAACAGAGGTGCTCCCATCCCTTGATCATCTTCAGTACACTGTGCTGGGCAATCTGGGACCGTGCTGGTAAAAATGAGATACATAAATACCCTGAGCTAAAGCTTTCTCAAAGGTGACATTAAAAGCAAGGTGAAAAGACCCAGCTCTAACCTCTGCCCTTCCCTGGAGTCTCCTCCCCCAGCAAAGGGTTCCCCTTGGCTGTTGCAAAGCAGCGTGTTTATGACTAAATATCTTCCCTTAGAAGAGATGCTCACATTAATGTGGCACGCCGGCCCCCGGGGACCTTGCAGGGAAAGGGTTGCCTGGCCCTTGCCATCGGGGCGCCAACACCACCAAGATGCATGCAGCATCCTGTCTTCAACGCAGCCCCTCGGCAGTCCCGAATTCTGCTGACATTGCAGTTTCTTAGCGTTCCCCCCTTCCATTTTTTTTTCCAATACCAGGAGCATTTGCATTAAACCAAGGTTGCCGATTTCTGCCGGTGGCAGATGGGAGTTTTCAAGGTGCTTCACCTACAGTGCCGCAGGCAGAGACTTGTTAAGCCGGTGTCACGGCAGGGTAAGGAGAGGCTGGGGATGGCCCCTGTTGACCTGGCCAGGGCTCAGGCAGCAGCAGCACCACCAGATTGAGCTGCTTATTTTTCCACAAAGTGCCAAGAGAAAGGGAAAGAACCCAAATCCTTGGGTATAGGTTTGGCTCTGGCTCTCACCCACCTCACAGCTGGCCATGACTCTCCCAGCTCCGGCCTCAGCTGATTTCCAGGCCTTCCTCGCTTCTTAACACATTTTTTTTTCCCTCCAGACTCTTGTGAAATTAAATGCTGCTAATTTACCTTGCAGAAAGCTCTGCATCCTGCTGGTACTTCTCTGTCAGCTGTGACCTCATCCCCCAATGATTGGATTTGGGAGTAAATTAATAGACCCAGTCCATTAATTAATTGCAACTAGCTCGCGTGGTGAACTGGACCCATCTCTCATGCTCACGAACTGTCCAGGAACCGCTCCAGATCCCTGCTTGCAGAGCACTTACTATGTTTTACTATCAGCTGAGCGGTTTGGATGAAGGCTTTCCAGCACGTAGTCTATTAACGAACAGTGAACGTTTAATTATCCCCTACTCAGCTTCTGTATCCAAACCCCAAAATAAAGGGGGAACCTTAAGAGCAGCAGTTTGCAGAGCAACATCCCCAGGCGCTGAAGCTTCTATAGCCGAGGATAATGCTGAGCATCACAGAGGCGCATTTGTAGAGAGGAGCCGGCGGAAAGCGAATGCTCCAGCAAAATCTCTAAACACTGCACATATATTTTTGGTTTATTCACTAGGTCTACCACTGAATCTTATTTGCTGGCGTGGTATGGGGTTGGATTTTGTGGTTTTCCCCCCCCCCCCCTCCTTCTCCCTGGGAGAACTTAATAAATCTTTGAAATCATCAAAAAGAAATGCAGCTTCAACACTTAGAGTACGCGGTTAAGTTACTTCCCGGCAATATAAACTAAGGCTGTAAAGTCAAACATTTCCATGCCGTAACGCAAGATGAAAATGAGGGTTTGGGAGGAAAGGGAACAGGAACTGCCTTGCCTCGGCTCTCCCATCGCTCGGGGCTAGAAAAGCCTAGAAAGCCTGTGGCTGGCTGACAGCGCAGCAATTTCGGCTCTTCTCATTACAGTGGTTGTCTCTGCCTCACCCTGCTCTGAGGCGGGCGCCGGCTTGACGAAGCGCACCTATGCCAAGGGGCAGGGGCAGCTTCAATAAGGGATCAGCAGAGACAGATTGGATCACCCGGGGGTGCCCACCTCCCTCCCTTTCTCTTTTCATCTTCTAATAACGTTTAACAAGTGTTTGGCAAGATGGGATCTGTGGCCTGAGCAAACCCACCAAACCCCCTTTGGCAGTCCCCTGAGGGAGCAGGCTGGTGGCATTCACCCACTGCGGGACCAGGGATGGATGCAGGCAGGATTGCCATGGCAACAGGCAAAAAAAGCAGCATGGCAGCAGCCCTGAGAAGTAAAACAGGTCAGAAGAAACTTTGCTGCCAGGGAAAGCATGGGGGCACAAGTCTTCCAGCACCAGGGAGGTATCGGGGTTCCCACCCCAGAGTGCAGCACCCACAAAACCTCTCCACCCTGGCAGCTGGGGGTGCAGTGGGGACTCTGCGCCCAGGTCCTCATGGTGGGGTCCCTCATCCTTCCCCGGCGCTGAGAAGCTGCGGGTAATTGCGATGCAGATTGCCGAGGCTGTGCCATGCCCTTGATTTACTCTCTTAAGCCTCCTGCTTTCTAAATCTTGCTTTATTAGTATTACTGCACAGTGGAGCACAATTAGCAGTATATTAGCAATAAAAAAGCAGCCAGAGCCAGAAGTACCGCAGGTTGTTGTTTTAAATCCTGCATCTGCCAGAGTGGCCGCGGACACATGCTCCCCCTGGGACCCCCAGCCCAAGCTGTGGTGCCACCGCATCCCCATGGGCAAGGGGGGCCCCCAGCACCCCACTCCCCCCTAGCACCGGGGCAGCAGCTAATCCCCCATCCCAAGAGCTCTTACTCGGTGCTGCAGCAGAGCTGACACTAATCCTGGCCACGTTTAACCATTTATATTGATTACCCTGTCAGCTCATTTGAATAATTAAAGCCAGATGGAGCCCTTTTATGTGTTTAAGGGAACAGCACTGGGAGCATCCCTGGAGCTGTGCGGTTTTGGCGGAGGGGAGTGGAGGGGTGCAGGGGAAGCTGGGCAGCTTTTGCTGTCAAATCTTCCTTTCAGTGACATTTGCCACCCTGTGCAGAACCTCCCACATCCCCACCACCGCCTCCGAAGATGGGGTGGTGGCATCAGCTCAGTTCCCATCCCAGAGCCCATCAGAGGCAGCCGACAGCATCCATGCTCTTATTTATACAGAAATAATTGCTGTTGTACACTGATGCCGTTCCTTATACAAACAGCACTAAAAACGCCAGCCAGCCGCAAACCTGATAAACAGCAGCAAGTAAATTAATCCGGTGCCAACAGCCCAATATTCCAGTGCCAACATGTGTGTAAGGATGGGGGATGGGAGGGTCCTAGCATCCAGCCCCACCTTGACATCATGACCCCCAGCGCCTGCTCCAAAGCCTCACCCACCTGCAAGCCAGAGCAAAGCTCCGCACCAGCGTCGCCCAGTGAGTCTCTGCCAGGGACCTCTGGCTTCCTAAAATGGATGAGCGAGACCAGCTCAGAGCTGGTTACTTGTTATTCCGCCGTCTTTTCAAAGTGAGTAAAATATTCCTGGCATGGCGCTGGTTATGCACTCCTGCCATCAAGCAGGGATGAGTTATCTTTACAGAAAGAAGCATAGATTAATATGTCAAATGAAAATGAACTATTGGCAGATTAAGATGAAAATGCGATGGCCAGTGATAGGGAGAAAAGGAGGAGAAAAAAGAAAATTAAGCTTCTCAGGAGGACAGGAACATTAAAAACTGAGTAATTGATCGGCACTGGTGAAGTTGGATGGAGTTTGAACACCCTGTGCAAGGCAGGGACTGTCCTCTCTTGCCCATGGATGGGATGAGGGAGGACCACGCTGGGAGCCTCGGCCCATCCTGACAAGGGGACAGCCACCCTGAGGGGGGGACATCCCACGGCAGTCCTGGCCAACGTATTGGACCCCAAGCACAGCACATCTGGGGCAGGTCAGCAGCTGGTGGCAACCTGGGGTGCTCGGAGCAGCTCTCCCCTTGCAGCACACCACCGGTCTCACCCGTAACTCCCACTCTCCTCCAAATCCTGCTCCAGGGTGCTTTGAAGCTTCTGGACTGGCTGCAGAAGATGCTGGCAGCAGGCCACCCCAGTGGATCTCCATCCCGCAGGCAGACCCATGCCCCCTTCTCCTGCCTATCTCCAGCACCACTGGTGCCCTGCTCCATACTCATTGCATCCGATCTGCCCCTCGCTGCAGCATCCAGCCCTGCTTTGCTTTCCCAGCTACAGAGCTGACCACCAGAGATAAATACCACCAGCTGAGCTCAAAAATGTTTTTCAGAGCAGAAATGGGTGTGCTTGAGCAGTGCGTCATAGAAACCTCACAATTCACAGGTGTTTATTGTCCGGGACGAGCAGTCGAGCCTGGTTTGTTTTACTTAGACATAATTCCAGTACCTGGAAATAGATATTTATACAGTCCTGGTGTTTTGACGCGTTTAGGTGCCTGGATCTTGACGGATCAAGCCCACAAGCAGCAGGCTAGCAGTTTTCTGTCTCCTGTCCTCCCAGCAGACTCCCGTGCTCAGGCACCAGCCCCGGCTCCTCTCCGTGTCACCAGGATGCGGCCGCAGAGCCCTGAGTCCAGGCAAGTGGGGGCTGCAGCCTCCCCTGCCCTCCCCTCCTGCTCCTCGGAGGGGAAAAGAGGCCAAAAGGATCCCTCTCCCTGCCTGCAGCTCACCGCCTCTGTCAGAGATGATAAGAATTAATTAAATTTGCCTGCCTTTCCTCTGCCTTTGTAACTGCCCGGGGGATTTATCAGCTGCCTCCACCACGGGGTCTATCTGATTTGAGGGGGGGATACGTATATACTCCGTTACACGTGTCTTAATATTGCAGATAGGATATCACCCTGCGCACCGAACAAATTGCAATGGGAGCTTGCAGGCAGGGCTGGGAGGGGAAGGGGACCAGCCCAGCAAACGGCATCAACAAAAATCCCTTTGCTGGGACCCGACCCAGCATCATCCACCCCGTGCCCAACCCCATGGCAAGGGGAGATGCCACCAGTGTCCCCAGGGGAGTGCCCAAAAGCAGCACCCTGATGGTTTGTGGGATGCGTGCTTTGGCAGACGTCCGGGGTGGGAGTGCCCCATCCCTTAGGCTCTGGCCAAGATTTGAAAGCAGTTTTCAGAGTTGCTTCTTCATTCCCCAATGCTTCGGGTGCCACAGCCCCCCCCCACCAGCAGTGCCGGAGCGGGCAGGGGCCAGCCCGATGCCCGTGGGGTCCCCCTGCCTGGGCTCCTGCCACCTCTGCCGGGTTTATGGCCAGGCAGGTGATTACACAGAGGAAGAAGGGATGGCTCCCTCCAAAAATCAAATCCCACTCTGTCCCCACCCCACACAAAGAGCTTTTGCCCTCAGAGACCCGACGCCCTGGCAAGCTGCATCCTCCTGCTCGGCACAGGCCACCCTATGCCCTCCGCCCCGTCCTTGCCTGCCTGGGGGTGGCAGGGCTGTAAAAGCCTTTGGCGGAGGGACCTGCCATGAATCACACTGAATTTAGAGCCGAGCTGCGGGAAAGGGAATTATAAAACTCTCAGGAGACAGGCTGGCGGGAGCGAACATCAATCAAGCACAAATTCTGGATTATTTACCGTGGCTGGATCTTGCCAAGAGAAACACCCCCTGTACTGGACAGCCTGCAAACGGATTCAGCCATGGGGACCTATTCAGCAAATGAAAAGTCCATGTCTTGCTCACCAGAGCAAACTGGGATGTTTATTTCCCCCCCAGGTCTCTCTGCCTGCAGGACGAGCCCAGTGGCTGGCACAGGATGAGGTCTCAGCTCTCGGCCCCCACCCCGGCACAGCACCTGCACGATGCCCGGTTCCTGAAGACGGAGGAGCCCAGCAGCGGTGCCGACCGACTCTTTTATGAGCAGCACTTCATTATTCACCCTTTTAAAATGTTTTGCATCATAAACCCGGGACGGAGTGGAGGAAGGTGATTATTCTGCTGCTTGCTCTCCCTCGCTAGAGGCCAGCGGTGTGTTTGGGGGTCTGAGCAAAACCAGGACCCAGCCTTGGTGACACTTGCAGGCTCTTATCTCCTCCATGATGCAATCTTTACCAGGCAGGATCATACCTTCACCTGCACACACACTGAGCCCTGGGCAAGTAGCAGCCTTCCTCCCCCTCCACTGCCTTCCCTGCCTTCCCCCCACAGCCACGAGGAAGATGAAGGGCAAAGCTCATCCACAAGGCAGGAGGCAGAGTGACACGTCCCCGCTTTGCACTGAATTAAGACCTGCGGCAGGAAGATTTAGGGAGGTGACATGTGGACCTCAGACAGGCATCACAGCCATCAAGATCCATCATCAAATCACTGTGTCCTCAACACCAACAGCCTTAAATCAAGGCAACCGAAGGGGCAGGAGATGCTCTCCAAAGCTTAGCCTGGGTGGCCAGAGGGCTCCCTGTGATATACAGGAGCAATCTTCCACACACACAGGCTGTATTTTGCTCTCCTGAATTCCCAGCCATTGGCTCCCATCCTTCAGGGACATCGTTTGTCTGCTTGGCTCCAATAACTGCTTTGGGACCAGAGCAAGATGCTCCTGTGTGATGGACCAAGAGCTAAACGAAACCTTAGTTACATAAATAAACCCCTAATTGTGCCACGTTACATTCCTTAGGCTTAAGCACACGTGGAAGTGTTTCATCAGCTAGGGAGGGATTGGAGCTTTAAAATGAAGGCAGGACTTGCAAATCCTGCGTATTGGGTTTTCCCAGAATTTGGCCTGTGCGATGGCCGGTGGCTTGTCCTTGTGTTTGGCAAATACCCGAAGCTCGTGATGTGCCCCATTAGCTCACTAATTCTGATCTGCTTTCAAACAATCCTTGATCCCCCAGGGGAAAGGTGGATGTTCAGCCCCAAAACCCTTGTGCCCACCAGCGTTGAGCATCTGAGCCATCACAACGAGCTGCTGCAGTCCTGCTTCCAAAGCACCTCCTTAGCCCTCGCAGAGAAGGAAAAGGATTTGATCTGCCCAAAGGCTGAGTTTTTGGGAGGGGCTTTGGATCGGCTCCCAACCTGGAGACTTTATATCGGTTCTTTCTTTGCCACTTTCCTTAAATTGGCAGTAAAAATTCAGGGAGACTAAAAGTCTGTGATTTGTACTTTGCACATGGGAAGCGGAACAATCTTTTGTTCATTTACTGTGACAACTGCAGTTCAGATTTAATTATTTACGATAATGTTCCAAGGCGCATTAGGGAATGTTCTCTTAGTTCGTAAAAAATAATGACGCCTTAGCACTGAGTGGCATCTAGCTACGGGCTCTGCTATTGCACTGGTGGAGGCACGTGTGGCTCCAGGAGCAGAGCTGAGCTGAGCCGAGTCATCATCCCTCACCTTCCCAGCGGCTTAAACCCATCCCTCCTGCGCCCATGGGAAGGGTGGGAGATGAGCTCCGTACGGCCCCTCATCCTGGGATGCTCATCGGTGGCTCACGGGGCTCCCTCGGCTCTTCCCACAACCCCTCTTCCACCTTGTGGATTGCAAGAAGATGAAAAAAATCCAAGGAAAAATGCATTGGCACGCGAGGGCAGGCAGCTGCCTTCGTGCCAGGCAGCACACATGGGGGCCAGGCGTGTTCCCAGCCCCAGTGCTGAGCCCGGCGAGGCGAGGGGACGGGCAGCCTGTTGCGAAGGCATCTCCCACCCCAGGGCTGGTCCTCCTGCACCATGGGAAACACCAGCAACCCCCTGCCTCTTGTGGGGTCAGGGTGAGTGGCCATCCAGGAGAGACTGGGCATGGGAGTATCAGGCCCATCAAAAAGGGTTGTGGGTCCTTATGGGCTTTTCTTGCCCCTCAGAGCAGTAACGCTGCCTCCCAGCTGGAGCAATGCTCCCCCCGTTCATTCAGAGACAGGGTCTTTGCTCAGCAAAGCCTTCTGCAGTCCTGGAGGGCAGCACAGCCCCCCAAAGCCATCCCTAGCAAGCTGGCAGGCGTGCCATACCATCAGCCAGGAAAGCAGGGAGACCAAAACAGGGTTCCTTGCAGCACAGTCAGGACAGAGGGATGGAGGCCACCAGGAGAGGGGGCATCAGCAGGGTCTCTCTGCCAGCACCCTGGGTTGCTGCAGCCTCTGCACGAGCCGCCCAGGCTCCTCTCCAACAGCACCAGTCCTAGCTTGATGCTCGCCTGGCCGGTTAATCCAGACGAGCCTCGTTGCCTTTCCCTCTCCCTCACCTCTTTATAGATTGCACTTGTCAGCAGTAAAGGGGGTGGGGTGGGGGTGTGTGCAGGAAACGTAATCATTCCCCGGTCTTAATTTTTCTTGGCTTGTTACGAAGCGCCCTGGGAGCTGGAGCAGCCAGCTGCAAAAGGAGGGGCTGTTGGAGCTGGACCACTGCGAAAGGGGCATGGCCAGGCTGGGATGACATCTAAGTGAGCGTGGGGACTGGCATGGACAGCCTTCGTTTTAGTACCTGCACATCTATAAGACACCGGCGTGAATCTCTGCAGCCTAGAGAGGCTTGAGAAAGCACCGAGGAAGGGAAGTTGTCTCCATGGGTGTATTTTTTATTCCCCACTCCCGAAATACAGCCTGTGAAGCCCCCATCCCCTCCCAGAGCTGCTGGCAGCCGCCAGCTGCCCAGCTCTGATACACTTCATATTCTGCTCTTTTTCCATTTGCGCTCGTACAAATACCCACTGCCCCATTCCAGTATTTCTTCCAGCACTTACTGTACCAGTGTACGCTGATACTTTTTACTATGTCCTTCTCCATTAGTCACAGGAATTAGGAAAGACAGTTGGTATTTCATCATTAAATGTATTGCATCCAATAAATTGATCATTATTCTCTGCTGATTAGCAGCTCGGTTTCCATCAGTTTAGAGCAGTTACGGTTTTTTTCCCAGCTTCAAGGAGTAGCACAGTTTCTCTTAAGATCTGTTATAATCAAAGGATTAGAGCTGTGGAAATGTCCTTTGCATACGCAGGAAGGTTGGGGGTTTTTTCCTGCTCTCCCTCTCTCAGAGAGAGCGTGCTTTGAAACCCTGGCTCTCAGCTCCGCGATACTGCCTGTACCTGACCTGTTTTAATTTTAGCCTTGCCTGAATCTGCCACCAGCTCATTTAGCTGCACCATTGAGAGCTCTCGATAGAGTTGGCCACAGGTCAGCTCGCATACTTTCATTACAATTGCCGAGTCCACCCGTGTCCTGCAGCTCTGACCCGGCTCCTGGCTGCCAGATGCCTTCCCCTTCGGGGCTGTAAACCCCCGGCTCCTCCTGCATCCCTCTGCTCCAGCTGGCCGGCACCCTTGGAATGGGAGACAGGAGTTGGACCCTGGGCAGAGCTCCTCTTCTCTCACAGCCCCACATGACAGCACGGATGTCAACGGCAGGCTTTGCATCACGTCCGCGCTTCACAGGCTGCAGAGAAAATGAGAGGTGGCTATTTTCTTTTGGGACATTTCCAGCATTTCTGACACAGCAAGCGATGCCCCGGAAAGAGCTGACCCAGCTGCCCGGTTAGAGCCATGATGGGCCAAAGCAAGACATAAGAGCATGAAAATTCCAATGAATATTCATTTAAAAACTTGCTCAAATATTCCCAAGGTAAATTTGGCTCTGTATTAATTTCACCCTGCGCACTAAGCGCATTGTTATTGCAGAGATAAAGCCACACAGCCAGATAGAAATTGGTGTGGGGTTCTCTCTCACCAGAGCAGGAGGCTTTAAATACCCCAGCTGGCAGGGCTTTGAAGCAGCGTCCCACTGCCCTGCACCTCTTGCACTGTGAATGTGACCATACGTGGTGGAAGGACCGTCCTCCCCGCCAGCACGGCTGCAGCCAGGACCGGAGCAGCAGGTCCCACCAGGCTGTGGAGGAGCGGGTGGTTGCCCTTTCCTTTTGCATTTTTCCAGAAGTATGGAAAAAGCACGCTCTGAAAATAGCCACATAAATACTCTCGCTGGAAATTCAATTCAATTAGCTCGGTTGACCTCTGAGGCAACCCTCGCCAAGGCTTTTGCTGACTCTCACAAGTCATGAAGAATGTGGCAACGTAATTAGCCAGTGGAGACTGGAGCACTGAAGCCCAACGGGAGGCAACTCTTCACCGAACAGACCCAACCACGTGAGCTCCTCCTTCAATCCCAGCAGCTCCAGCTTTTCAGCATTAGCATTCAAGGCCACCGTTCCTTGGGCCAGGCCAGAACGTGCCCCACTTCACTGATGCCCCTTTCATCCATTCCTATTCCTTGCAGCCTGCATTTCTTTCCAGGCTCTAATTGGGATGGTGGCCACATTTGTGGACGTTTTTGTCACCAAGCTCGTCGTTCTGTCCACTCCACAACCCAAGATCCATCCATACATATACATTTATCATTCCTATGTGCTGCTCTGGCATTAACGTCCTCTTGAGTGTCGCTGGATTGCTTGGGAGATAATGATTTTGCATCTTTAATGGCTCCTTCAATATTTGTAACCGGCTCCGTCTTTGCCTGGGTTGAATCTCTCTCTTACCAGGAGGTCTCTAATTGCAGGATGACGTGTTGGTTCAGCCGGCTGATCACCAATCACTCTGTCAGCCAGGCCCTCAAAGCAGCACCTGGGGACCACCAATCCACTTTGGTGACATCTCGGACAGCTCTGCATGGTCCCGGGAAGTGGAGGGGGACTGCAAGGACCAGGATGCAGCCCCACAGCCGACGCAGCTCTCTGCGGCTGCATCCTGTCACGGCAGCTCCAGCAGCAAAAAGAGACTGCAAAGAATTGGAGCTGGGTAATTTTGGCTGGTGTTAGCAATATGCCAACTGAAAACAAGGCAGCCAAGCTTCAAAGGCATGTGGCTTCTGCCTTGTATTAAGAAGTGTTGAATATACACCTCCTCTAAATCAGCCCTGGAAATCAAATCCTTTTCACACACGGTGTCAGCTTCTGCCTGGCTGCTTGGCCCTTCTTAAGCCCCTTAAATCACAGTTCCTCACTTTCCACCTGTAAATCTGGGGAGCAACACCCTGCTCCATGGGCAAGCATTTAGGTATCCCTTTAAAGACACCTTGTGCTGTTTGGGATGGCACTTGGGTCTCTCCATCTCAAGCCGGAGGGAAGGTGGCCACCCCAGCTCTTCCAACATCTCATTTGCACCCGTATGAACTCGCACTGGAAAAAAAAACCAACCTCAAACCAGGAGGGGTGTGGGGAGGGGGCAAGGGATGAGCCCTCTCCTCCGCCCCGGTGAGGTATGCTGCAGCTCCATCCCACTGCGCTGTGTTCGGTGGCTTGTTCCGCTCCAAGCTCAGAGGGTATTTCAGCCATTTCAGTGCTTCTAATCTCTTTGGGAACATTGCTGAGAAACACAATTTCAAGCCTCCCAAGATGTGACGTGACTTGTAATTCGAGGCAGAGGTGAGAGCCTACCACCCAAGGGACGGAAAACAAACAGCCTCCGCACGCTTCTGCTCCCAGCCCTCCTCCCCGCATCTTGGTGATGCTCACATTTCCAACCTGGGCACCAAAACCTCTGGCTGGGGTCCCTGAGCAGACCCCACATTCAGCCCCAGGTCCTTGCACCCCGGACACAGCGGGAGAGCAAAGCAGAGGCCGGGAAAGCACCCTGGGTGAGGAGGAGCGAGAGATGCGGGGCACAGGCTCTGCAGGCAGGAGACGATGGCAGCGAGGAGGACAGAGGGCGAGGATGGAGGACGAGCTTGGGGAGCAAGCTGTAGCCCGAGGCAGCCAGGGAAGCCATTTCAGAGCACCTTCTGCTAAGCAAGAGGTTGGGCAGTGCGTTCAGGAGTGCCATCTGCTGGCACCCGGCCCTGCTGCCCACCCCACCAGGTCCCCCAAAGCCGGGTTCCTCCGCAGGGACCCAGGCAGCCTCAGACCACACTGTATCCCAAAACCCAGCCTGCCCAGCTGCAGGCAGGCTCCGATCCGCGCCCCCCGCCCCAGCCTCCCCGCTTCAGCTCCCGCAGCTCTGCTTCCATTAATCCCTCCACAAAAATCGGTTGCCCTTTCAGATCCATGGCCGGACTCTCCCAGCCACACTCTCTGGTCAAGCAGCTTGCAGGAGCACTGCTCCCCAAATGAAGCTGTCTCTCCCTTGCTCAACCCAGCACCCCCCCAGCTCCCCCGGGGCAAGGGCTGCCCACGCCAGCACCAGGGGATGATGCCGGCACACGCTGCCTAATTTGCCAGCGCTCAGGTGAGCGAGGCGGAAACGAGAGGAGAAATAATGTTGGCAATTAGCCTTGACATTTCCGGGGCCAAAAATGAGGGGGAGGCAGAGGAGTAGGGAACAAATCAGAGAAACTAAATCACAGCGCCAAGCAAATCCAATTAAGCATCCCAAATCTCATTCTTTTAAAATAAAAAATAAAAAAAAAATCCATCATTGATTTTACCAGAGAACACGATGCTTTTGCAGATCTGCGGATGGGTGCCAGCCCTCCCAGCTCCTGGGGATTTGCTTTGTCCCCTTGAGCCCCCCCCGTGAGGGTCACCCCAGCCGGGAGAGGCGTGGAGGGGAGCGCAGAGGAAGGAGCCGGTCATGTTGGCACACATGCCGTTGTGTTTGGCAAACAGAGGAGATAATAGCCATGCTGCGATCCTGCAAACTTTCATTACCATGCCGGCATCACTAGCGATGCTCTGTTCACAGCTCAGATGTTAATTGCAAGATTCCTCGCATTTATTAACGGAGCAGCACACGGAGCTCCCCAGCTTTTTGGCTGGGGGATGGTTTCATCATCATTTCCTATATGTTAGCTTTAAATCCCCAATAATCCCACATGACTGGAGCCCATTCCAAGTGAGCAGCGAAATCCAATTTAGTATCCTATTCTCTCCGGCTGTGTAACCAGAGCCTACTTCATGTGGGCACAAAAATCCAATTCAGCTGCTTTGCCTCTCAACACCTGCCCCCATGAGAGTTGCCCAGATGGAAAAAAAAAAACCAACCCACAAAAGCCAGATTCGGAGGTGAGCCGAGCCAAGCTGAGCTGGCTGGTGCTTGGGGACACTGGCTGCAGGCAGTGCTGCTCCCACATCCCTGCCCTGTTCCCAACATCCCTGCCCTGCTCCCGCTGCTGGATCTCTGCTCCCAGAGCCCTCGCAGGGTGTTTTCGGCAGGCAGCTCCTCTCACACACCATGACCCAGCTCCTCTCACCACGCATCCCTGCGCCCAGCTCTGCTCCGTACCCGACTCCATCACAGCCCAGGCATGGATGTGCCAACACGACACATGTCAGCACTTTGGAGCTTTCTAATAGCTGGAGCCACTAACGACATGTAATTAGCTTGCACAGTGCTCAGGCCACTGGCTGGGCCATCTCCCAGAGGAGCTGCTGTCATCAGGAGCTGGGACAGCCCTTGGGTCCGGGGAATGGGGGGGTTCCTAGCACCACAGACACTCCAGTCCAGGCTGCCCTGGGCAGTATCTGCCAGGGAAGCGTTTCACCAGGGCTCTGCTGTAATTTCATGAGCTAACTACAGATCAGCATCCAGCTCTTCAGCTTTTTCTGGCCATTATAAACCACATTAATGGTTATAAACTGGAAGAGGGAAGATTTAGATTAGGTATTAGGAAGAAATTCTTTACTCTGAGGGTGGTGAGACACTGGCCCAGGTTGCCCAGAGAAGCTGTGGCTGCCCCATCCCTGGAGGTGTTCAAGGCCAGGCTGGACGGGCCTTTGAGTAACCAGGTCTAGTGGAAGATGTCCCTGCCCGTGGCAGGGGGCTGGAACGAGATGAGCTTGAAGGTCCCATCCAACCCAGACCATTCTATGATTCATTATCTCCCTTTCACACCAGTTTGCTGTCACATTGGGTAGTGTGGGTCCAGCATGTTGTGAGCGAGGGTGAGGAGGGTTGGGGAGCCTTGTACACCCTCAAAGCCCTCTGGGGAGCCAGCAGCTCCCAGACCTCTCCCAGAATGGTATGTGACTTTCAAATTGTATATCACTGTACTCTGCCTGCAAGGTCTAGAAATAAGTAGTCCTGGCTGGGTCTGAGCAGAAACCCTGCCATGCTCTGAGTGGTGGCCCCAAACCCTGCTCCACATCTTGGTGTCCAGCTGCAGCATCGCCCTGTCCTGAGGCTTTGTGAAAACCACCATCCAAAGGATCCCAGTTTCCAGCCATCTCATACCAGCAACTATCTCCCCGGATACTTTCCAGGTAACACTCCCCCCTGCTTAATGCCTATTCCCAAGGCAGTTTAGTTCTCCCGGCGGTTCTTTCCCATTCTTATTTAATTCCCATTAATCCCTATTAACCACGCAGCATTCAGAAGTCACTCCAGCACAGACTATTTAGAGAAGATTCCCCCGATTTAGCTACTTACCCTGCGCGAGTGCCAGCCCTCCTGTCAGAGGATGCTGCTGTAGCGCTCTTGCTCCCTGCACCCCAGGGCTAGAGCCACACTGGAAAAATCAGAGGCATGAGGTCTGTAACAGCACCCACGAAACCAGAACTTGGGCAAGACACATTCAACGTTGTTTGCCCAAACCAGGACAAACGTCGAATCACAGAATGATCAGGGTTGGAAGGGACCTCTGGAGATCACCTAGTCCAACCCCTCAGCCAAAGCAGGGTCACCTACAGCAGGTTGGACAGGACGACAACCAGGCGGGTTTTGAATATCTCCAGAGAAGGAGACTCCACAGCCTCTCTGGGCAGCCTGTTCCAGTACTCTGCTACCCTCAAAGTAAAGATTTTCCTCACGTTCAGATGGAATTTCCCATGTTCCAGTTTGTGCCCATTGTCCCTTGTCCCATCACTGGACACCACTGAAGAGAGTCTGGCCTCATCCTCTTGACACCCACCCTTTAGATATTGATAAGCATTGATGAGATTCCCTCTCAGTCTTGTCTTCTCTGGGCTAAACAGACCCAGGTCTCTCAGCCTTTCCTCATAACAGAGGTGCTCCAGTCCCTTGGTCATGTTTGTAGCCCTCCACTGGACTCTCTCCAGCAGTTCCCTGTCTTTCTTGAGCTGGGGAGCCCAGAACTGGACACAGTACTCCAGATGCAGCCTCACCAGGGCAGAGCAGAGGGGGAGGATGACCGCCCTCGACCTGCTGGCCACACTCTTCTTAATGTGCCCCAGGATGCCATTGGCCTTCTTGGCCACAAGGGCACATTGCTGGCTCATGGTCATCCTGTTGGCCACCTGGACTCCCAGGTCCCTTTCCACTGAGCTGCTTTCCAGCAGGTCCGTCCCTAACCTGTACCGGTGCATGGGGTTATTCCTCCCGAGGTGCAAGACCCTACACTTGCCCTTGTTGAACTTCACTAGGTTCCTCTGCACCCAACTCTCCAGCCTGTCCAGGTCTCGCTGAATGCCAGCACAGCCTTCTGGTGTGTCAGCCACCCCTCCCAGTTTTGTGTCATCAGCAAACCTGCTGATGGTACACTCTGTCCCCTCATCCAGGTCATTGATGAATATGTTGAACAGGACTGGACCCAGTACGGACCCCTGGGGAACACTGCTAGCTACAGGCCTCCAGCTGGACTCTGTGCCGCTGATCACAACCCTCTGAGCTCTGCCATACAGCCAGTTCTCAGTCCACCTCACTGCCCACTCATCTAACCCACACTGCCTAAGCTTACCTATGAGGATGTTATGGGAGGCAGTGTCAAAAGCCTTGCTGAAGTCGAGGTAGACAATGTCCACTGCTCTCCCCTCATCTACCCAGCCAGCCATGCCATCGTAGAAGGCTATCACATTAGGCAAGCATGATTTCCCCTTGGTCAGTGAAGCTGCTGCATAGGCAAAGGGCATGCCCGAGGTGGTACGTGGATTTTCAGGGGTGCTCTGTGGGCCAGAGCCACCTTCTTGGGGACAGCGTTGCCAGCACTGGTACCATGGTGCAGGTGTTTGCTGGTCCACTGTACCTCTTACATCCAGTTTGTTCATGCAAGGAGAGATCTGCAACATGGAAGAGCTAATCTGTGTGGGACAGATCTGCACAGGTGCTGGGGAGAAGAGACGGTGCCCAACTCTGCTTGCAAAGGTTTGTGTCTCCATCTCCAAAAGGCCTCGCTGCAGGAGCCACGCGCCGAGGTGAGGAGTTCAGTGGCCTCATTTACTTGCCAATGAAGGATGCTGCCCTGGCCCTGTCCAGTCTCCTTTTATATGGCAATATAGTATCTATTTATTTATGATTTCCGTGGGTGGTGTTTTGGATGATCTATTGAGCCAGAGTGAGATATTTTGAGGCACAGTGAGATATTTTAAAAACATCTCATCACTCTGGAAATATCCGTGGTGCGATAGCTGCGTATTAGTCATTCGGAAAGGGAGTGATTTCAATGAAAGAAAAAACATTTCATCTTGTCAGAGCATTTTCACTCACTGTCTGCCAGGCAGCTGCTGTCAGTCTTCAGTCTCTGTGGCTGGTTTTACTCTTCTCAGGGTCTGCCTTTTATTTTATTTTCTAACAAGAAATAAAATAAACCCTCTAATGGATATTGGTAGCTATGAACTCATCAATTGTCAGGAAGAAAGAGCCTTTAAAAAGATGCAATAAACCCTCTTTGCACTGGATTATTTCCAGTGGGATTATTTCTCCCGGGGACTATCTCCATTTGGAAGGAGAAACTCCTCCTCCAGGTATTGGACCTTGAACAAAAGCCCCTGCCTCTGACATGATTTATCCCCCTGGAAAGTGGGAGTAACTCCAATACTCTCACACACCAGCTGGGGATGCAGAATTAGGCTCACAGAGAACAGGAGGAGAGATGGTTTTCTCCTAGGAAGAAAAAAAAAATCTGTAAGAAAACACAAATGATGAGGCCCCATCCTGCAAGGGAAAACAGCACAAAGCCGTTCAGCAAATCAAAAGCCAAATGAGCTGTAAAAAACCACCACCATGGTAGGAGAGATTTTCACTTGGAGGGAATCCGCCATAAATCACCTAATATTCAGCTTCGCTCTGCCATTTGGGAAAACGTTCATCATATTCTACTGGTCTCTGCTCTACTTTATGTGTAGCTGTAGCTGGGGTTTCTATAGCACAGCCCACGTGCCTCGGGGAGGAGGCGATTCGGCCGAGATGCTCCCATCTAGTTTGATCCTTCTCCATAAGCGGGCCAAGAGTAATTACGCTGTCATTACACCGTGAGTACTATGCACTGTTGCTTTGCAGGATGCCATTGCCAGTCCAGTAGATAACTGCTTAAACAACTGAAAATCAGCCCTGCGTGGTTAAATGCTTGGTTGATACTCAGAGTTTTCCCGGGGTGCAGGATGCTTGGGCACATCTAAGGGCACCTCCAGGGAAGCCTGGTGAGAACGGGCTTGTACTCGAGCTGTTTTGGGGGGATGTTTCTCTGCTGTGGCGGCTCCTCCTTGGCCATCTCCTTTGAGTTAGGGAGTCCTGGCTGGGCTTCCTTTGCACCCACTGCCGAAAATCTGCGTGCACGGGCAGCTGCCTTGGCTGGGGTTTGCCAGCTCCTGCCGGCGCGCTGCCGTGGTGCTGAGCTCTGGCTGCATCCCCATGCATGCCCACCCCACCTCCTGCCGCTGCGGTCAGAGCGACTCCAGCCAGGGGTTTAAAATAGAAGCTATTAACTAAAGAGCAGGAGAGGGCAGGGGGGAGGCAGGCGGGTCCCTCCGGGAGGATGCCAGCGCTGGCTCGGGGTTTAGTGAGCCCTGGTGTCTTGGAGCCTTCTCCCCAGCTCCCCTGGGGTGAAAGGGGCATCGCTCCCCGGGAAAGCAGGAATCAGGGGGGTCAGGGTGGCGGCTGCCCTGGACCAAGTGCCCATAAACCCCATCTCTCGCTAAAAGCTGGGCTCGGCAGCAGGGACTTGTAGGCTTTACAACGGTTGCCTTTTCTTTCTGGCAAAGCAAAATGAAAAGGGCAAACCAGAGCCATTTCTTCCCTTTAACCTTTTCCCTTTCACGCCCATGCTTGACCCAAAATATTCTTCCGTTGGTTTGCACGCGGAGCTCTCTTGCCAACACTCTTAATTCACAGAAACATAGAATGGTTTAGGTTGGAAGGGACCTTAAAGATCACCTAGTTCCAGCCCCCCTGCCCCAGGCAGGGACACCTCCCACTAGACCTGGTTGCTCAAAGCCCCGTCCAACCTGGCCTTGAACACCTCCAGGGATGGGGCAGCCACAGCTTCCCTGGGCAACCTGGGCCAGTGTCTCACCACCCTCACAGTAAAGAATTTCTTCCTGACGTCTGATCTAAATCTCCCCTCTTCCAGTTTGAAGCCATCACCCCTTGTGCTATCACTACATGCCCTTGTAAAAAAGTCCCTCCCCAGCTTTCTTGTAGGCCCCTTTCAGATACTGGAAGGGGCTCCAAGGTCTCCCTGGAGCCTTCTCTTCTCCAGGCTGAACAACCCCAACTCTCTTAGCCTGTCCTCACAACAGAGGTGCTCCAGCCCTCTGATCATCTTCATGGCCTCCTCTGGACCCGCTCCAACAGGTCGATGTCCTTCTTATGCTGGGGGCTCCAGAGCTGGACCCAGGATTCCAGGTGGGGTCTCACCAGAGCGGAGCAGAGGGGCAGAATCCCCTACCTTGACCTGCTGGCCATGATTCTTTGGATTCAATTAACACAAGCTGACCTTTTGCATTTCTTGGCCAGAGGCAGGGCTATCGCCTGGGTGGGGAATCCTCTGCAGCCCTGCTCTTTTGGCAAGGCATCCTATGCATCCCTTTGCTGATGGCGAGCGCAGCCCCGTCCTGTGCCCTGAGTCAGCAGTACGCTGCTGCTGCCGGCGTGCTCTTTCAGCTTAAAAAAATAAGAAAGTTTCAGTATTTAAAGTATTTAAGCAGATGGGAAGCCACAAACTACAGTCGGCGGAGGGAGCGTGTTTCATGACTAACAAAATATGCCAGGTAGGCCGTTCCACTTGAGATATTTTCAGGAATATAATCACTTTCACACATCTTCATAAATTTGCCAAAGTGTTAGTTTTCCCCCATATGGAGTGGGGAGGATGCAGCATGTCATGACTGTTGCACAGTATCTTGAATGCTGTGTCTTCACGGTGGGATTTTGGGTTTTTTTTTTCTTTCTTCCCCCCACCCAGGCTGTAATTGAAATAAAAGTTTGATTTCCCCTTCCCCGTAATTAGCATGGGCAGAGGGTCATCCTCAAGTGTTTGAATGGGGGAGCTCCTCAGGCTCCATCCAAGGCAGGGCAGAGGAGGCAGCGGTTAAATCTCTAATAATTGCCCCCAAAAGGGCTGAGGTTGGGCTGGAGCAGTGCCAGGGATGCTGTCCCTGGTGGGGTACTGGCAGGTGATAGGGGGATGCTCTAAGGGAGCCCCAAAAACTGCATCCTTCCCATCGAGCTCCTTTGAATAGATGCTCCAGCATTGCAATGGGGTAAACAAATGCAAAATATTTTGAAGTCATTCAGTCTCAGCACTGGATTCTTTCTTTTCTTTCTGGTATCGTGGCAAAATTAAATAAAAGGACCCGTTTTCTGCATGTTATTGATCTTTCACTCAAAATCTGGGCCCTTTTCCAGGAAAAATGAGCCCTTTTGTGAACAAAGAGACAGGCACCTTCCCAACAAAAGTCAGCTTTCAAATCCAATGTTCTGTGTGTTTGAAATTTCATGTTTCTGATAGGAAAATATCAATTTCACTCAAATTTGCAGTGAAGTGATGCTGGAGGGGGTGTGTTGGGGGGGGAAACTGCCTTGAATGGATTGATGAGCACTTGAAGGCCAGATTGCCAGAGGGATTTGAAAGCAAAGGGAAAAGTAACCTTGTCACTGATTTCGAACAGCTTGTGTTGTCAACCTGGAGCCGGGCTGTTGGGCTGGAGATGGCCCCACTGTCCTCATCCCTCGGGGACTCGGAGCCTTCGTCGTACGTCCTGCCCATGGCAGCAGGGCTCAGCCTGGCTGTCCTGGACAGATCTCAGCCTCAGTGGTTTATATTCCCTTTTTTTTTTTTTTTTTTTTTTTTTTTAACATGGTGG
>VFFE01007604.1:139307-187691 GCA_008921705.1 Burhinus oedicnemus
AGGTAGACAATGTCCACTGCTCTCCCCTCATCTACCCAGCCAGCCATGCCATCGTAGAAGGCTATCACATTAGGCAAGCATGATTTCCCCTTGGTGAATTCATGTTGATGACTCCCCATAAGCTTCTTTCCCTCTACATGCTCCAAGATGACATCCAGAATGAGTTGCTCCATCACTTTTCCAGGGATGGAGGTGAGGCTGACTGGCTTGTAGTTTCCTGGGTCCTCCTTTTTGAAGACTGGAGTGACATTAGCTTTCCTCCAGTCCTCAGGCAGCTCTCTTGTTCTCCATGACATTTCAAAGATGATGGAGAGTGGCTTCACAATAACATCTGCCAGCTCCCTCAGCACTCATGGATGCATCCCATCAGGGCCCATGGATTTGTGGGTGTCGTGTTTGCCTAAATGATGTCTAACCCAATCACCCTCGACCAAGGGATTCTTCCTTTCTCCAGACTCTCTCTTTTACCTCTAGGGTCTGGGATTCCTGAGGACCAGCCTTAGCAGTAAAGACTGAAGCAAAGGTGGCATTCAATAACTCTGCCTTCTATGCATCTTCTGTCACCAGGGCACCCACCTCATTCAGCAGCAGGCCCACATTTTCCCTAGTCTTCCTTTTACTACTGATGTACTTGAAGAAGCCCTTCCTGATGTCCTTGATGTCCCTTGTGAGTTCTAATTCCAAGTGGACCTTAGCCTTCCTTGTTGCATCCCTGCGTACTCTGACAATGTTCCTATACTCCTCCCAAGTGGCCAGTCCCTTTTTCCCCATTCTGTAAACTTCCTTCTTCCATTTGAGTTTTTCCAGAAGCTCCTTGCTCATCCATGCAGGTCTCCTGCCTCCTTTGCTTGATTTCTTACTCATAGGGATGCACTGATCTTGAGCTTGGAGGAAGTGGTGCTTGAATATTAACCAGCTCTCTTGCACCCCCCTACCTTCTAGAGCCCTAACCCATGGGATTCCTCCAAGTAGGTCTTTGAAGAAGCCAAAGTTAGCTCTCCTGAAGTCCAGGGTTGTAATTCTACTTTTTGTCCTGCTTATTCCACACAGCATCCTGAACTCCACCATCTCATGATCACTGCAGCTAAGGCTACCCCTAACCTTCACATCCCCAACTAGTCTTTCTTTGTTTGTTAGCACAAGGTCCAGCAGCGCACCTCTCCTCATTGGCTCCTCCACCACCTGTGTCAAAAAGTTATCATCAATGTTCTGCGGTACCCTCCTGGACTGTTTGTGCCTGGCTGTGTTGCCTTTCCAGCAAATATCAGGGTGGCTGAAGTCCCCCATGAGAACCAGGACTTGTGATCATGAGGCTATTTCCAGCTGCCTATAGAAGGCCTCATCAATTTCCTCTTCCCAATCCGGTGGTCTGTAGTAAACACCCACAACAGTGTCACCCACATTAGTCTGCCCCCTAATTCTTACCCATAAGCTCTCAACATGTTCTTCGTCGACCCCTAGGCAGAGCTCGGTACATTCCAGCTGCTCTCTTACGTAGAGAGCAAGTCCACCACCTCACCCTGCTGGCCTGTCTTTCCTAAAAAGTGCATAGCCATCCATGACAGTGTTCCAGTCATGCAAGCTATCCCACCATGTCTCTGTAATTGCAATGTGATCATGGCCCTGCAACCGCACACAGGTCTCACGCTTATTCCCCATGCTGTGTGTGTTGGTGTACAGGCATTTCAGAGAGGCAATTGAGCATGCAGGTTTCCCTGGAGGGGTGCAAGAGGATCCACCACAGCCATACACACCCTTGAGGTGGTTGGCTTTCTGGACCTCATCTTGGGAGTCAGCTAAGGAACATTTGTCGCTGCTCTGGTTGGCCTGGCTTATTCCCCTGTTGGATGCAATGGCGTGAGCATTGCCATCTTGGACCCCATCCCCCAAGTCCTTCAGTTTAAAGCCCGCCTCACTGAGTTGGCCAGCCTGCTGCCAAAGATTCCCTTGCCTCTTCTAGACAGGTAGATCCCATCCCTCTCTAACAGGCCATATTCATCAAAGAATGTCCTGTTGTCATAGAAGCCCAAACTCTCATGATGGCACCGACCACATAGCCAGGAGTTGGTATGCATTATCCGTCCATTTCTGGCTGCTCCCTTTCCTCTGACTGGTAAAATGAAGGAAAAAATAACTTGGGCACCAATTTTTTTTTCACTTATACCCCCAGGGCTTTATAGTCTTCCTTAATTCTGTCCAGGTTCTGGCTTGCGGTATCATTCATGCCAACATGAAAGAGAAACAATGGATAGAAGTCCATGCTCTTGACAAGTTGTGGCACTCTCTTGGACCTTAGCTCCCGGAAGGCAGCATACCTCTCGTGACTCCCTGTCAGGACAGCAGATGGGCGCCTCTGTGCCCTTTAACAGAGAACCACCCACTACAAGCACTCGTCGTTGTTTTTAACGGTACCCACTGTGTGCTGCTGGTGCAGTTCTGGGCAGACCTTGCTCCCGAGTATCTGTAGGTGCTAAAGCTTCATACCTGTTTTCGGTTGTGATGCTGGAGGGCAGAGCCAGCAGGGTCCAAGGTGCCTCATTCTCAGTGATGTCCACTACAGGAACATGGTTATGAAACCACCTATCTATCTCCATCTCAGCTCCTCTGATACCGCACTGCCTTTTAACTGTTTCTTGCAACTCGGCCACCTGATGTAACAGATCATCGACCTGTGCACACTATGTGCAAGTACTTACCTTTCCACCAGGAGAAGGAGAAGGGGCTGGACACTCACTGCAACCTACCACTGAAGTCTCCCTCCTTACCAATTCTGTCTGCGTGGATACGTCAGACATCTGAGGAGCTTTCTGTGTAGGAGCACAGTGTTTTAGCTCTGCGATGAGTGCCCATCATTTTGGCAGAGACCTAGAGCACTTCCCCAGGCTGCAGACCTACAAGCAGGTTGCAGGGACCTCCCTGCACACTTTCCCACACAAACTGGTTAAATTCCCAGTCCCCTGAATGCCCCCCTTGGGCTTCTGGACTGGCTTTCAGCCTCTTTCTTGCTAGAGCTAGTAGGAAAGGGTTTTGTCCCCCAAAAGGACTGTTGTCCACAGGGCCATGCTGCAAGGACACAGAGATGGCCAGGAAGGGCTGTGAGGAGAGGGTGGGAGTCAAAGCCATCACGCCAGAAAGCACCGAGTGGATTCGGCCATCCAGGCTTGCTTCATTTTTTGTCTTTAGATGTTGTACTGCAAACTCACATTTCCCAGGCAAAAAGCCTTTTGAACCAACTCTCCCTCATTTTGTCTGCTTACAAATCACGGAAATGGGACGTTCCTGAGCATTTCGGAACACCTGCTTTCAAACTGGGGAGATTTATCAAGTCTGACCTTCCCCACAAGCACTTTCCATTTGACAAAGGAGCAGTTTCCAACAACAACAAAAAAAAAGCCCAAAACAAAAACAACCTACCCAAGGCTACTCTGAAAATCCATCCTCATCCTCACAGCTGAGACCCAGCCCGCTCTCTCCTCCTTCCAACATCACTGCCAGCCGGCTCATCCTTTCCTTCTCCTGCCTTACTCTTCCCCCTCCAACTTGCGTTATTCCTCCTCCAACTTCCATTCTTCCTCCGTGGTTAATCTCTCCAGGTTCTGAGCTGGATGGGGACCACCCACACCCAGCAGAAGTCCTGATTTCTTGGTCCTCTCTCTGCACTCGTCCTGGCAGCCTTGTCTTATGCAGGAAAGTCTTCTGGGACATGCCTGGCCCTTTTAGCAAGCTAGAAAATAAAAATAACAATTATCTGTGCAAGGATTAAATTTGATGTGTCTCCCTAACAGCATGTGGAAAGAACAAAATCAGTAAGGATAGGGAATTTTCATCTGTTTAAAGATACAGCGTGGGGAAGGGAGCACATCATTGTGATGATTAGGGGACTGGAACATCTTTCTTATGAGGAAAGGCTGAGGGACTGGGGTCTCTTTAGTCTGGAGAAGAACAGACTCAGAGGGGATCTCATCAATGCTTATAAATACTTAAAGAGAGGGTGCCTGGAGGATGGCACCAGTCTTTTTGCAGTGGTGCATAGTGACAGGACAAGAGGCAACGGGCACAACTTGAACATAGGAAGCTCCATCTAAACACAAGGAGGAACTTCTTTACTTTGAGGGTGGCAGAGCACTGGAAGAGGCTGCCCAGAGAGGCTGTGGAGTCTCCAACTCTGGAGACATTCCAAACCCACCTGGACGCCATCCTGTGCAACCTGCTCTGGGTGACCCTGATCTGGGACGGGGGTTGGACTAGATGATCTCCAGAGGTCCCTGCCAACCCCGGTGATTCTGTGTGTTCCAACAGGGCTGTGGGGAGCAGGTACAGCTCCAGAATTGGGGCTGGGGGGTGGGAAAAGACGGGGACCATACATGAGAAGGTGGGCCCATGGGTGCTGGGCCAGCTGGAGAGACCAGGTAGGAGCAGAAAGGGATGAGGAACATCAGCTGGAGAAGACTGAGAAGGTGATGGAGGGGCTGAAATCAGCCAACGCCTCAGGGATGAGGGCCCTTCTTTCCTTATCCAGAACATTTTTCCCCCCCATTTCCTTCTCCAGCCAATCTCTTTCCTGGCTTTGCTCTTTTTAAGAAATCTTGTCCCTTTTCTACCACCTCTATTTCCCTCTCTCCATCTCCAGCCAGACCCCGATGCCCACACGTACGCCCGAGCGCACTCAACAAGGGGTTTCACCAAGAAGCAGCAGCAACGTGTTGAGTAAAAACATAACAGAGGCTGTTTTTTTTCAGGGAAACAGCTCTATTTGTGCCGTGTCAGTGGCTGACAGTTTTCCCAGGGCTCTGTAGCAGTGCCGGGGCTGCCGGTGGGTGGCAGGATCCTAGCAGGAGGCAAGCCTGACCCCAGGCTGCCAAGCTGCCACTCTCCCTGACATTTTTTATATTATTCTTATTATCCGCGACTCTGTAACGCACCCACCACCCGCTGCCTGCTGAACTGCTTCTCTCCAGCACATTACCCCCTCCCCATCAGGGGTCTGGCTTTATTATGGCTACATTCCTCACGGCTGCATGGTTTTTTTCCCTCTGCCCGATGGGGAGCTAAGAGGGAACGGGGGTTACAAGAGGCATCTTCCTAAATTGTTGCCATCATTGCAGCATCTACCCATGCCCAGAGAGCGGCTCTTCTCCATCTCACGAGCATCACCTGTGCCGACACCACTGGTTTCAGTGAGGCTCCATGCACACTTGCTGGGTGCTCCAGTCCCACCAGCATCTCCTCACTCACAGCACATCCTTGGTTTCCTCAGTATTTGAAGCCTGAAGAGGCTCTAAATGACTCAGGAGTATTTTTCATGGCTAAACAGACCTTTTTACCTCTGTGTCACTGGCTCAGCTCCAGCCCTGGGTCAATAGAGACAGAAAGTCATTGGCAACTGATGAATGCCTGCCAGGGAATAAGGTATTGGTCTCAGTCTAGTTATGAGGAGACAGATGTCCCCATCGCAGCCACTCCTGTCAGAAGCACTGCTAAACAGCAGCCTCCACCAAGAGGGGAAGGTTTCCTTGCCATGAATTAAAATCCAAGTGCCCACAGGTACGAGTACTTCTGGGAGCATCTTCTCCACTGCCTTGTGCCTTCAACAGGAGAAAGCCAGCAGCTGATTTCCTTCAAGTCAGCCCTGGAGTCCCACCAGCACAACATGACCAGGCTCCTCCACATCACTAGTTTCTGCTGGAAATCAACCCCAACTTAGGGAAAGAGTGTTCAGAGAAGCCCTGCCTGGTTTGAGGAGAAACAGATAATCTCCAGGACCATCTCCCTGGCTGTTCCCACAGATGCTATATTCATGGGAAAATGCCAAAACCCACTGAAACATGGCCTTGGTACAAGACCAGAAATATTCAGACTTCAAGGTTTGCCGTGACATTTCCAGCTCTCACATTTAGATGTTTAAGAAGCCCAATGGCAAGCATGTGCTGGGCTTCACAGTTGATAGTCATTCTTCATTTGTGCCATCCAGAAACTGGTGCACATCTTCATAGACCAATAACGCTCATGGAAACTCCAACATATCACCTTCCAGAAGGAAAAGCCAGTAGTCTGAGCAGTAACCATCCTGTGACCATCACCTTCTTGTGTTAGCTGAGTGCATACACCAAAGGGACCCCCAGAAGCTAATTGAAGATCCAGTTGCTGCCCCAGAAGTCCCAGCTTTGACCCTGGATGTGCAGGGCGTCCTTACTGCAGGACTTGGGTCCCTCTAGCACTGGTCCACGTGCCTTCTGTGGGCACCGTGCTGGAGAGAAGGAGGAGGTGATGGAGGGAAGCCAGCAGGTGATGGGCAAGGTTGGGATGGTGGCACAGAGGGGAAAAGGATGGAAACACAAGCATGTCCTTGAGAAGCCACCACAGCCAGCCTTGCTCTGTGGAGCTCAGGGAGGAGATGGCCCTGCTCTGCCACAGAGCCGGGGGGACAGATCCTGCCAGAAATAAGACCCTTGTTACTATGGTGATTAACTTTGCCTTGCAAATGCAATTGTGTGCTACAAGATGGCTGTGACAGCGGTGGGTGAGCAGAGAGACAAGAGACAATATCAGTGGTCCCAGCTTCCCCAAGCCACCCCGATGGGGACGGTGCAGAGGAGACCTCCAGCAGCATCTCTCCTCCAGCCCCCAAAGTGGCACAGCTCACGGGCTCCAGCTGACAGACAGGTTTAATTGAATGTTTCTCCCTTTACATTTCCTTTTCCAGCAAATAAAACCAGAGTAAGATAAAAATATATGATGCTTAAAGGGGGCACTGCCAGGGAATTTTTATCGGTTTTAATTTGTGTTTTACTCTTCATTTGTTTGCGGCACTGTCTCTCCACAGCTGCAAAATAACATTTTTTTTTTTTTTTTCCTCCACATCCTTTGAGTTTTGCCATGTTGCTGGCTGGCAACTCTTGATCAAGGGCCCTTATACCACCACCGTCCCCTGTGCAAGGCACCGAGGCCGGCTCGGCTGCTCCTGTGCACACAGAGCGAGGTGCAGGTAACCCCTGCAAATTGGAGCAGGGTGATGCGGTTTGTCCCACCCTTGTGATTGCTACGGCAAGGCTGAAAGCTTAATTTATACCCCAGCTCCCAGAATTAACAGCTGGAAGGAGAATATTAGCTTTTGGTTAAAAGCTGGGAGATTTGTAGCCCCAGTGCTTGAGAGATCCCAGCTACTCCGCCCCATAAATTTTGACAGGATTTATTGCTCTCAGCCCCATCAGGACCTAAAGGTGGCAATCCTAGGCACTGGTTTCCTGCTGGGTTTCCTTCTCAGGACAAACTAATGCCAAGCTAGAAATAGTCTAAAAATCTCTGCAACCTTTACCTACACCACCAGGACAAGCCCAATTTACCTCCTCCCTGCTCGGCCCCCGCTAATTTCCCCAGCCACCATGATAAATGACTGTGCTGGCAAAGTGACATCTTTCTAATCTGCTCCAAGACAGATGGGTCGCGCTGCAGGGACCGAAATCCCCCAGTGAAGCCTGACTGGGAGGGAAACCACAGAACCAGGAGCTGGGGTGATGGGAAGGGGGTCATTGCCTCTTCCTCTGCTTATTTATTCCCACCCACCCCGTTAAAGCTTTGAAGGCTTCAGAGTTTGTGTGAAGGAAGGAAAAGAAAAGGGGGTGCGAGGAATTGAGTCCCTGGTCAGGTGTCATCTCCACTGCGAGCACCATGAGCCTGGCTGGGGATGGGGAGATGGAGCACGAGCATCTCACCCTGCCAGCTCAGCGCACCTAGAGAAACCACCACCTTTCCAGGTAAAGAAGCCACATCCATCTTTCTCCAAGAAGCTAGATGAAGAGGGGCAGCTCCTGGTGCCTTTCACATCACAAGCTCAGTGAGCAGCAGGTGAAGAAGCAGCTGGGGCTTTCCAGGGTCAAGGCACAAAAGGCTTTGAGCTGATGCTGTTTCAGTGCGTGCTTCTGCCAGCCTGCAAGCGCGTGCTTAGGAGGGAAGGTCACTGCAGGTAGACACCTGCCTGGTCTGCTTTGGTGATACCAAAGGCAGACAACAAGGGGCCAAGCAGCAGGAAGGCTGTTTGGGAAGAAAAACAGCATGTGACAGCACAAATAGGGATTTGGATGGAAACAGAAGGCTCATGTCTCTCCTTTTAAACTGGTCTCCCCCAGGGGAAGACTTGCATCACTGCCTGCAGGGTGGAGGAGCCACAAGGGCACCTGCGTCCAGAGCAGAGACAAGGAGGGAGCCCAAGGGCGCTGGGGCTGCTTGTCACCCACTCCTGGGAGTCACAGGACATCTCACCCCTCACCAGGATGCTGTCCCAGCTGGGATGAGCTGCCAGGAACATGCCTTCTGTCACCAGGCCACCTTCCCCTTTTCCCTATGGTTCAGCCCTACATCCCAATGCAAACATGCTCCTCCCACCCTCCCCAGCCACGTCTCACCTCCAGCCATCACCAATAGCCAGAAACTACTGGAAGACCAGCCCAGGCAGACCATCAGTACACGGGGACACCCTAAACCTCCAATTTCCTTCCTGGCTGAAGTGGGTGTGGGCTGGAGCACGGGCGGTCCCCCTGCTTGTTCAAGAGAAGGGGAGCAACAGAAGCACCAGGAGCCCTGGGCATACAAGGGCCCTCTCTGGAGCAGGCAGGATCCTCCAGAGCTGTTCCCATTCCCCCTCCCCATCTCCCAGAGAGGTTTTGCTGCAGGGCAGCAGCCAGGCAGCACCGGGGGGGGGGGGGGGGGGGGGGGGGGGGGGCGCTGGAGCGTGGAGAGTGTGGGTGAGAGCCCAGATGGGGCTTGTCAGGGCAATTAGCACTCAGGGCCCCCAAAACTCTGAGAAGAGCTGTTTGTCTCCTTAATTTAACAGCATCACAAGTCTCTGCCAGACAAAGACTGTTTTGTTGGTGGTTGCAGAGACAGAAGAGAAAGTCTTGGGAGGATGTGGGGCTGCGCTTCTCCTGCCGAATGCAGCAGGCAGCAGTCCCAGCTCCCCACAGCATCCTCAACTCCCTGCAGCATCCTCTTCCTCCTCCAGCTCATTCCCTCACCCCGAGACAGGGCATGCCAAATGTATTGAACAAACCCCGTGACGTCCCTCTCTACTCCCCTGGGTGAGCCCAACCACAGAGATATTGCACATCTGCCCAGCTGTTTCAAACCACAGTCACAAGGTTTGCATTGCTTCCTCCCTGAGCAAACAGAGAGAAAACCTCCCCGAGGTGAACGCTGTCTGCACGGCACGTACATGTCAAGGCAGGAGAGGCTCCAGCCTGGCTGAAACAGCACCCAGCTGATGTCCCCGCTCCTGGTGGAACAGGCGCGTGGCCAAGGCTGGGGACCCACCACCCCAGGCCAGATCCACCTGGCACCTCCAGCTGCGGCATTGCTTTGGCCAGGTCAGATTCAAAGGCTTCGCTTTGTTTCCTATTAAAATCTTTCCAGCACTTGAGAAGGCAGATGCTGAGAAGCTAAATCCCAGCAGCATTCGTGAATGCGCTCCTTCCTGCCAGCACCGGATGGGATATTCCTTCCAGACGCTTGCGGTGCACTCCAAGCACATTTGCTGCTCTCCTCCCTCGGACAGACTCGCTTCCCCAGCTGCAGCCCCTCACCACCAGCGGGAACCCCCATCTTTGCTCTGCAGGCGGCCGATCCCCTCCTCTGCTGGCGGTGGGTGGCAGGGTGAGAGCCTGGGGCTGGTGCGAAGCCCAGCCAGGGTGTGGGATGTTGCGTCAGGGGGAAAAGCCAAGCACAGAAGCTGAGCTCTGCTTATTGAAGGGTGCATGGGGTGTCCCTTCCCCGCAGGTGAATGCCAGCATCACCCTGCTCTGAATCGTTCAAGCCTCAAACAGAGCAGGTAGTGGGGTTGAAAAGGCTCTCCGGAGAGTTAGCTCGTCCTGGGATACTCGCATGGAGGCTGCAGGACACAGGAGACAGCAAAAGGCAGCCCATGAAATAGATGCCGTGGACAGCTTTGCCCACGCCAAGCAAACAGGGCACATTGCTCTCCAGGGAAAGGGCTCTCCAGGGAAAAGGGTCCCAGCTTGGCCAGCCCGCCCTGGGCTCGGAAGCAGGGCTCCCATGAGAGATGGGGTGGCCAAGAGGTGCCCATGTGAGCAGGGTGCCGTATGGGCATGGCAGGGCTGTGGGTCAGGAGCAGTGGCCATGGAGCACCCCGGCAGCCCTCCACACCTCCCTCTGCACCGGCTACCCTGGAAACACATCCCAAATAAAAGCTGGGCTTGAATAAATAAATGCGTCCGGAGGCCGAGGGGCCAGCCAGCACCGAGAGGAGGCGGGGAGCAGCCCTGCACCCGGAGGGATGGAGACCGCCTCAAACACCAGCCCCCGGGCTGCGGGGAAGGAAAGAATTTAACTTCCCTTGTTTTTCCCCCAGCCTTCCTCAAAGCACCCCCCGGCAGGCTTCCGGAGCCCACAGCCCCCTACCTGCCCCGGCAGCCGGGATTCCCCACGGCAGGCACTCACCAAAGGGCGAGGGCAGCTCCCCGCTGCCTGCAAACGGAGATGGGGGCACCCAGACATCAGCTCCCTGCACCGGCAGCGGGCAAGCCCTGATTGGGGCTGCCTTGGGTGGAGGGGAGGAAAGAGTGAGGGTCCCTCCCCAGCACCGGGGTGGGTTTCGGTGCAGAGCCAAGCTGCCAGCCCTGCCCAAGCACCTGGAGAGCAAAGGCACCGCTCCACACCGGCTCTGCCCCTCTGTCACTTGGCCAGATGTTGGCTCGGAAAGGGAAAAACAAATCCCCAGCTGCCGCCAGGGCCTGGCAGAGGGACAGCAAATGTGCTGGCCAGACACAGGGCATGGGGCTGCGCTGGGGGGCTCCGGCGAGGGGGGCGGCCAGAGCAGCCTGCGGCAGGAGCACCCGGGCTGCCACAGGGACTTGGTGGGGACCGTTCTCTGCAAAACACATGAGGTTTCAACCAGAGGCTGTAATTTCCTTATTGGAAGGGGGGGAAATAATAATAATTTAAAAAGCAGTGATGGTTTTAGTCTGTCCTCACCCTAGCCAGGTTTGTCCCTGATATTTTCCCACTAGCCTCCTCCTGGTCAGTGCCGGGTGACACTGAAACCAGCACAGCCAGCAAGTGGCAATTCCCGCCTGCTGCACGTGGGTGTCCTGCTGCTGGAGCAGGGAAAACCCCACCTGTAGAAGCAGGAGCAGGCCAGCCAGCATCCCCGAAGTGGAGGATGCTCAGGGTGCCTGGAGCCATTCTTTCCTTGCTCGAGCCGTACCTGCTGCCCCAGCCCTGCCTGTGGCTGGTGTTCCTCCAGTGAATCATAGAGTCATAGAATGGTTTAGGTTGGAAAGGACCTTAAAGATCAGTTCCAACCCCCTTGCCATGGGCAAGGACACCTCTTACTAGACCAGATTGCTCAAAGCCTCATCCAACCTGGCCTTGAATGGTGGCTTGTCCCCAGTGCCACAGGGACCAGAGCAAGCATGGGGACAGGGAGCCAGGAGCAAATCCAGAGATGCTTGTTGGTGGGTTGGAGGTGGTCCAGCTGGGTTGGAGGTGGTCCTGCTGGGATGGAGGTGGTCCTGGTGCATCCTTCCAGAGAGGGGAGTGGGACCCTCTGTGCCAAGAGGGCAGGAGAGGGCTGGACAATTTCAGCCTGCGTGTTACCCATGAAAGATGACGGAGATGAAACGCCCACTCAAAGGGCCAAGCCCTGCACGCTCTGACCCTCGATCAGCCCTTAAAAAGGCAAAGACAGGGGGACTGCTGAGGACAGACAGAAAGCCAAGCAACACAGAGGTCCTCAGTAGACCCCGAGATAAAGAGCAGGAAATGGAATACTTGGCAAAATTGAATCTGTACAAATCAGCAAGTCTGGATAATATGTAACCCCCAGACTAAATAGAATTAGCTAATGAACTTACTGAGCCCCTGACGATTACTCATAAAAAGTTACTGAGAAAACAGCACATCCCAGGTTTATTTAATGTCTTTATTAATGATCTGAAAGCAAGAGTAAACAACAAATTAATTATGTTTGCGGATGACTATAAGCTGGAAGGTGTTGCAAATGCTGTCAAAGACAGCAAAGTCACACCAAGGGCCCTAAAGAGGTTAGAAATAAACCAGCAGGAAACAAGCTGCACGTAATCCATCAGTGAAACACGGCACGGGGGAAAAAGGACCTGAAATATAGACATCCAAGAGGAAGGAGGGGTGTGCTGCACAAGATCCAAGTGGGAGGCCGGGAGCAGGTTTGGAAGGGGATGGAGAGCTGGGAAGCGAGCTACACCATGAGCAAGAAGAGCCCCAAAACCCATGGGGCTCTGTGGGGCGAGGAGCAGGTGGGATGCTGCATCTCCAAAAGGTTGTGACCTTGTCCCGAACATGTGTGGCATCAGCTTTGCAGTGGGGAGAGAAGCTGGGAAGCTCTTTTCCCAGTGCCGTGCTGGCACGGTTGGACTGTCATGAACCCCGAGGGGTGAGGATAAGCCTTTAGTCCTGCTGAGAGAGGTGCGAGGTTCAGAGAGCTGTTTTGGCAGGCAGCAGGGAAGGCAGCATGGTGGCAGGCAGGCCGGCTCGCTGGGGGAGATGGCTGGGGATGGCTAACATGGCTCTGGCACCCAGCCACTCACTTGGGTCTGCACGGACACCAGGAGCTGGCTTTGCTACCCCAAAAATGCCTGGTGCCAGGAGAACCATGGATGCCCCGCTTCACCGGGAGCAGGCGGTGCCTCCGGAGCCACCCATCGCACCCCACGTCAGGCTCCTTCCTCCCTCGCCTCGCCCCGGCGGGAACAAGGGTGCTTTGAGCGGCGGGTGGGCGGGGGCCGTCTAGCCCTTTAAGAGAGAAAATTGACTTTGTAATCTGAGCGAATTCCTCCTTTCTGACAGGCGGGAGAAGTTACGGGTCCCTCCCTCGCTCCGCTTTATTAAATATAGTAGTAGCAGCAGCCCTCGCCTGGAAGCAGGCGCTGGTGGAGGCTGTGCCGTGCCCGCAGCCCGAGCCGCCGCTCCCGCACCAGGGGACGCCATGGGTGCCCGAGGTGGCATTGCCACGCTGCTGCTACTGCTGGCCTGCCAGCTGCAGCCCCTCGGCGCGGGACCCCCGGCCGGAGGTAAGCCCCGTCCCACCAACCCACCCAAGGGATGGAGCGGCGAGAAACCGGGGCAGGGGGAAAACGTTTGGCTTCGGGCGCGCGGGGTGGGCTAGGAGGGATGGAGACCCGGCACGAAGCGGTGCGGGCACACATGGGTGCAGGCTGTCCCTCCCTGAGGTGCGGGGGCCCTGTCGCCAAGCCGGCCGGAGCGAGGAGAGGCAGCTGCCTGGTTTTGGGCAGGGTGTTTGGGGCAGGTTGCCCTGCGGGGAGAGCCGAGGGAGAGAGCGGGGCGGCTCACCCTCCGTGGCTCTCGGGGTGCAGCGTGCTGGGTCCCAGGCTTTCCCCACGCAAACGTGGTGCTGGGCGGGATGGGGCTTGCTCCCCGTGTGCACGCAGGAGCCGCAGGGCTTTGCCAAAGCCCTGTGCCGTACTACGTCCCGTGGCCCCGGCAGGGAGAGCCGGCCCTCCCTGCACATGTTTGGCCTCGCCACAGTAGGCGTCTGCGAGGGCAGCCCCTCTCACCCAAGGAACGGGGGCTTGGATGGTGCTGGCGGGAAGGAAGGAGCCGGGCAGCGTTTGCCAGGGTGAGTGTCACCTCCCGGTTCTTCTTCGTCCGTCTGTCCTGTGCGGCCGGGGCAGCTGGGTGCAGACCCTAGCACAGGGTGAGGGGCTCACCTCTCCTGCCGGTACGGTCCCAGAGGGGTGCAGGATCACCCCTCGGGTGACGGAGCACTGGGGACCATCTGGGGCTGAGGGTCTCCCGCAGGAGAAGGAGTCACGGTGCCACAGGACAGGCTGACCCCAAGCAGCAGGGAGGGAAGGGGACGCTGGCTGATGCACAGGGACAGAGCCGGGCAGAGGGGTTACTGCAGGGCACAGGCTGGGCGGGGAGCAGAGCTGGTGATTTATATCCAGTTTTCCCCAAGAAGTGGCTGGGTTTGACCACACAGCTCTTGGCACGGAGGTGTGCCCTGCCTCAGCATCCCAACGGCCATCCTGCAGCCCCGCTCCCACCCTGCGCCTCCTCCCTCTGCCTTCTGTTCCTGCTCCCTCCCCTGCTCTGAGATAAGTGTACCTGCGACGGTCTGAGACTCGGCAGGCTCTGCCGGGTCCGGACATGGGTCTCATCCCGCTCAGGACAGGTCTGCACCTTAGCCCGACCCTCCAAGCTGCGACCTTTTCCACTGGGTCAGTGGCATCCACAGCTTCAGAAGTGGAGGGGATTTAAAAAGCACTTTTTTTTCCTAACTCACCTCAAAAATAATAAAACATCTCACCAAGCAGTTTCTCTTCCCAACCCTCCCCCTGGGCTCTGACCAGCAGTGGGACAGGAGCTTGCTTTGTCCAAGCGATTTGCAAAGGAGTTACTGACCACCTGTGGTCTTTTGCTCCCCAACCATCTTCTGCCTCCGAGCCTGTGTCGGTGCAAAGAGGAGGAGGAGGACAATCCCAGGGCCCAGCCCTGTGGCCCTCAGCACCTGCAAGATCCCTGCAGGTCCCTTGTTGTCCCCATTCCCTGCCCAGTGAGCAGGTGGCCTCCGGGGATGCATTCCTCTCCTTCCCTCCCGCCTTGTTCCTTCTTTTTTTTTTTTCCCATTCACCAAAATATGACGATGCCTGGCAATCTGAGTGGAAAAAAATCCCTTCTGTTAATGAACAAAGTGGTCTTCTTCCTTCCAGCCCTGACCTTTCCATCCCGGGCAGGGATTCCGCCACGCGGAGCTGTTGCCCACTTGGGTGTCCAGGATGGCTCCTGGGGCTGCCCTGGCACTCCCCAGCTCTTTCACGGTGAATAGGCTGATGCCACCCCCAAAATCAGCAAGCGGCTTTCACTGGGACCTACCAACCCCCCCCGAGATTCCCACCCGTGGCCAGAGCACAGCTCCAGGGATCAATGGGCATCCGCCTGGCATGGACCCACGGGGCTGGGAAAGGAAAGGGATTTTACACCCATTTCCCGATGCTGGGGGCTATTTCTGTGCCTGGCCGAAGCGGATGTGCCAGCAGTGACCCCAGGTCTGGGCACTGGCCTCCCAGGAGCCCCAGACCCTCGGAAGCATCCCTGCTGAGACCACCAGTGCTGGTGCAAGGCATTCCCACAGGCTGCCTGCCCTGGGACATCCCTCCATCCCCATCAGGGAGAGCCACACCAGCCATCAGCAGCGTGCCTGGCACAGGGCTGGGGACAGGCTCATTTTTAGGGGCAAAGCCTGTGTTTTGCGTTGCCTCCAAGCCCGGGTTTAGGGGCCTGGGCATTCTGCTCAGCCCGAAATGGAAAGAGTCACCGTGCATATCGACAAATGCAAGATTATATCAAAAAGAAAAAAACACTCATAAAACTTGTCCTCTTGACATCTGAGTGTGAAGCTTTAGTAAACAGTTTTTAGACAGCCCGGCTCTCCTCCGGTTCCCAGTGAGGTCAGCACCAGGCTGAGCTCCCCCTTCCCCAAAAACCCACTCGCTGAGGAGGGATGCAGGGGGAAGAAGGAATCGGATGTGTGAGGTCCTTGTGAGCAGCGTTCACCCCCAGCTTCCAGCAAGGGGGTGCCAAAAATGCAACCCCCAAGTCTGGGGGAGACCCCCAGCAGTGGTGATGGGGGTCCCAAGGAGGCGAGAGTGACCCCAGCTTGTCCGTGGCTGCCCCGTGTAGGGTACCTGCTCATGGGCAGGGAACCGTGTCTGCCCCAGGGTACCCAGCCGGGACCCCTCCTGCATTATCCGGGTTTATCGGCTCTAGGAAGCCACCTCAGCTATTCCTCTCCTCCACTTTTGGAAATCCAGCCGATTTATTCAAACTTTCTTTTTTGTGAACGCGCCACATGTTTTGAGGTCATAGCTCCAAGCAGCTGGAAAAATTTCCAGCTGATGGGAAAGAACAGGAAAAAGGCTGAAAAGGGGGGAGAATGCAAACTGGTATCGTGGGAATCGGGGAGGAATATTCTCGTCTCACTCTTATATTTAGCAACAGAGGGCTGCGGGCAAATATATAATAAGCACATTCCTCCAAGATCGCAGGACAGGGTTAAGCTCACCCGGAGGAACTAACGTCAGGTTGAAGGCTGGACAGTAACAGGACTTTGGAGGCGGCAGGCTAATGCTGTCTGTGTGCCTAAATAAAGCTCAAAGCACAGACTGTTCACAACAGGCGTTGGCTCAGCCCAGGCTCAGCTCCCAGGGGCCACTCCCTCAGCCCTTTCAAGGTGCCTGGAGGAATCGGGCTCCAGCTTCTCTCCTTTTTGGGTAGGCAGCCTCCCCAAGTGTTAGCATCACCCCCAGCCTTCAGCCAGAAAAGTCCTAGAAACTCCCCGGCTCGTATTTGTACATTTCCCGGGTCGTGCCTGGGCAATCCCAGGCCACGTCCACATGCCCAAGTCACCCCAATAGGTACAAGGCAGGTCTGCACACAGCGCTGCCCAGTTTGCAACCGGCCCCTTCACCACCTCGTATCTCCAAACCTCCTGAAGACACGGAGCGAGGAAGGTGTCCATTGGAGACCCCTCATTCCCAAACCAACCCTTCCCCGAGCCGTCTCCATCCTGCCCAGTGCTCAGTTGCATGTTGCCATGCTGCACGTGGATGGGATGCCCCGTAGAGTCCTTCTAGGGTAAATATAACAGAAAAACTGAGGTCGAGAGAAATGTGTTGTGATCTTTCTCCCTGAGCTGCTGTGGAGGGAGTGGACATGCCTGCGTGATGCTCATTTTATTTGTGAAGTTTGCAAATGGACTCAAGGCTTTTTATTAATGTGGCGCAACCGGAGAACCCGCTCTGCCCTGTTGCAAAGCCATGGGCTGATTTGCAAAGCAGAGCTCGGAGTCAGGGCAGCCCTGGATTCTGCAAAGCCAGGCTTAAAACCAGAGGAGTGGGGCTGCTGCAGCTCTTCCCAACCCTGGGATGCAGCTTTGCTGCCCAGTTTCTCGCTCATTAGCTGTTGCTCATCCTCAGGACAGACCAAATAGGGCCTCCGAGCATCCTCCTGCCAACCGGCAGCAAGGTGGGGTGAAAGATGTTTATGCCCCATGCCCTGGATCCAAGAGGGTGATAAATTCCCATTTTCCATCCTTCCTCCCCGGGTGTGTCGCCTGCGCCAGTTGTGCATCACTCTGTGCAATACCTCTGGGAGCTGCCCTGCGCCCAACGGCTGCTCTTGGCTGCCTGACAGCCGGACAGACAGACAGTAGCAGACAGAAAGCATCCTGGGGATGCTGCTAAAAATTGATGGGAGTGGAGAAAGTCACGGCATGGTTTCGAGGTGGCCGATCCCATCGTGCACCTCCAAGCCAAGGAGAGAGAACAGCAACATTCACCCATCTCCGTGACTCACTGGCTGTTCAAGGAGCCTTCGTGGGCTGTGAGTCAGCTTGGGATGGCCCCCGTGGATCCCTGCTGCTTCTTTTGCCCAAATCTTGGCTTTCTGGTGGTTGTTTTTCCTCCCTGCTGCAGGCAGGCGGGGGGAGGGTTGGGGTCAGAGCCCCTGCTTGCTTGCAGTGTGTTAATGGATGCTCCCATCTGTTACCATGCCGTAAGCCCCCCTGGTGCTCCCCAGTGCACAAGCAGAAAGTTGGGGAGGGGGGGTGTCAGGAGGAATTTCCCATTCCCTTTCCCAGCCTCTGGCTGGCCTTCAGCCGGGCTCCAAGTTTCTCTGCATCCCATCCCACAGAAATTTCTGGGCCCACTGGGGTCATTTCCTCTGGGAGCCGGGGAGGAGAGAGGGAAGTTCTGGCCCGAGGTAGATGTGGCTGAGAAAAGCCTCCTGTCCTGCCCCGCAGCCCTGGGAGGGGATGTGCGCACCCGCTTCCACACCCCCACAGCCCCACGTGGCCAGCTATATGTTCCCCATGTGCTAGAAATAGAGCAGGCATTTATTTTCTGTATAAACATCACCCCGCCGCTTGTTTCTCATAGATGGAAAAGCCAGGGGGATAACAGGAGTGGAGAGGGGGAGGCAGGGTGGGGAGAGGGACTTCCGAAAGCATGGGGAGAGGAGAGGAGAGGAGAGGAGAGGAGAGGAGAGGAGAGGAGAGGAGAGGAGAGGAGAGGGAAGCAGCAGAAATCTAGGCTCTAGAATGGGGAACAAAAAGAAAACACTCGTTTTCTTTGCAGTTAGCACTGCAAGACAGACAATTTAGCATATCACCCCCAGATGAGCAAAAAAATATCCTCTCTTTCCCCTTCCATGCTGCAAACACCCCTCCCTGACCATGGAGACACTTTTCCCTGCCCCTCACAGCACCCAGGATCACCAAAAGCCCATCCTGGCCATGGCCCTTGTAGACTTGCAGGGCACAGGGTGCTGTGGGTGCTGCCCTGCCAGCATGGCCATGGCCAGATCACCCTGAGCTGCACGTTTTAAAAGCTGCCCCTCGATGCTGAAATTAAATTTCCATGCTGAAATTATAGCCGGCAGGTAGCTCCGGCAGAGCTTCAGCATCTCAGTCCATGCACCAGGCTGTGTGCTCCTCTTGTGTCTATCCTTCCCTTCCTCGCCTCAACTTTGGCCGATAACCGCCCCCCCCATCTTGGCACTTCCAGAGCCGTTTGACACAAGCAAGGCTGGGAAACATCTCAGCCTGGGAGGCTGGAGACGGGCTCCTCTCCAGCGGCGGCCGCACTGTTTGTTGAGGATCTCTCCGGTAACGTCCAGCCGTTCCAGGGATGCCTGTGAGCATCCCCTGGCCGAGCTCTGCCACTCCCCCCCCGTCAGCTCCTGGGAAGGCTCCTTCCCCCTGCTGGGACTGGGGACAGGCTTGGGAATGGGCATCAGCTCTGTCGGGTGGGTAGGTATGGGATTTGGGGATCTGCAGGTGGGATGTGTGCCCTGGGTGCCCCGCTCCCCCGTAACCCAGCCTCCAGCCCAGGCTTCCCCCGAGGTCTCCCTGCTCCTCCTGTGCTGAGCTGTCTGGGATTGTCCCTTCGTATGCCACCGTGTGCTCTCCTGCAAGTCCTTCCCTCACCGGGTGGGAAGCAGCCGGTGTGGAGCCGGGGCAGGGAAAGCTGTGGGAGCAGGGAGCGGGATGTGCAGGGTGGAGCTGGAAATCCTGCCAGCCAGCGAGAGAGGGGGAGATGGCTTGGGAGAAAGAAAAAGAAAGAAAGAGAAGGGGAAAAAAATAGAACAAAACCCGACTTGGGATGGTTTGGAAACCACGTCCTCCAGGGCTGATACAATATTTCCAGGCCAACTTCTCCTGGCAGCAGGAGCCTGAGTGAGCCTGAGTCACGCTGCAGGGGACAGCACAAAAGCCCCATTGAGCTTCCCACTTCCCCAAATCCTCCCACTTTCTCCCCCTGCTTCACTTCCCAGGGCAAAAAACTCCAACCACCGCTTCCAGCATGGGCTTATTCGTTAAGTCCCTCCAGAGTCATTTAGCCACACGTCATTAAAAGCTCTCCATCTCTGCCCCGGCTCGTGCCAGGCTTCGGGGATGCTCGCTCTGGGTTTGCCTCCCCCCAGCAATTCCTAAAAGCACTGTGACCTTTGTAAGGGGGACGCAGCCGATGTGCGGCCGGGGCAGCGGCAGTGCCAGCTATCAGCTCCTTGCCCTCCCCTCCGTGGTTCTGCATCTGGCCGAGCAGGAGAGTGCAGGAAATACCATCAGCTTTAGGGCTGCTTGAATCATCGTAAAACCACGCTGGATAAGCGAGGGCTGGAGCTCCAGAGCTCCAGCCAAGCCTCCTGGACCCCGTTTTATGGCCTCCAGCTATAGCAGCTCCTTCATGCTGCTTTGTAGGGATGGGGGAGGCAGGCAGGAGCAGGCACACGTGTTAGGCAGGGGGTCAAGGGCTGGCAGGACATGGGATGATACGGCAAGCCCCCCCTCCCAGGCAGCGCAGAATTAGCAGGGGGCATGTTTTCCCCTGACCTCAAAGTCCGTGGGCTGCAAAAAGGCTTTTTTTTTTTTTTTCCCCCCGAAGCTATGAGGCAGGAGCCAGGGGAGAGCAGCTGGCAGGGGAGCAGGGAGAGGAACTGCATTTATAAACACAGGCAGAGGTTTTCAAAGCGGTGCAGTGCAGCCAGAGGTAGGGGCGGATGATCTGCTTCGGGAGGCAGGGGCCAGCAGGACGGGATGGGGACAAAACAGAGCACCCCAGCCCAGGAGCTCTTCTCCTGCCGCTGAAACAAGGGTGATGGCCATTTTCTGGCAAGCGCTTGTATGTTGGGAGCTTCGAGGAGGTTGATGGGCTGTGGCTTTGCTGGCGGTTTCCCGGGCGCTGCTTTCCAGCAATCTCCACTGGCCGGCACTCCTGGAAAGCGCCAGCCCCAGCCCCAGGGAGCCCCGCTGTGAGGGAGAGCCAGGTGGAGGGTGGGAACTGGAGGTCTCATTCCCATTGCCGGGGTTTGAAAAGCACGCACAGCCCTGGCTCAGGGTGTGGGAGCTGCGATCGCCGTCTGGAGTCACGGAGGATAAAACCTGGAAGTGGGGATAAAAAGACCTCCTCCACTCTGGGAGCTATCACAGCAGGGATGGAGTTGTGCCACTGATACCCCACCCTGTAAATCTCAGGGCTGAACCCCAAGAGCAGGAGAGTGGGGAGAAGCTTTTCCAGGGGCAGGGGCTCTTTGCTGGGCTGGCTCTGCCCCGTCCCAGATGCCTGAGCACATCCTGGAGGAGAGGTCCTGCACATCCGACCATGGGACATCCCCGAGGTCCCCACCGGGCTCGGATGCCATGGCTGCATCCCAAGACCGGCTCACGTGTGACCCCTCTCCATTGCACTGGGATTTCCTCGCTGCGGAGACCCAGATGGGTGCTCAGCCCTCCTGCTGCACCCAGGCACCCGATGGGGTCTCTGAGCATCCCTGAAGGCAGCAACCCTTGGTCCATCCCCCCAGCACCCCCTCCTCCCAGCAAAGCCCCAGCCAAACCCGAGGGCTGCTCTGCAGCGGCTGTGTTTGCCTTAGCCGGCCTCGCAAGCTGCTCATTTCCTTCCCCAGCCATAAATAAAATCACGCCGTAAAACGAAGGGAATGTGTAACATAATGAAGCCTTTTTCAGAAAGCCCATCAGATCCCTTCCTCCCCTGGCCCCTCCGCCCCACGCGGGGACGGTGGCACAGCCCAGCCCCGCCACCGCCCAGGATGCAGCCGAGGCGTTGGGGGCTGCGGGTCCCGCTGGGCATCACAGATCCAGGCTTGGGATTAGGGAGGCTGAAGCCCTGGGCCACCCAGGACGGAGGCAGGAGGGCGGTTCTGCCCACCCTGCCTGCGCTGGGAGCAGAGACGGGAGCTCTGGAGGGGGACCAGGAGGGGTTCGAGCTGCTGAGTAGCATCCCCAGGGCTAGGTGGCTGTCCCTAAGCCCCTCCAGTGTTTGCACAGCGGGTGGGTGCAGCGCAGCATGGCTGGCAGCAGGCGAGCTCGCTACCATATAAAGTCATTAAAATAAATTAAAAAAAAAAAAAAAAAACAACCCCAAACAACTGAGAGGGCCTCGAAACAAGCTCCTGACACTGCAGAGGAGGAATGCACAAGGCTGGGAGTGGGGCGCCCTGGCAGCACCCCGTGCCAGTGATGGGGGCTCAGTAGCACCGGGCATGCCGCCGACACAGGGGCTGCTTGTTGGCATCGGCCGGTGGGCAGGAAGGAGGGCAGCCGGCGGGCTGGGCTGCACCGGCAGCCGCACAAGCCCAGGGCTGTTTGGGCAACAAGGAGCCTTCGTTCCCCGGCTGTTTTTCCACCGTCAAATAACTGGTGTGGCCGGGGCGGGAAGCGGCTGCAAAGACAGAGAGCCTTTCAGGGGGGTGCGTGTGTGTGCATGGGGCCCTCCTGGCACCCGCTCCGGTAATTAAAGAGCTGCTTTAATGAATTCCATTCCCCTCCCTGCAAACACACATGGGCCACCAGCCCTGGCCCCCCCACCTGCATCCCACCGCAGCCTGAATGAAGCCTTGTTGAGTGGCCAGCCCCTCCCTGGCACCGTGCCCCACTCCGTGCTCCTCTCCTCCCTGCTCAGCCTCAGCGTCCCCCACCGGACAGAGCAACAGGGGTCCCTTCAGCCCCTCGGGGACTCGTTTGCATCCCCCATGCACCTCCTCATGCACACCCCAAAACGCATCCAGCCGTCCAGCGGGCAGGTCTGGTGGGATGCTCCAAGCCGGGGTAGGAGCCTGCAGGCGGGGAAGGCATCCATCCACCGGCTCACATTGCCCCTCGTGCACCCAGGAGACGTCTCCCCTGCTCCCAAAAACCCTAGCATCCAGTGCCGATTGGCTCTGCAAACCCTCCCGCTGAGCTTTGTGAGTGCTTTTCCTCGCCTGAGCTGGGAGTTGGCTCCTCCGTCCTCCTACGTGCCGGGGAGGAGGTGGGAAAAGTTTGTGTGCCGAGACGTTAAAACATGGAGGAGAGCCCAAACTGGCCACACGGAGCCCCAGAGCTCCCCGGGAGCTCCCCAGCCCCTGGGGTGGATGGGGATCCCTTCCCCTCCACGGTGCTGCCTAGCACCGGGCTCTGCTCCCCAGGCTTATTTGGGGTCTGTAGTGCCAAAAAACTCCCTGAACACTAAAAACCAGCAATTGGAGAGGCCAAACCCGCTGTGTTTTCAACTGGAGGAGCAGAGGGAGAGGGCCAAGGCGTCCCAGTCCCGGCGCGTGGCCGGCGGCTGGGGCGGGTGCCGGGGCAGCGCCGGCTCGCACAGAAGCCCTCACTTGTTTGCCGGCCCCGGGAGGAGCCGAGCACTCCCGGGGCCTTGCTCCCAGCCCCTTGCTCAGAGCTTTTGGCTCGTCTCCTTGTTTTTTTCAATGAAAAAAAAAAAAAAAAAACCCAAAAAAACCCAAATGACACTGCAGCCTGTAATCTGCTGGCTGCTGGCCGGCTGCTCGGAAACTGTGACGAAGGCCCCTCTCGCCTCGTCAACGCCTTTCCATCGGCCTGGCAAGGCAGGGGCAGCAATTTCCTGCGGGACATGGTGAGCTGGGAATGTTGATTATTTTTAGCTGAGGTGAGCGGGACGGCTGGGGTGCCCATCCCAACCCACCTCCAGGACATGGAGACCTGCTGCTCCCCGTGACAGGGAAGGAAGGGCCAGCTGGGACATCCCCAGCCAGGGATGAGGCTGGGCTCCAGGCACGACATGCCCATGGCGTGATCATGACACCCTTAGATCACCTGGGAAAGGTGCTTTTGGGTCACAGAAGCACATCCACATGGGGCAATCCCGGGATGCTCAGCCACAGCCAGCCCACAGAGGCAGCTGGGTACCCTGGGGGGATGTCCCTGCTCTCCCCATGCATGCCCAAGTCAGAACTGCCATCCAAGTGATGGATCAGGATGGTGCACCCTGTGCCATGGAGTCTCCTCCAGGGCAAAACGCGTTTAAAAAAAAGACCCCAAAACCAGCAAGCCGTATTTTCTGTGTCTTTTGCAATGTGTGGGGCAAGGAAGAGGGGAGAAGGCGGTGAAAAGCTGCCAGTCCCTTGTGAAAGAGAAATGCCACAGGTCGGTGTCTGCATCCTGGCCGGGCTGCGGTGCCAAGAAGGAGAGTGGCCCATGAAATAAAGCAGGAATTTGGGAAGACAAACAGCAGTAACTCACACCACACCGCTGCCGGAGAAAAATCCCAGCGTCTCCTGGAGCCAGGCAAGGGTTCCTCCTCCGTCCCCCAGCAAACAGCACCACTCCCCTGGGCATCTGTGCTTTTGGTAACTTTTTATTAGTAGTATTTTATGAAAGAAAGAAGAAAAGCATCTTTGGCAACTTCAGGAGAACAGAGGCGGGACAAAATGTGCTGGCTGTAGGAGCTGCTGCCCCTTGTCACACTGGAAAACAGACTGGCTGTGCTGGACCGGCTCCTCCAGCCCCAAAACATGATCCCCAGCACCCATGGGAGATGCTGCCTGGCCCCTGGGCTGGCCGAGGAGCTGCTGGTGGGTCCAGCCCCAGCGAAGCTCTCCATCCTCGTGAGAGCAGCTGCTTGGTGCCCATCCAAAGAGCATATTTTTGGCATTAGGGGAAGCCATAAAGCCAAAACGTAGCAAAATGCTGGTGGGAGCTGTAGCACAGAGCGTGCGTGCACAGGAGGAACCTCGAAAAGAGCCAGCACATAACGTGCATGCGACGTCTCTGGGGACCACAATCTATTGCATGCACGTGTGCACGCCTCGCTGGGGCCCGAGCATGGCTGCCTATGTCTGTGCAAGGAGGGAGAGAAAAATTCCCTTTTGCAATGTGCCGCATCGTTCCTGCTCACCGAACGCCAGGAGAAGGTGGTGCCGAGAGCCCCAGGCAGGGCACCCACCACCCTTGGCCACCAAGCAAGGCACGCTGGGGCTGGCTGGTTTTGCAAGGACCATTGGAAGGAGGGAGCAGGTCAGGAGAGGACAGAGCCCTTCACGGCCCTGCAAAGAATAGCAAAGCTCCTCTGAGTCACTGGCTAGGCCAAAGAGGACAAGGAAGCCAAAGTGCCCCATGCCAAGGGCAGGCACGAGGGCCAGGAATGAGCGGGCTTGAGTAAGGCGCGCTGGCAGCCCTGCCCCGGGCTGAGCAAAGGGCTTGCTATTAAAGCAAGCGCTAGGTATTTCCATGCTGCCGCTGCTGCCTGGCCCAGAGCAGGTGGGGTGACGGTCCTCACAACACCCACGTTACTCTCCCAGACCCCAGGAGAAAGCCAAGGCACTTTTCTCTGCTGCCAGTGGCAGGAGATTATTTTTTTGTGGGGTCTGGGCAAGGAGGTCTCTCCATCCCCAAAGGGCTCGGATAAGCCTGCCCTGTGCAGGACACCGCAGAGCTCAGCTCAGAAGAAAATGCAAGGAGCCAAAAGCAGAGCGCTCCAACTCTGCCCATGCCAGGCAAACCCTCACCGTCGCCTCTAACGATGGGCTGGTTTCAAACCCCCGTGACTGCGGCTGCTCGGGCTTGGGTTTGCACTTAGAATCATAGAATTGCCTGGGTTGGGAGGGACCTTTGAGATCATGTAGTCCAACCATCAACCTGACACTGCCAAAACCACCACTAAACCATGTCCTACTAAACTTGCTGCACCACCCTGAAGCCTGCCTGCCAGAGAAGGGAGAGCCTGCCCAATTCCTGCCCCTCCCCACCCTGGTCAGCCCCACAGAAATTTGGGCAATAGGAAAAACAGCAGCTGCAAGAGCATCCATGGGTGTTTACACCCAGACCTCACCATGCAGGAGGCTGATTTCATCCCAGCACCCAACTTCCATCCCTGCCTCCTCCAAAAGGGAGCAAGGGCTGGGCTGGGACCCTGGGAGAAGCCAAAGCCCCATGGCACCTCAGCAAAGAGCTTGTGGGACCCCAAACACAAGCGTGGGTCTGATGACACCAAGTGCCATAGTGAAGCACAGCAGGCAAGCTCCGCACATATAAACTCGAGCACAGCAGGCTTTACAGCCTGTGACTACATATGGACTGAAAACGTGCGTGTTCACCCTCACTTGGAGGGCTTCTGAGTGTTTATGCTTCGCCCTGCAGAGTTAACTTTGCCGTGGGCTGCTCTGGAGCTAACCAGGATGGGTGGCGGCGCATCGCAGACACACGCATTTCACACGTGTGCAACACACATTCACTGAGCTGGCAAAAAAGTATAAAGACTCTAAAATTAAGCCTTGCCACTCCCTGTGCTGTTCATTCTGCCCTCTCCTGCCTATGCCCTGTGACACAGTCTTTCATTTCACGACTGCGTGCCATTGCGCTGAGTCCCAGTAAGGCTGATGTACCCTGGGCGTTGAACACGTTCCAGCTGCAGCTTCAGGCGCCCGGTTTGAGACGAGGTTCCCGTACGGTCTCACATCCACATATGGCTCACAGGCACATGCGTTTATTCCTCCAGCACCGACAGAGCAGCCACCCTCGGGGTGAACATCCGCAGCGTTCGCATGATACGGAGAGCTGTTAGAAAGCAGTGTAAAACAGGGAGAGGAGCAGGGCGCAGCACTGGCTGATGCAGTGGCACCCCCAGGGCTCCCATGCAGCATCTCTCTGTTCAGCAGCAACTGGCACCAGCTGGGGCATCTAGCCAAGGCACAACAGGGACACCACTGGAAGAGATCATATCCCTCCAAAGGGAGATGGCTGTGACAGAAGTGGGAAAGACTTAGGGTAATGGCTTGCCTCCTAAGGCTCAGGAACTTGGCCCAATGACAGGGGCTACTGCATCTGCCCTGGCTAAGAGGGGGAAGGTTCCTCTAAATGCTGCACAGGCAAAGAGAAACACCACCTCTGCCTCACCACCCAGCCCCTAGAAACCCCTTCCCCTCAGAAAAAATCAGAAAACAGACTCCCCTGAGGGTCTTTCCAAGGCGCTGGGCTCCAGTGCCCTGTCACAGGGCAAACGGGGAAGGACTGATGAATGGGCTTGAGAGGCTCCAGATTCACAGCAGCCACATGGCCAGGGCTCTTAGGGGAGCATCCTTCCCTGCCTGACCCTCTCCCTTTTCTCCCCAGCCTCTTTCTTCGGGGACAGCTACGTGGAGATGCCGCTGGCAGATGCCTCTCGCACAGTGCGGCTCCACCTGCAGCTGTACACCAGCCAGGGGAGCGGGATGCTCTTCCTGGCCGCTGGCCAGCCCGACCATCTCCTGCTCCAGCTGCAAGCCGGCACCCTGCAGGTCAGCACCCGCTATGGGGTCTATGGGTCAGGGCTTCCTCCAGTGCAAGGACGAAGGTGCAGCACCTACCAAGACCCCTGCCAGGGGATGTTAAGGGTTCAAGCGGAGAGCAGACAGTCTTGGGAGAATCAGTTAAATGCAGAGAAACAGGCTCCAGCTGAGGAAGCTCCTCACCCACTGCCTAGGGTGATGCTGGGGAGCATCGTGGAGACACCCAGACACAGACACTCCATGTACATTGCACAGTCAGACATGGTGCACAGCACCCTCGGGGTGTGAGGGGTTAGTGAAGGGGTGAGCTGAGAGGGTCCAGAGAAAGGAGAGGTCTCCCCTGTCCCACCACAGGCCAAGCCCAGCAAGGGCATGGGAAGGGATCAGGACAGAAGAATAGAATTCCCTCTTGTGGTTATGGTGTTGGCATCCACCAAGAAGGAAAAGAGCAGGGAGCATCCAAGGCGCACATCCCGCCTCTCCTGCAGCCTGGGCTGGGCCACCAACCACATCTAAATGAAAGAAGAGCAAGCAAGCAGCCGGCCAGAGGTCTCCCTAATGCAGACCATGTGTCTCAGGTCCATCAGCTAACCCTCTACTTAGGCAGGCTCCAGGCTGTTGCTTGTGGGGAGCAAAGCCTGCTATTTCCCCTGCCGGTTCCCAGGGAAAAGGCTGGAAGCAGCCCAGGCTGCCAGGATGGAGGGCAGCAAGCAGGATGGAGCAGGGAAAGAGGAACCAGCATCTGGCAGGGCTCCTCCATGGGGGAAGAGGAAAAGCCCAGTGAGGGGCCAGTGGGACTGGGAGATGGAGGACCCCAGGGAAATAGCCCTGAGGCTGGGGTTTGCTGGGAAAGAGTTAAAGGGGAGAGAAATTCGGAGACCAGGACAGAGGAGGCATGCCCACAGGGGGATCTAGCTGGGGAGGAAGGAACATGCACAGAGGAGGAAGAGGGCAGGACAAACAGTAGTGAACAGAGGGACCAAAACACTTGTGCGCCCCCAGGAACAGTCCATGCTTCAGTGAGCATTTCTGGTAGGTGGAGGGGTGTCTCCTCTGCTGCAGATAACACCTTGAGCTGAGCACTTGCCGTGTTCTTCCCTGCAGGCCAGGCTGCAGCTGGGCTCGGAGGAGGTGACACTGCAGTCCCCAGCAGAGCTACAGCTCAATAACCTGGTAGTACATGATGTGGAGCTGCTGGTGGAAGACGGCAGGATGACGCTGACCATCGATGGCCTCTTCAACAGCTCTGTGGACATCGCAGGACCCGTACAGGAGCTGGACATCCAGTACGGCCTCTACGCCGGTGGGACAGGCAGCCTTGACCTGCCATATATTGCTGAGGCCAGCTCACCCTTCAGAGGTTGCCTCCACTTAGTTACATTCAACGGCCTGGATGTCCTGTCCCCACTGTCCTCTGCCAGCAGCTCCAAGATCTTCCACCGGGTCCAGGAAGGGTGCAGCACACAGTTCTCTGCAGAGCCTGAGGACCCCTTTGGGTTCCCAGGACCACACTCCTACATTGCATTTCCCACATGGGATGCAAGGGAGGAAGCAACCATTGAATTTGTGATAACAACAAGCATCACCCAGGCACCCCTGGTCTACCATGCAGGGCTGGAGAATGACTTCTTCTACCTGGAGATCTCCAATGGGCGCCTGAGAGGGTTTGTTGAGAAGGGGAACGGCATCATCGTCCTGCACAACAATGTCTTCATCAGCGATGAGCAGCAGCACTATGTCAAAGTCTACACGGACATCCACAAGTTTGAGATCCTGATTGATTACTATGCCTCATCCACGTCCAACCGGGGCATCAACAACTACCTGGACCTTCAGGGAAACCTATTCATTGGAGGTATGAATGAAAAAGCTTTGCAAAGGCTGAGGGAGCACCATCTTGCTTTCATCTCAGTGTGGACCACGACCAACAACTCGTTTGTTGGCTGCTTGGAGGACCTGCGGATAAACCTGCAGAGGAGGAGTCTGCAAGATGCTGTGATCACAAAGGACATCACATCAGGCTGTGGAAAGCAGGATCATTATTGGGACTATGATGAGGTGTACGAGCAGGATGAGGCACCTACCTCTCCTCCTCCAGATGTCTGGTCAGGAGCACCGGGCCTGGTGGTGGAACCGTGCCGGCCAGATAACAGCTTCCCACCTGCCTTCACCAACATCAGCAGGCTGCTGCACGTCAGCCCCCTTATTGTCTCTGAAGGGGGCACGACCTATCTGGAGTGGAAACATACCCAGCCAACAGTAGACTTGAGCCTTGCAAACATCCGGCAGTCCCAAATCCTCTTTAGTATCACCAACGACCCTAGGCATGGCCAGCTGGAGCTGGACATTCCTGGGTCCAGGAGCAGAAGGAAGTTCACCTTGTTGGACATTGTGAATAGGAAAGTCAGATATGTCCATGATGGCTCTGAGGGGCCCATGGACCAGCTGATGCTGGAGGTGACAGTGACTGCCCAGCAAGGGGTCCCAGAGTGCTTGCGGCAGGGGCAGATGTACCTGCTGCCCATCATGATCAACCCCATCAATGATCCCCCACAGGTGATCTTTCCCCATGGGAACCACATGACAATCCTGAAGCACACACGAAAACACCTGACCACAGACATCCTGCAAGTCCTAGATGATGACACGTCCTGTGATGACCTCGAATTCCAGCTGCATGGTGGCCAGCCCATGGAGGAGGCTTACGTGGAGTATGACTTCCATCCTGGAGTGCCCATCGAAGAGTTCTCCTGCAGGGACCTGGAAGCAGGCAACATAGTCTATGTACACCAGAGTGGGACAAACTTACAGCTCACTTTGCAGGTGAGCGATGGCACAGTCCCAAGCCCCATTGCCACCCTGAGGATCCTCGCCATTGACCCTGACATCCACCTGTACAACAATACTGGCCTCTCCATCTCCCAAGGAGGGGCTGCACGCATTACCACAGCCAACCTGTCAGTGGAGACAAATGCCGTGAAACAACGAGTCGCCATCCTGTATGTCCTCACAGAGCCCCTAAGGTATGGTGAGGTACAGAAGCAAAGCAACTTGGGAGGGGAATGGAAAAAAGTTGAGTCCTTCCACCAGCAAGACCTGGAGCAAGGGCGCATCCAGTATTTCAGCACAGACCCAGAGCACCGGCTGGAAGATGTTGTGGAGAGGCTGAGATTCAAAGTCCAGGTGGGGCAGAAGGTCTTGCCAAATAACACCTTTCTCATAAGGATTGAAAGAGCCACCATTAAGATGAGGACCATGGTCCCCCTCCAGATGAAGAACAAGCGGCACAGAAATATCACCAGTAAGGAGCTGGAGGCAATGTTGGAAGATCCAAACTCTGCCCCTGTCCCCTTCCACTACGTGATAATTCAGGCTCCCAAGAAGGGAAACCTGGAGCTGCTCGGCAACAGGCTGACCGAAGGCTTTGGATTTACCCAAGATGACCTGCAAAGAAACCACCTGAGCTACAGCGTGACCATCAGGAACTCTCAGCAAGCCGAGGACACCTTCCAGTTTCGCGTCCGTGCTGGCGAGCAGCACTCTCCCATCTATACCTACACAATCAGCATTGGTGGGGATCCAGATGCACCAGCCCTAACCAACGTCCTCCTGACTGTGCCAGAAGGAGGCCAAGCTGTCATCTCCAAGGACCACTTGTTTGTACAGAGCGTGAACAGCATGGACTACCTCTATGAAGTGATTGAAGGGCCAGCACACGGGAGGCTGGCCTGGGCTGCTTCCCATGGCTGGGCCTCCAGAGATGAGATCACAGAGTTCACCAACGATGACATACTCCACCGCCGGCTGCTGTACCAGCATGATGACTCCGAGACACTGGAGGATGACATCCCCTTCGTAGCGATCAGGCAGGGCGAGGGCAGCACTGAGCCCGATGCAGAGGAGGTGAGAGGTGTTTTCAGGGTCTCCATCCAACCCATCAATGACCACACCCCAGTCCAGGTGGTGAACAAGGTCTTCAATGTGGTGCGCAATGGGCAGCACCTGCTGACAACAGACAACATTGCCTTCACTGACAAGGACTCTGGCTTCTCCGACACACAGCTGGTGCTGGCAAGGAAGGACATTTTGTTTGGCAGTATCTTGTCTGTCGATGACAGAAGCCACCAGGTCTATCGGTTCACACAGGATGACTTGAGGAAGAAGAAGATCCTTTTTGTCCATTCGGGGGCTGACCGGGGCTGGATCCAGCTACAGGTCTCAGATGGCCTCCACCAAACCACAGCCCTCCTAGAAGTACAGGCATCAGACCCCTACATCAAAATAGTCAACAACACTGGACTAGTCATCCACCAAGGCAGCCAAGGGACCATTGACTCCTCTGTCCTCAGCCTGGAGACCAACATGGACATCAGGTCAGATGAAGAGATACGGTTCCTGATAACAACTCCCCCAAGGTGGGGGACCGTGCTAAGAGGGGAACAGCCGGTCATGGCCTTCTCCCAGAGGGACCTGCTAGCAGGAGAGATCTCCTACCGCCACAATGGGAGCAGGAACACCCGGGATGAGCTCCAGTTCACTGTAGAAGCAAATGAGGTGGCAGTGGAGGACACGCTGGCCATCAGTGTGTTCTTGGACACCCATCCCAGCCCCCTGCGCATAGTTAACCACAAGAAGATCCATGTCTTCCAGGGGGAAGCAGCTGGGATCAAGGAGGAGTACTTACTGGTGAGTATCCCCTTCACTAGTCATTCCTGAAGCCTGCATCACTCCCCTGGCCACCAAACCAGGCCAGCCACCGGCAGGACTCAATTTTACTCCCACCTGCCCAGAGCAAAGAACTTGTGCCCATGTCAGGCTTTGCCCAGGGGCGGGGGGGGGGGGTTCAGGAATGACCTCGGCAACAAGGCAGCCCTTAGAGCTCATCCCGTGGCAAAGTCTTGGGAGATCACACAGCAGTGGGCTGCAGGGCAGCCCAGCCTTACAGGCACCAGCCTCCAACTCATGCCTTGTCTCCCCCCCCACTCCCAGGTGACACACGAAGAGATCCCTCCCCAGGACATAGTCTACCTGGTGAGAAGCCCCCCAGCCTCTGGCTTCCTGGCGATGCTTCAGCACAGCCAAGACTCAAACGAGCAGCCCAGCCTGGACCCCATCCAATCCTTCACCCAGGAGGACATCAACAACGGCAGAGTCCTCTACCTCCACTCCAAACCGGAGGAGCAGCACGACCGGTTTGTTGTGGACATCACAGCCAGCAGTGCCGACCCACTGGAGGGGGTGGTGGTGAACCTGGCCGTGCTCCCCATCGCCATCCCCCTGGATGTCCGCAACATCACGGTGCCGGGAGGTGGCTCCATCATCCTCTCCACAGGCATCCTCAACATCCCCAACTCCTATTACAAGGCTCTCGGCATGGAGTTCAAGGTGCTTGAGCCCCCCAGGTTTGGCACCCTCCTGAACAGTGAGCGGCCTGAGGACGGCAGGCTGCACAGTTTCACCTGGAGCGAGGTAGAGCAGCCAAAGTTACCTGCTTGCCCACCATGCTGCTTTCCCAGGGGGTTTGGGAAGAGCCCAAGGGTGGGCTCCAGCCCCCAGCGGCACTGGGAGGCTGGGGAGGGCTGCAGGGCTCCTCTCCTCATCAGAGCTCTGCCCTTGGGATGGAGGGGCTCAGGATGGTGGGCGTGACCTGCAGACAAGGCACGCATTAACCCCCAAGGTGTGCTTAAATGGCCTTGGGGATATCAGGTGGGGATGCAGGCAGAGCACCCACACTGGGCTCCAGGTCTGCTTCCTATGGGCATCCCGCTGCCTGTCTCTGAGCTGACTCCATCCCACAGGGATGCCCCAAAGCAAGTGGCAGGCACCCAGCTCCTCCTTCCTCCCAGGCTGGTGCACAGGTCCACTCCCCAGCGGGGCTGGTGGCCTGTGTCCTCCCAGGAGGGTCACCCAGCCCCTGACCCGCAGGTGGAGAACCAGCAGATCCAGTACAGGCAGGATGGACCCCGGGCCCAGGCCGACAGCTTCACCCTCCTGGCCAACGCCTCCGAGATGGACCGGCAGAGCCAGCCCAGGACCCTCTTCATCACCATCCTGCCCCGCAGCTCCAAGGGGCCTCAGCTGAAGGTCAATGCCGGGCTGCAGGTAAGGGTGGGATGCCACGGGGATGGGCGAGAGCGGGCCCTAGGCTCTCAGCACTAGGGCACCCGGGGGGTGGCCAGCCCAGCGCGGAGACCCCATGGGACCCACTCCGAGCCTGGTCACGCACCTCCGGGAGTTCGGGCACAGCAGAGCCGGGGTGCAGGTTAGAGGCAGGCGATGGGATCCGGGGAAGGGAGGTGGTTTCCCGGCGGGGCGAGGCTTCGCAGGAGGCGGAGACCGGGCTGTCCCTCCCCACCGCCGATGCCGAAACCGGCCGCAAGATGGGAGCATCGTCCCGCAGCAGCGCTCGGTCCCTCCCGCGCGATGCGCTCGGCGGAGCCGGGCTGCCACGGCGGCAGGCAGGTAGGCGAGCAGGGGCTCCTCACCTCCCCTTTTCTGAGGATGGGCAGCCTGTTCGCCCTTCCTCAGGTCCCGGCATAATCCCCGGGAGCACGAAAGAGCAGGTTGCCCAAGCTTCGTTAGCACAGATTGGAAATACCTAATTATTTAGGCAGCCTTCCCTCCTCTTCTTATGCCCACCTCAGTAAAGCCAGAAGCAAGGAAGTCTCACCTGCTGCTGGGAGTCCCACCTTCTGTTTCAGACACCTCCCTGCCCCGTCCAGGATCACAAATGCAAAACTACAGCAAAGAAATATTAGAGAACACACAGGAGTGCCAGCCCAGCAAAATCATTCCCCTCGCTGCCCCCCAGGCTATCCTCACCCATCCCAGGATTTCCTAGGCTAGCAGCAGGGAAATCAGCTCCTTCCATCAGGATTGTCATGCCAGGGTTATTGCAGTGGCTTTGGAAAGGTGTCTGGGAGCCTGGGCTCTGGAGGAGATGCCCGAAGGGAATGGTATGGACTGGTCACCACGCAGGCAGCCCCAGAGGCATGGAGAAGGGCCAGGGCTGCCAGCAAAGTTTGGGGGGTGCCCCTATCCACAGCCAGCCCTGGATCTGTCCCTGCCCACCCCACTCTCATTACATCCCCTAGCCCAGGAAGCTCAGCCCTTTCCCAGCAAATCCCTTTTATAGTGCATTAAGTAGTGCCTCCATGATCTGCCCCAGCTGTGCCGAAATCCTGCATTCCCGACACAGAAAGGTTAACCCCTCGGCTGCTGGGCCCACAGCAGTCCCTCATCCCCACTCGAGGCACAAAAGCTCCTCTCTGCTCCCTGAGGACCACTGCATCCCGAAAGGGCATCTCTGGGCTGGCTCTGGCGGGGTGGGCCCGAGGCGGGGGAAGCAGGCAGAGCAGACGCTCTGTCCCCGGCAGCATGCATCTTTCCCGGGGCGCGGGCAGACGTACAGAGCCGGCACTGTGCAAGGGGAGGAGGAGGAGGAGGAGGCTCCCTCCCTGCCTTATTTTTAGCCAGTCCATTAGCCCAGGGATTGCAAGGCACTTAGGGAAGCACGTCCTTCCTTCCCAGCCACCATGCTAAAAAAAGGGTGAAAAGAAAGAAAAAAGCTCCCAAAATAAACTCCGAGGCAGCGGTCCATCCGCCTTTCCATTGGGATCCCCGTCTGGCCCTGGGAGGGGTAACCACAGCCACCCGGCTGCCCGCAGGAGGGGCTCTGGAGCTGGGAAAAGCTCGCTGCTCCAAGCAGGAGCAATGCTAAAGCGACCCAGGGCTCAGGAGGGGCCCGGCCCTGCTGTGTTTGTGCTCTGGCGAGAGATGACTTCAGCGTTTAAAGGTCAGGCCGGGTCTAGGAGAGATTGCACAAAGCCTTCCTCTGCTGCCTGCCAGCGCTGGGGGTGCAGAGTCCACGCAGGGCTGGGGAAGCAACGGGCAGGGTTCAGACCCCGAAGCAGAGCCCCCCGGAAAGGCCCAGGCACATTTGCCCCAAGCAGCTTTTTGGGTTGCATCAGGAAAAAGGATGGCTGGATGCCATCGAAAGAGGCTTCCACTGCTGCACCAAAACACAGGGCCATGCTCCCGGCACTGTTTCGCTGCCTCCCCGCGCGCTCTCCTGGAGAGCGGAGGCGACACAGAGGCTGAGCAAACATAATAAGCCCAGTAAGCGAGAGCAGGAACCAGGCGGAAGGCTTTAATAATTCAGAGAGGACGGGGAGCATGGCGAAGCAGGTCAGCTCCGGCGGCACGGGCTCTCAGCGGCGAGCAAAGCCACTCCAGCCGCTGCCTGTGCTGGTCCCCAGTGGGCAGCGATGCCCCTGGGCTGCCGGTCCCCCCTGCCTGCAAATACCTCTCCAGGCTTTGACCACGGGGAGATTTCCTTGGCACCGAGTCCTGGGTGTGATTGCAATTTCACCGGGCGCTGAAGTGACCCAGCTGTGGGTGCTGGGGAAGGGGAGCAGCCCAAAAACTGCGGTGCACGTACATGGTGAAGCAGCAGATCCTGCTACAAGGGCTTCAGCTCCTGCACCAGCCATGTGTCTGGCAGCACTTCCCCCACCCCGTCTCTCCAAAGCTGTGTTTTCGAGACTGCCTCCTGCCATCCCACGGGGACTGCCGAGGGATTTAATTTCACTGTCGGCACCCACACCCACTCAAGAAATGTTTTGGGTTAGGCCAGCTGAAAACAGCAGAAAAGAGCTCATCTAACCCGGCACGACCAGCGGAGCAGTTCCTCCAGTGCCCGGGTGTTGTCTTGTGGGTTTGCAGGATGCGGGCCAGGCTTGCCATGCCATGGGATGCTGCGCATCCTGCCCCTCTGCCCTACATGAGCTGCGGGAAGGCTCGGTCCACTTGCCCCATGATTTCAGGGCATCCCAAGGGCAAAAGGCAGCTCTGGAGTGCAGAACCCGTCTGGCAGCACAGGATTCATCCCCGTGGTCTGCTGAGGCTGAGATACGGCATAGGATTAGGAGCAGGGAAAATTAGTGCCTGCAGCCAGAGAGGGGAGATGTCATGGCTTTGGGGTGGCAGTGTCCCCAGGGGCACGTGGGCACCACTGGCCAGGGGGAAACAGCCCTGGGAAGCTGTGGGGTGGCCCTGAGCTGGGCTGCATACTTGTCATTCCTGGAGGGTTTGCTAGGGCGGCTAGTGGCCTTGCTGCAGCCTTGTGAGAGGGTGGTGGGACGAGTGCATTGCCGGGAACACCAGCTAAGAGAAACATCCAGCCAGGGAGAGATGGGGCTGTGGGCATCACATACACAGCAGTAGTTCAGGGAGCGAGTTCAGGGCTCGGGGATCCCACGAAAGCCCTTCTCCTGCAGAGCAATGGGCAGAGAGGCATCAAAGGCACGGCCTCTGCCCCAGCCCTGTGAGCCACGCTAGCACCATGCCTGCTTCCATTTCCAGTGCTTGGGGAAACTGAGGCATGGAGGGGTGAGCCCTCCCCTCCATCCCTGCACACGTCACGCAGCTGCACGGACCCAGCGCCACGGCACGTGCTGGCAAACACGGCAGTGGTGCAGGGCGACGCAGGGCTGGGAAGAGGCCAGATAGTGGAGGCATCACCCAGCACGCAGACAAGGCACCCTTGTTGGGCTGGGACGTGCTCAGGCACCCAGCGAAGCCATCTGAGCAGGGATGGGGTCCGGAGCAGACTGGCGAGGAGGAGAGAGGTGCTGGGGGCATCCCAGGGGAATTACAGCCTCTTCCTATCCCCCAGCTGCGGGAAGGCAGTACGGCTGCCATCGGCCCCCACATCCTGAGCGCTGAGGACGAGGACTCCCCAGCGGAGGAGGTGGCCTACTCCATCCAGCCCCCAGCTAATGGAAAGGTTGTGCTGAGGTCAGCGCCCGGCGCTGAGGTCCGGCGGTTCACCCAGGCCCAGATAAACAACGGCCTCATCCTCTTCATGCACCAAGGTAAGGCAGGGCTGAGGTGCCCCAGCCTCCCGGCATCACACCCTGCCCAAGGGAGGGGACACCACCAGAGGGGAGCACTGTGCCACCAAGGCAGATGCTAGCCTCATCACACGGCACCCTGGTCCAAACTGTGCCATGTAAATGGGGGGCTGCAGCCTCCCTGCCCCCCATAAATGCCCAGCTCTGTGCTTTCCACAGGGCCCTTGGATGGAGGCTTCGCCTTTGACCTGTGGGATGGCGAGAACCTGTCTCCTGGGCACTTCTTCCTCGTCAGGGCCCAGAGAGATCCCCTCATCAGCCTGGCCAAGAAGCAGAGCCTCACCGTCTGCCCAGGTGGGTACAGGCACATTCCCCATCCTCCCAGTTCAATGGCAAACAGGGCCCTTGGACCCTTCCACCACGCCCTGCCCAAACCTGCGTGCTGTCAAGAGATGCCCGTGGCAGAAGCTGCATGCAGGTGGTGAGGCCACAGGCTGAAGTCCATCCTTGACGTGTTTTCCAGGTGCCCTCCAGCCCATCACCAGCCAGAACCTGCAGGCAGTGAGTAACAGCCCCACCGCTCTGTACTACAGCATCGAGCAAGCCCCACGCCTGGGCAGGCTGAGCACCTCCCAGGGGCAGGAAATCCGGAACTTCACCCAAGCCCAGGTGAGCTTTCACCTCCCCCGGCCCCCCCAGGATCCCAAGGCACAGCCCTCCATCACCCGCCACTGCAGCCCAGGGGTCCCAGCCCGACCCCACTGCCACCGTGGGCAGAGGCGTCTGATCCCTGGCAGGAGGCAGAGCAAGGCTGCAGCCACACCGCGACTTTCCCAGCCCTGCCAGCGGCTGCTAAGAGGGATTACGAGCTGCTGCCCCAACACCGGCTTTGCCACAGCCACTAGCCTTGGATTTAGTGCTGGAGGAGGCTCAGGGAGTTATAATCCCCTTTTCTTCAGCTACCCTCCCTGCTGCAGACCCAGCCGTCCTGGCTGCTGCCTATGGCAAGAGCCAAGCGCCATGCTTTCAGCCCAGCTCCGAGCAGATCCTTGCGACCATGCTTCTACACAGCTGGGCTTTTACAGAGCATGGAGAAGGGCTTGTTTCTAACCCTCCCTCAGAAGCATGCAGGTTTGCCCACCCTGCAAGATCCCCCGTGCTCGCTCTCGGAGGCAGCCTGGCCCAGCTCTTGGAGGATGCTGAGCAAGCTCGGCCCTTCCTCTGAGCCTCAGTTTCCCCACTTGCTGGATAGAAACATCCTGGCTGAGAGGCACCAGTGAGCTCTCGATGGTGGCTACCATGCCATGGCTGGTGAGGATCCCCATTTCTTACCTAATTAGGGCTTGGCTGCTCCTTCCTACAGCCAAGACAAGAGCCCAGGGTGCACACATTGGCTCTAGCAAAGCATTGCTAGGGTTCCCCCTGGTGCTACAATGCCCATCACACCAGAGATGAGACAGATACACCCATCTCCCACATGGTATTTATTTTGCCATTTAGCAGATCTCATTGAGGTTTTTTTTATTTTTAGGTGGACAGCAGGTTGATTTTCTACCAGCACGAGATGCCAGAGGAGCCCTTCTGGCTTGCCCAAGATGCCATCCGCTTCCGCGTGGTTGCTCCCATGACCATCTCTGATTCCTTCATCCTCCTCGTGTTGATCTCCTTCGAGGCCACGTGTCCCCAGCGCTCAACTCAGCTATGGAGAAATGCAGGTAAAGGAAGGGAGAAGGCAAGGGACAAAGAAGCCTTCCTGAAGTTTGCACAATCCCCTCCTGTTCGAGGAGGATTGTGCAAACTTCAGGAGGGCTTATTTGTCTGAAGAAGACACCACCACACAATTTCCCATGTCCACCCAAGCACAAGCTTTGATATTACATCAAGCAGCATCTAAAATTGCATCTATCCTTTTGCTGGCTCTCCGCTCAATTCCTTCCTCCATCATCTTACCAAACTAAGAAGTCCCAGTTGATTCTCATCCCTCTCCATTTCTTTGCAATCCTCCTTTTTCTCCTATAACTTGCTCTCGCCTTGGTCTGCTCTCCTTTCCAGCAGATCCTGGCTCTTTCCAGAGGTGACAGACTTTTGTGTTTTCCCTTTTCCCCCAGGTCTCCAGCTTGCAAGGGCTCAGCGGGCTGAGATTGACACCTCGGTGCTGGATGCCTCCAACCTTCTAAGCCAAATCCCGGTCCCTGAGAGGGCTGCACATGATGTTGTCTTTCTGGTGACAGGGTTGCCATCTCATGGGCAGCTCTTGGTGGCTGGTCTGCCCCTGGAGCAGTCACAGCCATTCTTCCGGCAGTCAGACCTGGCCACAGGACGCCTGGTGTATGCCCATGGTGGAGATGGCATCTCCGAAGACCGTTTCAGATTTAAGGCTTGGCTCCAGCCCCGGACGCAGCATTCCATCCGTCCTCCACAGGAAGGGGTGGTCATCTCCGAAGCTTTCAATATAACAGTAACTAGCAGCAGCAGCAAGCCACCACAGGTGGTGAAGCGGCAAGAAGTGCTGCAGGTCCCACCAGGCTCTGTGGTGACCTTGTCCCAGGAATACCTGGATGTGGCAGACCCGTCAGGTTCCCCAGAGGAGATGGTGTACAGCATCCTCCAGAGACCCATCACTGGCCACCTAGCCAATGCACACAGCCCACAGAAGCCCATCAACCGCTTCACCCAAGCAGATGTCAATGCAGGTCACGTGGTGTTTGTTGCCACTGGGAGCCATGCCCCAGGGTCCTTAGCTCTGAGCCTCTCTGATGGCCACCACCCACCCACCCTGACCTCGCTGGAGATCGAGGTGCTGCCTGCAGCCAGCCCAGTGCCGCTGGAGGTGCCCCAAGAGCTGAACAGGGCCTTGGTGTCCCACCATCACCTCCTGGGAGCTGCACAGCTGGGGGCAGGCAATGCCCTGTACAGGATCACCAGGGACCCAAGGTTTGGCCAAGTGCAGGTCAACCAAAAGCCAGCACGAGGCTTCTCACAGAAGCAGCTGGACCGTGGGGAGGTGACATTCACCTTCACCAACCTCACTTCTCCCAAGGATAACTTCCAGTTCCTCGCCATGTCGCGGGTGGCAAACAGGACTGGGGTAGTGAACGTGACCGTCCGTGCCTTGGTGAAGGCTCAGCCAGGTAGCGTGTGGCCCAGGGGCACCACGGCCCTCCTGGACACCAGTGTTCTCGATGCCAGTGAGCTGGCCAACTGCACCAAGAGCATCCCAGTTTTCAAGGTCCACAGGGCGCCTCGTGGCAGCCATCTTGTGAGGGTCTCCAGGGACCCAGGACATCCCACCACCCTGATTGAGACCTTCAGCCAGAGTGAGCTGGAGCAAGGACTGGTTGGGCTGGAGGTGCTGGATGCTGGGGAGACTGACCAGTCCCTGCAGAGTGACAGCTTTGTCTTTGAGCTGGCGGCTGCCGGCGTGCCACCAGCACTGGCATCCCTGGGGTACAACATTGAGCCCTACAACACCTCAAAAGCCTATGGTGTCACCCTGCTCACGGCCCCCCTGGCACCTTCACCTCCAGTGCCCCAGCCCCAGGGCACAGCACGGAGCAGCCCCAATGCCAGCGAGCTGGGGATGGCCCCCACTGCCTGGCTGGGCCCTGGTGCCACCACCAGCCCTGTGGAAGGGGGCACCTTCCTCAGCTTCATTGAGGCCAACATGTTCAGCATCATCATCCCCATCTGCCTCATCTTCCTCCTGCTGGCTCTCATCCTGCCCCTGCTCTTCTACCTACACAAGCGCAACAAGACAGGGAAGCACCACGTCCAGGGTGCCCCCTCCTCCAAGGCCAAGAATGGGGCCGTGCCAGACCAGGAGACCTTCCGGAGGACGGACCCCAACCAAGGCATCCCCCTAACGACTGTCAATGCCCTGGAGGGCAAGGGCACAGGTCCCCCACCCCAGGGCACGGGTCCTGGGGCACCGCCGGACCCTGAGCTCCTCCAGTACTGCCGGACTTCCAACCCCCCCTTGAAGAACAACCAGTACTGGGTGTGAAGGACTCAGGCACACGAGACCACTTGGGAGTCCAGACCCTCCCAGAGCACCGCCAGCCACCTCCTCCCGGCTCTCCTCCTCCCTGGGAGCTGGCATCCCACAGATGCAGGAGGACCCCGGGGATACAGGGGCTGCCGGTCCAGCACACTTGGGAGCTCCAAATCTCCAGGTGACTTTGGCCAGGGGAGGGGGCACTGCATAAGCAAGTGGGGGCAGGCAAAATGCCTGAGCATCCCTGGGGAACACTGATTTTGGGTGCTCATTTGGGCCACCCAACAGTGGCCACGGTGCTGGAGGGGACCTGATGGCACCGGTCCTTACCAAGCCATCAGTGGCTCCTCCGTGGGCAGCACCGACCACCACGGGGGTGTTTGCCACAGCTCTCGGCGCACCAGGAGTGGCTTGGGCTGAGTCAGGCTGGGGATGAAGTTGCCCAAATTCCCCAGGGCTAGGTGGGCTGAGACACTGGAGCAGAGGCTCGGAAAAAACTCTGTGGCCAACACCAGGGGAATTTAAGGAGTCCCCACCCACTTGGAAAAAAAAAAAAAAACAAAACACAAAACCAAAATCCGCCTCACTCTTTCTCTGCGTGCTTGCTGTGTGTTTCATAAAGCAGATTGCACCGAGCCCCCGGAGGGGGGGGTGCACAACAGGTAGGGTGCCCTCGGTGGGGAGGGACGGCAGACGCTCACCCGGGCAGTGTGAAACCGGAGAGGAGAGCGGAGAACCGGAGCCAGCGCGGTTTTCCACTGTATACTCCAGTACGGCAGAAGTAAACAAAATAAAGTGCCTTTTCCGAGGTGCATCACGGTTTTTGTAAGCCATGTCCCTTGTGTCACTGCTCCTTGCCAGGCCTGTTTCAAGCCCAGCAAGCTGCCGAGCGACATTTGGAGGTAATGGACCAAATTCTGGGCTCTCGCTCAAGTTTTCCTCAGCATGGAGTCCTAAAAACTTAAATAGAAATTATCTGAGGACAAGCAGAGGAAAAACTGAGCGCTGAGCTCAGGATGGGACCCAACAATAATACCCTGCATTGCTACAGCTGGGAAGCTCATCACAGGGCGCATCCCACCCTCACAGCACCGATGGGAAGCTGAAGTGAGCCCCCAGGGACCATGGGGGCTCTTTTACATTTGCACCCCCCTCGCCCAGGGTAAAAATCCATCCCACCATCCCTCCCCAAACCAGCAGCCCGGGCCTGTCTCACTCCAAGGCTACAGCAGAGCCGGGATGTTTGCTTGGACCACGCCGGCAGTTTTCCTGGCTGCGTTTGTGGTGCCAAATGTTTGCTGAGTGGTAAATCACACCTGCCCCGCTCCAGTTGGCGGGTGCCAGCATGTCCCACGGGGTACCCACAGCCGTCGGGGTGCAGGCAGACAGCCCCCTGTACCCTGGTCCCAACCTGCCCCACGGCACGGGCGAGACAGGGCATGGTGGAGGCAGCCCCCAGCGCCTCCAAGCCCTCTTGGCCCATGGCAGCTGGTGCCGATGGGTGCCAAGCCTGCGCACTGCCGCCTCCTTCCCTGCTGCAACCTCCCCGCCTCCAAAACCCTCCTCCTGCCCCATCCGGGGGGGGGCGGGGGGAGGGAAATAACGTTTCCTTCTACTCAGAGGCAAATCACATCCTTTCCCCTCTGTAAAATGGGGACAGTGTGACCGGGCTGCCCACGTCGTGGCTCAGAGCTTGCCGGGGAGGTGCTGCTCCCAAAAGGTCGGGACAACCTCTCCCTGCAGAGCAGAGGGAGTGCCATAGCCTGCCTCCCTCCCCCCCTTCTTCCAGATTAACCCCAGCTCTGTGCCTCCCCCATCGCATTCAAACGAGCACATTTATTATCTTTGCTAAGTACATACCCGCCCAGCAAGGGACGGAGTTTTGTGGAGAAACTGGTGGCATCCACTGAGGGTCCCCTTGGAACCATCCACCGTGTTTTCCTTTCAAATGATTTTTGCCTCACACCCAGGGATTAAATAGAAGGAACGTGGCCTATTTTGTAAGGAGCATTGAAAGCGAAGCAGGTTATTTTTAAGGCTTGCGGTTGTATTCCTGCTGCTGGGAAACATGCACTTCCCAGGGTCAGGGGAGGACAGGCAGTAACCTGGAAAACGCCAGCACGGATCATGGTTCTCCAGGGCCAAGCTCTGCTGGCAGGGTTTAAACCCCGAACAAAGCTGCGGGCTCCGCTTGGGTTATTCGGGGTTTGCAGCAGGACGGCTGGGGCAGGATCAGGCCCGGCCTCGGTGCTGCCCACTGCCACCCACCTGGGGAAGGGCTGAGGGTCTGGGAGGGATCCTGTCGGGCCGCGGAACAGACAAACCACAGCCCAAACAAGCTCAAAAGTTTCCTGGCCAGGTCCTTTGGCTTCCCCGCATCAGGAGCCAGCACAGCATCTCTGCCTTTCCTGGAGTCCCACAGGCTCTATGCCCGGCCGAGGCATGGCACCAAAGCTGCCTGCTCACGCAGAGGTGCGGATCCCCCCCTCCTCACCCCAGTTTGGGCCAGAACCACTCTGATCCAGGAGGTTTTGAGGGCAACAGGAGCTGGGCTGCACCCTTCCCTGCGGAGCTGGTTATAAAGCTTGCAGAGGTTTAGGGAAGATGCTTATAACTGCTCTGCCAGATGTGCTGTCCCATCCCCACCCCCAAGGAGGGGGGCCAGATGTGCACAGCTGCCTAACAAGAGCCAGCCATGAGCTCGCATGCCTTATTCCCGGGGAGCCGATGCCAGGTCTCCCCCCAGCACCTCCCCACCTTCTCCTGCACCTACAGCCGCTGGTGTTTCCCCAAGTGTCTCACACCAACATCCCTCCTCCACCTTCTACCCAGGGTTTTAAAGCAAGACAAGCCACCCAGAGTGACACTGCTGTCCCCAGGGAGCCCCTGTCCCAGGACATGGCCAGAGCCATTTCTTCTGCAGCACCACCAGCCCAGCCCAGCCCTGAGCTGCAGGCAGGGAACCTGCACCCACAGTGGGGTGCACGTCTCCCCCAGCCCCATAGCAGGAGAGGGGGTCACAGGTGGGTGCTACCCAGGAGGGAGATGTCCTTGCTCCTGGTGCCAGGGAGGCATTGCCGTGCCCAGCCTGTGGGTGCAGAGAAATGCAGGGTTGGGGTAGAATGGGGACATCAGACATGGGAGCACCAGGAAGGGCAGAAGAGGGGCTGTAAGAAGGTGCTGAGGGCATCTGGATCAAGAGGTCATCAAGACCCCTGGACATCTACGTGCGGCTTCTGAGGGCACCTGGGTCAGGGAATAAAAGGCAGGCCAAGAGGAGAGCCAGCCCACCGCCAGGCTAAAGCAAAGCCTCAAGTCACTAAGGGAAAACCTGGGGTGGCAGAAAACAGGGTAGGAGCCAGAAGACAGCCGGAGACAAAGGACAGTGACTCACAGAGGTGTGACAGGATGGAGATGACAGATCATACCTGCCACCACCTCCTCAATGGTAGGAAGAGACATACCAAAAGCAAGGACATCACAAAGCAGAGCCACCCAGGTGCGAGGACTCAATAGCTGGTGTCCCTTGTCCTCTGTGCCACCTCCAGCCACCCTGAGGATATCACCTGGGTAAAAGCACCTCAGTGCCTGACCACCAGATTATCTGGGCAGACACGGGGGCTCACAAGTCCACACCTGCACAAGCGCCAATGAGCTTCACGTCTGTTTTGTTCTTAAGTCAGCCTTTCTTTCTATAAGCCCTAGAAGCAGGGAGTTCCTCCTCCTCCTCTGCTGGGAAGCCTCCACAGCTGGATCCCAGGGCAGGATGCGGCCTGGGCTGGATCCATTGGGAAGTCCCTGCAACCCTGCCGGGACTTCAGCCCGACGCTGGGGTTAACGTCCTGATTTCAGCTCAGATCACCAGAGACAAGAGCAGGAGCGCTGCTGCACGGCTCAGGGAAAAGGCAGCCCTGCCGGTCTGACACCTCTCCTGGGTTAATAATGATACCAGCATGGTGGTACCAGCTCCTGGAGGGCCAGCATTCCTGGCAGGAGCCAAAGAGACGCAGGGGCTCGCAGGTGGGGATGGACACACAGCAGGAGGAGGGTCTGTCATAGCTCCAGTGATACGAACCAGTTTCCAGGCACCTATTCAAATGCAAACAAATAATAGGCCAAACAGGTTTCTTTGAGCATCCACCCACAGCAGATAGGATCATTTGGCTTTGAAACCCTTCCCACAAGCTGTAGCCATGCAAATGCAGGCGTTCACCAAGTGAGGGACTTGATTCCCAGCCAGGCTTCAGGGCCAGCACCTCCAGGCCCTGCACACCAGACTGGGACCCAGGTAAGCATCACATCCCCAGCCTCCAAAAGCCCTCTGCTGCTGCGGACCACCACAGGCTGCAGGACCTTGTGACAACGTTGTCTGCATTGCTCCTGCAGACAGAGGCACAGCAAGCACATGAACCCCCTGAGATCACACAGGCAGCCCCCTCTCTGTTTTGGGGAGGCAAAGCATGGTCCCAGGGCTCCTACCTCATTGTCCGCATCCCAAAACCTCCCTGGCAGCTCTCACCAGTCCCAGGAGATGCTCTAGATTTTGCTGGTAGCCAGGAGGAACATTTTGGGGGCTCCTCAGGAAGCACAGGTCACAATCCTGGGTGGCAGGTGATGAGGAGAGGTCTCCAGCAGACCCTGCCTGGGAAAGCAGGAGGACACCTATTCCTCCTGAGGCAGGTGGACCTCCTCAGAGGTGGCCAGGTCTTCTTAGGAGCTGCCCCACGTGGGAAACTCAGAGCCAGACCTCAGGCTGGCTGCTGCATTGTGTAAAGAGGCTCAGGATCTCCGCTCGGCTCCAAGCCAAGCCCAGCACCTCGGGATGCCGGGAACACTCCCTCCCTGCTACCTGCCTGCCTGATTTCAGCAGGACATGCCTGCAGCCTGCAGAACAAGCTCAACTGGCAGCAAGCCCAGCAGGACAGGACAGAGCCTGGGGGGAAGAGCAGGCTGCAGGCACCTGGGAGCTGGGGACAACGAGCCCATGTAGGGACAGGGCTGTCCCCAGGAGTCTAGCATCCCCTCACCACCTTGCCCACCTGAGACAAAGCTCCCCGGGCCCTGGCAAGCAGAGGAAAGGATGGAGACATGAGGACCTGGACACCAGAAAGCGTCCCCCAGGCAACCGCTGCCTGCCATGGCTCTCCAGACTTCAATTCGAGCCAGATGGAGCCCAGCCTCCATTTCCACACCCAGCAACTCCAAGGCAGACAGACAATGACGGAGGAACAACCACATCCCAGAGCCTGGGTTCTCCACCCCTCCTGCAAAAACAACACACCCAGAGACACAGCTCCACAGCAGCGCAGGACCTACCTCCCTGGGGCTCAGTGCCTTCCTAGGCACCAGAGACATTATCCATCCTGGCATGGAGAGCTCTGGCTGGGGGAGACCAGCCCTTTACAGAGCACCAAGGGCTGCAGCATCCTGCAGCAGGGGAATGAGGAGGGCTGGCAAACTCCAGCTGTGACTAAAGGAGGTTCCCAGCTCATTCCCCTGGCAAAGGCACTGCTGACACCCCCACCCCCATTAACAGACCTAGGCTGGGAGCAGCAGGAGCATATAGCCGCAGCCAGGGGAACCAGCTGAGGCTCGTTGCCTTGCCTGGAGGAGCCGAGTCAGGTCACGCTTCGGAAATATTTGAGAAGTGCAGTGATTAAAAAGATTTGAGCTGGCAGTCTGAGCTGTCTCCCTCTGCCCCTGGTAGCTGCTGCCCCGCGCCAGTGCCCTCCCATGTGCGTCTCCCTGGCCTTGCTGCCTTCCATGGAGGCAGCGCAGGCTCCAGCATGGCAGGGCTGGGTCTGGATGGGACCTTGCAGCCGTTTTGGGCAGCAAAACCCCACTCAGTTCCATTCCCTGCACGCGCAGCCCCGGAGCTGCTGCCAACCCCGATGAGCAGGCGTGACTCCACTCCCCGCTCCCTGTTGGCAGCCGTGCCTCTCCAACACGCTTGCTAAGTGACAGCAAGTCTGATCATGCCCGGCCACCCCGCCAGGAGCTGCACCCCGTGCTCCCCTTTGCCATGGGGAGGAGCCGGGTTGGGCCATGGGGCTGCTTTGGTGCCTGATCCTGAATTATTGAGCACTTCGGGCTGGTGGGGGTATCCGTGCAGCTGACGAGCCTCCGATCAGCAGCTCCGCTTGTCCCAGCGCATCTCCAGCCTTCAGCCACTCGGCTGGTCTCCGTGGGACCCTGGCTGCTTCTGCACCCAGGAGGAGGTCCTCCCACCCCAGAGCATCCATCCCTAAGCCGGGCTTGGGGGTTATGCTGGAAGGGGGACACCTTCATGGGGTGGCAGAGGATTGGCTTGACTGTGGAGGTGGCTCGTGCCACTGAGCTGAGCCTTGCTGCTCTGGGGGATACAAAGGGATGGGTTGGATCCGGGTTGTCCCTGCTGCCTCCTGGCCCGGCCTGTATATACACCCAGGTCTCCCAGAGGTCAAAGCAAGGACATTGATGTGCATAAGCATCTTGTGGGAAACTCCTCCAGAAAGTGGCTCAGCGACATGGGAAGCTTTCAGAGCTGGGTGTGGAGGCAGCGCAGCCCCAGGTACCCGGGCAGCTCCCACCTCCCTTCTTTCCCACCTGCCAGGACCCCCTGCCTGCCAGCCGCAGCTGCCGGGGACAACCTCACAGCATGAAACTGAAACCAGCATGGGTGCTGGATTGTCTTTCCATGGTGGGGAGAGGCAAGACAAGACCACCTGGAAGCCTCCCACCAGAGTGGAGGCAGCAATGGGCCATCCTGTGCCAGCTGCAGTGCTCCCCGGGGAGGATGCACCGGCCACCACTGCCACCTCCCCACCCGGCCGTTGTGCCGGCAGGGCTCGCGGCGGTGCTTTGGCCTTGGCTTTCCCACGCGAGAGCAGCCTTGGGAAGCGGGAGGAGGAAGCGGACCTGCCCCCTGTTCCTGGCGTTTCCTCTTGGCCCCACGTGCCCCGGGGTGTTTTTTTTCTTGCCATGACCCTGAGCAGGAGCAGGGAACAGCCCGTATCCCGGATAAGGGCAGCAACCAAAACTACTGGGGCACGGGGAACACCGCGTGCAACCCCAGGCCCCCTCCCCACTGCCACCCTGCACCCCAGGGGTGTCCACCCAGTGGAGAGAGCACCTTGGGGAAACTGAGGCACAGCCTTCAGAGGGGGTGCATGCAGCCTGCGGGGACCCTGTCCCCATGCCAGGACACCGGAGCGGAGGATGAGCTCCTGGGGTGCTGGGACATCTCCCTGCTCCGGTCACACACCCTGCGAGCAGAGGCGGCTCTTTGCAGCGTTCAGCCTTCGCTGGGTGTGACCAGCTTGGGTTTGGGACCCAAATCTGCAAGCATTTATCGGGGTGGCTCCAAGGAGGATTAACCCCTTTGCCGGGGCTGCACCCACCCTCCTAACACTGCTATGGGGTCTCCCACCCTCCCAGGTCCTTGTCTCCCATGCCCAAACCCTCCAAAATCCACTGGTGGCCACAAGTTTCTTGGATGTCCCAGAAGGGTGGACCCCAGGCAGGGCATCCCCCCGCCAAGCCGGGCGCAGGGGACCTGGGATGCCACAGCTGGGTGCCAGCACGGCTCTGGAGGCTGCTTGCCATGCTGTGCCGGAGGCTGGCTGCCTGCCCGGGGACGGCAGTGGCAGGCTCAAACCCAGTGCCCATTGTGCTCCCGGGGGACGCACCGTACAGCACAGCATCTGGCCTCAACATGAGGCCAAGGCAACCGAGGTCATCCAGAGCACAGCCAGCAGGGACAGGGATGAGGCATTAACCCCTGCGGGGTTGGCACAGCGGTTATCTGCCCTGTTCCCATGGCTGATGCTGCTGGAGGGGCTGGGGAGGGATGGGGACAGGGCAGCATGGGGCTGGGGTGGGACGGGACCAGGGTGGGATGGGGCCAAGGTGGGATGCAGCCAGGATGGGATGGGGCTGGGGTAGGATGAGGATGGGACGGGGCCAGGG
>VFFE01007604.1:194130-207547 GCA_008921705.1 Burhinus oedicnemus
GGCGGGGGGGGGGGGGGGGGGGGGGCACGGATCCCGCCCATGGCCACGGCCACGGCACGGCTCCCGGCACCGGCTGCTCCCGCCTCCCTGACCAGGAATCGTCCCGGGCATCCCTGCCTGGAGTGTCCCTTCCATCCCTGCCCAGGGTGTCCCCTCCATCCCTGTCCACTATGTCCCCTCCATCCCTGCCCGGGGTGTCCCCTCCATCCCTGTCCACCGTGTCCCCTCCATTCCTGTCCACTGTGTCCCTCTCTGTCCCCCACCCTGAATGTGCCCTCCATCCCTGCCTGCAGTCTCCCCCTCCATTCCTGCCTGGGGTGTCCCCTCCATCCCTGCCCACCGTGTCCCCTCCGTCCCCGCCCTGAATGTCCCCCATGCCCGTGCCCCGGCTGTTCCCGTCCCACTCCCAGCGGGAGGGGAAACTGAGTCACGGGGGTGGCCACGGCCGGGGTGGGGGGGCACGGAGCCTCCGCGCCGCCAGGGGGCGCGGGGTGGGTGGGGTGTCGCCCGCGGCACCGCCCCTCCCCGCCGGGCGGAAGCGCGTCATGGCGCCGGGCGGCCGGGCGGGCGTTGCCATGGAGGAGCTGAGCGCGGCGCTGGCGGCCGGCGTGGCCCTGGCGGCCCCCAACAGCCCGGCGGCCCCGCACCCCCGCCTGGCCGCCTACAAGCCCCGTGGCGGTCCGGGGCAGGCCGAGCGCCGCCAGCGCCTCCTCCGCCTCCAGAGAGAGTGAGTTCCGCTGGGGCCGGGGCCCCGGGAAGGGCAGACCCGTGCGGGGGCCCGCCGGGCGGCCTAGGCTGTGGAGACAAGGCCCTGGGTGCGGGGAGCGGGGAGGCGGGGGGTGACCTGCCTCCCGCAGAAAATAAGCCGGGCTCTTTCCTCTCCCCCTCCCAGGAGGCGGCTGGACTACGTGAACCATGCCAGGAGGTTGGCAGAGGACGACTGGGCAGGGGTGGAGAGCGAGGGCGAGGAGAAGGAGGAGGGGGAAGATGCGGAGGAAGAGGAGATGGACGTGGATGCTGGCAAGAAGCTGCCCAAGCGCTATGCCAATCAGGTGAGGAGCTGCCTGCTTCCGCCTGCCTCCCCGTGATGGGGTGCGGGTGCGAACACAGGGCATGACGAGGGACGTGGGGTGGTTGAGGCTGGGCTGGGTGTGATGAGCAGCCACGGTGATGGCTGCGTCAGGGTTGAGAATGACGTGTTCTGCCTGGCTCGGTGCTCAGTGAGGAACCGTGCCTCGGTTCTGCACCTGAGACATGCTGCGGTCAAATGGGGGACAAGCGGAGGTGGGTTGCCTGTGTGCTTTAGGAGATGTGCAGAGAGATGGGATGCCATCCAGAGGAACCTGGACAAGCTCAAGAAGTAGGCCAGTGTGGACCTCATGAGGTTCAACAAGACCGAGTGCAGGGTCCTGCACCTAGGTCAGGGCAATCCCCATTACCAACACAAGCTGGGGGATAAAGGGTTGGAGAGCAGCCCTGCCAAGAAGGACTTGGGGGTACTAGTGGATGAAAAGCTGGACATGAGCCAACAGTGTGCGCTCACTGACCAGAAAGCCAACCATATCCTGGGCTGCATCCCCAGCAGGGTGGCCAGCAGGGCCAGGGAGGGGATTCTGCCCCTCTGCTCCGCTCTGGTGAGATCCCACCTGGAATACTGTGGCCAGCTCTGGAGCCACCAACATCAGAAAGACATGGACCTGTTGGAGCGGGTCCAGAGGAGGCCATGAAGATGCTTCAAGGGCTGGAGCACCTCTGCTGTGAGGACAGGCTGAGAGAGTTGGGGTTGTTCAGCCTGGAGAAGAGAAGGTTCTGGGGAGATTTTATAGCAGCCTTCCAGTATCTGAAAGGAGGCTTACAAGGGAAGATGGGGACAAACTTTTTAGCAGGACCTGTTGCGATAGGACAAGGGGTAATTGGTTTAAACTAAAAGGAGGAAGACTTAGGCTAGATGGAAGGAAGGCATTTTTTACAGTGAGAGTGGCCCAGGTTGCCCAGAGAAGTGGTAGGTGCCCCATCCCTGGAAAAATTAAAGGTCAGGTTGGGTGGGGCTCGGAGCAACCTGATCTAGGTGGAGATGTCCCTGCTCATGGCAGGGGGAGGTTGGACTAGATGGCCTTTAACGGTCCCTTCCAATCCAAACTATTCTGTGATTCTGTGATGTGGGCTCAGCTAGCAGCATTTGTATCCCATTGTGCAGCAGTCGGTTAAAGACTTCCATCTCTCCCCATGTCTGGGATACTAGGAAGGAAGGGAAACCTCAGCTGATGGGTTTTATCAGCCTTGGCTGCCATATTGGGCCTAAAAGACATACAGCTTTTCAGGTGATCACAGCCAGACAGTCTCTGAAGAGGTCAACTTGTCTGGGCTCTTTAGTGTTTAGGAATCTCTAAGCTCTGGCATGTATTTATAAATAAGTAAGTTTAAAGTGCTGGAGTGGGGACCAAGGTACAGAGGTGCCCAAGTGAGGACTGTGAGCCCCGTGCTGTAGTCTGAAGCTTAGTCAGCAGCTGGGAAGCAAGAGAAGGACTTGAGAGTCTGTTATGCAAGTTGGTTTGAGAGAGAGAGAGGGAGCCCCTTTGGTGCTGTCACACAGGGTGACAAGTGATGCGAGTTGCCTCTGAAGCGCTCGGCATAGCTGTAGAAGCCAAGTCGAAACCTTCTTGCTGTCAGTTTCCTGTAACTTCAGGAGAGTTGTTGCTAACTGCTTTTTTTTTTCTGGATTTCTCCATAGCTGATGCTGTCTGAATGGCTGGTTGATGTCCCCTTGGATCTGGAGCAGGAGTGGGTTGTAGTGGTGTGTCCTGTCGGGAAAAGGGCGCTGGTCGTGGCGTCCAGGGTAGGCAGCAGCCATGGTGATGTCTCACCATTTGATAAAGGACCTGTACCTGTTTCCCAGCCAACGTAAGACAGGGTGTCTTGCTTAGCTTTTTTTTTTTTTCTCTCCCATTTCCTCACAGGGCACGACAGCAGCTTATACCAAGAGCGGCTTCTGCGTCAACAGGTTTCCATCCCTGCTGCCGGGAGGGAACCGGCACAATTCAATGAGTGAGAAAGGTAACAGTGTGAGGAGGCTTTTGGGATAGAGAGAGGGGAACCACTTGCTTCTCCCCGTGAGTGTGTGTGCTGGCAGGCTCGATGCGGCTCCTCCAGCTCCCCGGGTCCTGAAGCTGTGCCCTTTTCTCATGCCAGGTGGAAGTTAGCTTCAGGCCTGTTCATGTGTCTCTGGGTATAACTAGATGTGGACAATCTCCAGTACTTTTATACTAGATAAGAACATATTTTAATTAGCTGCCTGATTAACTGGTGCTCTTAAACCTCAACATCTTCTCTGCCTTCCGACAGAGAGCTGCATACAGTGCCGTCTTTCCTTAATACCTCCTGCAGTTGCTTTGGTTGTCCTGAGGAGGGGTTACTGTTGAGTAAATGCCTTTTTCTGAAACACGCCTTTGTTTGATGTGCCTCTGGTGGTACCTTTGTAGCCTTGTTGGACTCCAAGCTAAAGGCTTTCTGTGGTCACAGCTTCTGTTTGCGGAAGGGGATCCCTCTTGCACCTCTTGGCCTTGCATCAGGGCAGGCTTAATGCAGGAGAGATTTGATCTGGCATTTGCCTGTTGGGTTGGGCAGCCCCTGGAGCATGTCTGGACGTCCCTGTGTTTGTGTGCGCAGTGTACTGCATCTTGGACTGCATCTACAATGAGGTAAAGCAGACGTACTATATCCTTGATGTGATGTGCTGGAGAGGACACCCTGTTTATGACTGCCAGGTACTGAATCTCCCCACTCTGCCCTGCCCTCCCTTTTGTTCCCTGTTCCGTGAGCTGCTTTGCAGCCAGCTCTGGACATAGCCAGCTATGCAGTAGGATGGATATTTCATCTAAGCACCAGCATCTTTGCAGCTTGTGGGCTGCTGGCTACTGAAATAATTGGGTACATCTTTTGGGAGTATTGGGGGAAATAGCAGAGTTTGGGGTGCTGGCTGGTTCTGCAGGTAAAGCTGAATTTGTGAGTCTCCCAGGCAAGTGCAGAGGAATGGAGATGCTCGGCAGGTGCTGATTGGTGATGTGTGGTGGATAGTCATTAAGTCTCTGCCTCCTTTCACAGACTGACTTCAGATTCTTCTGGCTTTCCTCAAAGATCCAAGAGGAGGAAGGGCTGGGAGAGAAAAGCAGGATTAATCCAGTAAGTTCTTTTGTACTGGGAGGAGAAGGAGGATGGGGGGGTAAACTCTCCTGTTCAGCAGGCTTCAGCACTTTCTTTCACAAGCGGAAGATTTTTTTCTTTTTTTTTCCCCTCACAGATCAGGCTTCAAAATGTACTTCTGATGAAATGGGATGCCATGTCCAGGATGTAAATAGAACCACTGCGTATTGTAAATGAGTGTGGGTTTGGGTTTTTTTTCCCAGCCAAAGTGCTGAGGGAGATCAGACTGCAGAGTATCAGCTAACTTCCATGCCGTTTTTAGCTTTCCCTTGAAACGGAATGGAAAACCAGCGTGGTTTCTACAGAGGCAGTGTTCCTCGGCAGCCTGACTACAATGAGATTTATTCTTGTGTAGTCTTGTGGGCTCCCAAGGCAAGGGGAAAGGCTCATAAAGCTTTAGCCTTCCCTCCTGCTTACACTAATCATTGAAGTTGTCAGGATTAATGCTGGATTGCCACCTGGAGTCCCTGCTGAGCAAGGATAAAAAGTCTTCCTGTGAAGACTTACACATGGAGGTCAGACCTAGAATGCACAGCAGCTTGGAAAGTGATTTTTGGGGACAGACAGAAGAGATTTGGCAGTCTGGCTTACAGAGCAGTTTGCAAAGTGGGACCTGATTGCTGTGCAGCCCCTGTGTGTGCTCAGACACAGCTAAGCAGAGCAGCTCCTGTAGGTTGAGCAGATCAGTCATAAATGGGGATGACCGCTCCTCTGCCAGCAGCAAAAAGTATCTGTATTTGAAGAACATCCTGTTCTGACTCCAGTAGTAATATCCAGAAGACAGCTACCTAACGAAAGGGGGCTTGTTTCAGCTTTCATTTCCTGGGTGGAAAGATTTGCTTGGCTGAGCCAGCAGCCTGGAGCAGACGTCTGTCTGCTTTGCATCCTGCCCAGAGGTCATAATTTTCTATTTTGGTTAAAAGAGCATCTCAGGGTCAGCTCTCCTGAAAAATCCTTCCTGCAGCCATAGATGCTTGGAAAAAAGGTATCGGGAGCATGAGGGAGCTGTGTGCTGAGTCTCTGCCATCCACCTTTCTCATTAAATGCCAGAGCGGGGGTCATTTGGAACTGGGATGATAAAATACCCAAAATATATCTTTCTGGGCCCTCTAGATTCCATGCCGTCTGGGCATCATGGTGGCAATCCCCCGATCTCCTTTTAAAGGTCATCTTCTGTTGCAATGAGATTTGTAAGTTGCAGCAATGTATGTGCTTTATCCAGCATTGCTGAAGAGATGGCAGGGATTATCTCTACAGACTTTTCCCACCCCATCCTCTTTGCTGGCTAGGGTGATTTTTGTAGGTTTTCACAAGGTACTTCAGGTACTTTAGTGGGATATGATTAGCACCGATGGACAGCTTGGTCCTGTTGTTTTGTCTCTAGATCTGGGGTTTGCTTTTGAATCGCATCAGAGGTCTGTCTGTCCCAATAACCCGTAGTAATGATAGAGACCAGTCACTATGGCAGGAGTAAGGAATTGGGGATACCTGTTTTGTTCCCTCTGACTTCGTTGGCCAGTGGTTGTACTTAGACCATGGAGTTAATGGCCACCAGGGACCTGCCTTTCAGGAGCTGGTCTAATCCTCTTTCAAGCCTATTTGTGCTTTTGGGCCCCCAGTACCCCATGGCAGGAAGGCCGGCAGTTTAATGATGTGGCCCCTGCTTGAGATTCCAGATGCCTGTCCCTCACCCTGTCTCTCACATGCTGGATCTTGCACTGCAGGAAATCCTTCATAGCTGCCTCCACACCATGTTCAATTCAGTGACTTGTTCTGCTTTAAGCCCTGCAGTTGTCTCTTCTAACCCTCTCTTACTCTTTCAGTTCAAATTTGTGGGCCTGCAGAACTTCCCCTGCACCTCGGACAGCCTGTGTAAGGTGCTGGCTATGGACTTCCCCTTCGAGGTGAGAACATGCAGGCAGGCGCCTGGACCTCAGTCTTAGAGACAGCCCCGCTGCGCACGTGCCACTGCTTGGAGAGAGGTGCATCTGCTTCGCTTGGGAACTGTGCTCTCCCAAGGCCTGTGGGAAGCTTACTGAGCTGTGCTGTTGTTTCCATGTGTGGGGCACGGATGCCTTTTATGCATGTGGTTGATCTGTTACCTTGTCACCAGGTACAGGCTGTGTCCAACTGAACTAATTAGCAAGAGTTAAACCCTAGCGCTCCCTGTGTTTGGGCTGCCTTTACTGCTGTTGACTCTTGTCTGAAAGAGCCCTGGGGAGGAGGGGGTTCATGCGGGCGCCCAGACTGCCTCCAGAAGCAGCGTAGGCTCACATTCACGTGGCAGCGTGATGGACAGCTGACCTTTTTAGGGCCAAAGCTGGTATTGCTTGCTGCCCTGGGTGGGTTTGCGTGGGTATGGGCATGAGGATCTCTGCAGTGTGTCCTCTTATGTGGTGGTGGTTCTCGAGAGGTCTGCAGGGTGGGCAGTGGTGTCTCTCTATGCTCTGTCACAGGCTCTGTGTTTCCTTAGTCTAGCTACTTCTGTCTGTCTGTGTGGAAGGCACCCAGCTGTCTTGTGGGGAGGAAGGAGAAGGGTGGTGGTAAGCTCCTGATGGTTTCTGAGGGGTTTGGGTGATAGTGATGGGTGCCTGAGAGGTACTGGAGCTGGGGACAGATGGCTGTAGCAGAAGTGGCTGGGAGGGGTTTAGATGAATCTGTCCTCCTCCTGCTACTAATGTTGGATCTTGCGGAAGGGATAGTGTAAGCTCTGCTTTTTGCTTCAGTCAGAACCAGCAGCTTCCTGCCTTTGGCTCCTGCTGCTCGAGGTGGCCATTCCCCCAGCAAGAGTGGCTGAACAGAACACCTGCATTTGCTTCATCAGCTTTAGAAGCTGGTGCTGTTGTGCCGTTCAACCCTCTGCTGACCTGTGGGAGAGGGGCCGGACAGGCAACTTGGCGTGCCACCAAGTTCAGCTCCGTGTGGTTGTGAGCAGCGAGTCAGAGGCCCTCATGAAACGGCTCAGGCTGCTTTTGGTGGCTATCCTCGCTGACTTGGCACTGAAGTGGAAGAGGATGGAGGAGGTGGTGGCATTCTGGCACAGCGTCAGTGACAAACATCTGGGAGCCAGAAGCTCCTCCAGTGGCTGCAGCAGTTCCTGTGGAGTACCCAGTCTCAGCCCTAGATCAGGAACAGCCTCTACAGAGGTCGCTTGTCCCGCTAAACCAAAAGCTGCCTTGATTTGACTGTGCCTCTTGTGCTCTCTCAGCCCAAGTTAGCGATTAACATCAGTGCAAGTTTAAATTTAAGGGACTCTAATTTGGCTGTGAGGGCTGACTTTGCCTTCTGCTTGTCAAAACCAGGACAGTCATTAGAGAGAGTCGGAAAGTCCCAGCCCCTTGCTGGTCTTGCCAGACCCTGCTCCGAACGCAGATCGGGAAATGTTGAGAAGGCATCCCATGTTTCCTACAGCTGACTTGCTCAACTACAAATGCTCTGAGTGCCTCTGTAGAAACAGTCATTCCCGTCTTTGCTGATTTCATTCCTTCCTGAGGCATCTGCTCCCATGAGAAAAGGCTGAGGAGTATTGCCCCGCTGCGGTCAGAGCAGAAACGTTTCAGCCTGCAAAGGAGACCGTTGCGAAACGCCGGGCAAGGGAGGTGCAGTTGATCAGACTCTCCCTTGTAATCCAGCTGTGATTTGCCACCCCCCAGATTCTCCAATCGATACATCGGGGTGCGACCCCAACAATTGAAACCTGGTGTCGTTTGGCTCCAAGGCAGCCAGTAACCCCGTAGAAATCGCGGTACCGCCTCCAGGAACGAAGGGAGCTGTGGGTCCCTTTGTAGTGTGCCACAAGAGGGAGCCCGAGAAACCATAAATAGCTCCCACCAACAGCACATAAAGAAACTTTGCAGAAGGCAAAATACAGCCTTGCTATAGATAGTGCAGTATAATAGAGGTCTCCTTATGCCTGGGCCCAGCATCTTGTGATCCTTACGAGGATCTTGTGCATGTGGTGGCAACAGATGTGGTCAGTGCTTTGAGATCTGGCTCTTCAGAGTTAATCTGTAACCTCAGAGTTAGGACCTGATCCACTTCATTCAGTGGAAACTCTTTTCCACTGAATTCAGTGGACTTTGAATCAGTTGACTGGCACTGAATTTGAGAGGTTTTTGGAGTGGATCTTAAGAGCTACTGTCCTGCTCGCAGATCTGGGTAAAACAATGTTCAGGTTTCCACAAAGGCAGGGAGGGCCCAAGTCTCTGAGAAACCCCAGTGTGAAGGAATGGGCATACTATTAAGCACCTAAAATCTGAAAAGCATGGCTGTGAAATGTGAAATCTTGCTAAGCCAGTTTCTCATCAGATTCGGTCATTTAGGGACAGTGTTAGCCCTTATTCTGATGTGGCTGGTGTCAGTGTGGTGACTCAAGGTAGGGACCCAGCCAACAAATTAAATAAACTGGAAGGGATATGGGAGTTGCAGTAACTTAAGAGAAATCAGGGGAAGGAAGAACATGACCTAACTCTCCACCAGGCTGAACTCCTTTGAATTCTCCAGCTCGGGGAAGATCTTTGGAGCTGTCTGGAAGGCAGAAGCCTTTGCAGGCTCTGATCTTTACCAAAACATTCCTGTGGGTGCTGGAGAATCCCTGTTGCTCACCAAGTGCCGGGCAGCCGCAGGAACAGGCTGGATGTGCAGGCATGGTGCCGGGGTGCTGCAGAATCTGGCTCTTCCCAATTCTTCCTGGGAGGCAGGAGGAGGGAGAAGCTTTGCACTTTAGATATCCAGAGGGTTACACAAGCTCATCGTGATGTTTACTGTTCTGGTTTTGTGTTTTCCTAGCACAGGAATCCCCCTTTTTCTGGGATTATTTTGCAAGATCTTAACAGTGACTGAAAATTACAGACAGAGTAGTGTAAGAAGCCCTCTGCTCTCTGCTGGAGGTTAGCATCCATGGAGCAGAGATGGACGTATGCTGCTCTTTGCTCAACCTGGCTTGCAGTCCAGCATGATAGCAGGAATCACCTCAATCCGCTTGGATCACCCATGCCTCAGCTGGCTGCCCATAGAGGTGCTGTTCTGCCCTGTGTATTCTGGGGAGCTGTAGGCTCGGGGAGGGGCCTGGGAGCAATTCAGCCCCAGGTGGGCTCTTTTTCTTATCTCTTCTGCCCACTCAGCCCCTCTTACTCATAGGCAAATGGCCTTTTAAGAGCTTTTAAGAGGCTGAGCTAAGAGAAGCACCACCTCCAGCGTTAGTCAGCCTGGCAGCAGGATCTAACCTTGCCGAGCACGCCCCTGGGAAGCGCAGGAAGAGGGGGGGGTAAAAATCCCTTAGCATGGCGGGGAAGCGGGGAAAACGTCAGCCAGCTGCAGTATTGCAGAGTGTGGAAATAGTAGCACAAGAGTTAGGGCCTAAACCTTCAAAGCCCTGAGTGCCCTTAACTGTCATTGATTGCTGGAGAAGTTCTCTCTTGGGAAACATTAAGAATTTATTTTGCATAAGCCAGCTGAAAGAGCTGTAGCAGCGTTACGAATCAGGGCTCCTTGGCGTCATGCGCTCTGACTAATTACTCTCCAAATGTATTATTTAAAATAACCTTAATCCAGTAAAGTGGCCTTTCTGTGCGCTGCCTTATTCAGAAACCTGATGGCTTTTCTGCGGAATGGGATCATAGCAATCAGAGGGAAAAGTGCTGGTTGGTGCCGCCATCAGGCTGAAATTGCTTGCCTTTGATGATTTGAAGCCATCCGGCAGTCGCTGGCCTTGCACTGATCTTTCAGGAGAGAAGCTCTGCAGGTTTCTTCTTTCCCTTCCGCTATTTATTGCACTGCTTGAGGAAAAATGATCCAGCTGGTAGTTTTGGCCTGTAAATGGAGAGCAGCGCTGTCGTCTGGCGCTCTGTCACCTACCTGCAAAAGCCTCCGGCTCTGACCTTTCGTTCACTCTCTCTCCTTTTTCCAGGTTGACGGACTTCTCTTCTATCACAAGCAAACTCACTATACCCCCGGCAGCACCCCGCTGGTGGGCTGGCTCCGGCCTTACATGGTACCTGAAATCCTTGGGCTCGCTGTGCCCGCCACCATGCTCACTGCCAAACCTGACTATGCTGGGCGTCAGCTCCAGCAGATCATTGAGAGCAAGAAGAGTAAAAAGCTGGCAGCAGAAAAGGGTCACCCGAGCAGCACGGCGGCTGCGAGGAATGGACATTACGAGCTGGAACACTTGTCTACCCCTCAGCCAGCAAACTCTCTGGAGGGCCAGGACGATGCAGTGAGCCAGATGGAGAATTAGGCTGCCGGGACAGACCGGTTGGGTAAGGAGAAAGCAAAAGGTTCTCCGTTTCTCACTGTGGCTCACGCTCCCTGAGAGGGGGGCAAAGGTAATGATAGGATGGTTTTGTTTAAAGGGCAGGGAAGTGGAATGTCTTGCTCCAAGTCCTGCTGGATTTTTTTTTATTATTATTATTATTTTTTATTTTTTCCCAGGGCTTCTGTGAGGCCTTAACAGGATTGTCTGGTTATTTGCTGAGGCAGTCGTGCGTTGGGAAACGAAATGATCTGTCCCCACACTGCAGGGTTCCTGGTTCAGCTCCTGACCCTGCTTCTGTTAAAGCCTCTGGCAAAGCTCCAGCATAGGAACAGTGCTCAGACCTCCGAGGTGCAGCTGCTGGTAACCCCAGCCCCGACAGCAGCCCCACCTCCCTGGCCCCGGAAATTGCAGCCTTTGATCCAGCTGTTTACCAAGACCTTCTCAATGAAAGTTTTGTGGTCAGTCTGCTTCTAATAACAAAAAGTTTGCAGCAGGCTGCTGTAAATCCAAAGGCTGGGCTTTCCACACCCACGTGTCACTGAGGAAAAACTAAATTTCCTTGCATCGCAGTGGGCCCTGCCTCCGAGCATGGCTTTGTGCGGTGCGAGTGCGGCAGAAGCCTGTACTCGAGGCTTTTCTCAGTAGGGGGAGGAAGGAATGGTTTCGCTCTGAAAAACGCTAGCATTGATTGTGCCAAATAAAAGGTTCCTCAGAAAGACAAATTCTTGAGCGTCTTCCTGCTACCTAAGGGTGGATGCGTGCTGTGCCTCCCAAATAGAGATTAAAAAATCGGTTACAGTGCTAACTGGAGCGGAGGAAATGCTTGTGCGGTTTGATTCTCCTCCACGCACCGAGGTGCTTCAGTCCCTCCCCGACGCTGCCCCTCTTACCCCAGCCCAAGCCTGCTTTGCGAGCACCGGCTGCTGCTTTTCGCTGGATTTAGTGGGGATGAAACAATTGTACTCACTGTCCCCAGGTTGTTTTCCAGAGGGAGGTTAAAAGGCCAGAGCGGGACCGCTCTTGCCATGCAGCGGGGAGATGAAATACCAGGCTGAACACGGCACTGGGGAGTCTCCTCCTGGCCGCCTATGAAAATGCCCCTGGAGGAGGGCCCGTATCCAGGAGGAGATACGGAGAGCGGGGATGGCTGCCGGCAGATAGCGGGAGCACTTGTATCCTGCCCTCGCACCCTCCGTTTTTCCCAGAAGAACGCCTGTTTCTGTGCCAAGCGTGTGGGCTGCGTGCGATCATCTGACTGTGCAGCCGCTATTGATTATACCAGCGGGCAGCAGGAACTGTCCTCGCTGCGGCCGGAGCTGGCTGTGGGAGGGGGCTGGCCTCAGCTCCCCCTCCCCGGGAGGGGAGGAAACAGCACTCCGGCTCCGCAGCATTCGGATGCAGCCGAGCATGCTGCAGTCTTTTTCAAACAGCTGCTTATTTTATTATTTTTATTATTTTTTCTTTTTTAGCGTGTGAAGCAGCTGGCCTGGGTGAAGAGGACAAACACCTGGACTGCCTTGTCCTCCCCGTCCCTCGAAGGCTGTGGGGTGCTCCAGCTGCGGGTTCCCCCTGCACTTTGGCCTCACTGGCTGGCAAAGAACCGCAGGGAGAGCCCCGTCCCGGAGACCACATCCAGCCTCCTGTCGGTGTAGTTTTCCTTCCGCCAGGCAATTAAACCCGGAGGTGGGCAGCTGGATGTAAGATTTGTGCATCCCTTAGGGCAGAGAAAGCTGCAGCTCAGGTTACCGCCTCCCTGCTGCCTTACAGCAACCTTCCAAGGTCCTCCAACCGAGGGAAGGGAGAGAAAATACAGCCGAAGAGGGGCTGCCTTCAGCTGCTTGCTCCGATCGATGGAGGAGAGGGAGAGGGAAGCAACTGTAGCTTTCCGCCGGCTCCAGATGATGCCACATAGTTTCCCTTTTAAAAGCATGAACTGGGCTGGAGAAATAAATATTTGCATTACAATTCCTGTTGGAAACCAAAGGCTGTGTTTGGAGAGAGGGTGTTAAACGGAAGTCACTGGGGCCAACGCAGTTTGTTGCTGTGACTATTTTATTTGCTGGGTGCGATCCCGCTCCCAGCTGTTCCCTGCCCTGCTCCCGACTGGAAGAGGCAGCAGCTTAGGCAGTGACCGAAGAGGGGTCAACCCCCCCCGGGAGCTAAAATTTAGTCTGGGGCAGGAGAGCTGAGCAGGCAGCTTGAGCTGTAGACAGATGTGGCCTGGGGCTCCAGAGGACGGACGGACAGACAGACAGACAGATGGCAATCCTGCTCGGGGCTCGGCCCCTTCTCTCTGCCCTTTCTTCCATTTTCTCCGAGTTAGGTGCAAAGGCTCTGGCTGTGGGCACGTTGCCAACGCAGTCCTCTGCAGCCGAACAAAATGTCCCGTTCCCCCCCCTCCCCGTCCCAGGGCTTGGCTTTTCAGTAGGGCGGCGTCTGCTGGGCAGCATAGGCCCCCCCGATCCCCAGGGTCCCAGCTCCGGAGGAGCATTTGGGATTCTCCAGCTGGGCCGGTGCCCAGCTGGGGAATGCGGTTTAGGGATCACGGAGGAGGGAGAGAAAAGAAATGGCTGGAAATCCCGGGCTCCCGTTTGCCCAGCGGGAAGCCACAGGCCTGTCCCTCCTGCCCACGGGGAAAGGCTGCGAGGCAGAAGTACCAGCAAGGAGGGATGCTGCTGCCGGGAAGGGCGGTGGGAGAGGAGGCTGCGTGCTGCAGGAGAGCTGGTTCTCGGGGCAGGCGGATTGCTCCCATCCTGGGGTGGTTGCTCCCCCAGTTTGGGGGTACAGCACACATCCAGAATAAAAAATAATAAAAAAAAATTTAAAAATATTGATTTTTGGGTGCTGGGGAGCTTTCCTCAGTGGTGGGCTCGCACAAACACACATCACAGATTTTGGTTTTGGGTGCGGAGGTGTTCCAGGCTGGAAGGCAGAGCCCGGGGGGGGGGGGGGGGCGCCCGG
>VFFE01007604.1:207567-223677 GCA_008921705.1 Burhinus oedicnemus
TTTTTTGGCTACCCCCATTTGCAGCGGTGTTTTTTTCCCAGCGGGCTGGTTCTCCCTAAGGGAAGCCCCATCCTCAAAGCGCCCCCCCCTTCCCTTCCATCAATTTGGGCAGCCCCTCATCTGCACAGCCCCCCACCTGTAAAGCCCCCACCGCCCCACTCCGTCTCCGCAGGGCTGCCCCCACAGCGCTCGTCCCAAAGGCCTTTGCAGGGCCTGCGCCGGGGGCCGGCAGGGGTGCTCACGTGTGGGGTTGGGGTCGTGCGCCCCCAAACTGCATGTACGTGTCGCCCCCCGGCCTCTCCTGGCAGGCCTTCCCCCCCCCCCCACCGTGGGCAGGCTGGCGTGGGGATGCGTGTGCACGCGCTTCCCACGCCCCAGGCCTCCCGTGACGTCCCGGCTTCCTCCGCCGGCCTTGCGTCACCGCGGGAGGATGTTGCTCGGGCTCCGGGAGCGGGGCCGATAAGCCACCGGGGTTCCTCGGGTGGCGAGAGCAACCTCTGGCTCTCCCTTCCTTCGTCCTCGTCCCCCAGGGATGCCCACCCGGGGCCCCATCCAGCTGGCTCTCCGCTAGCCGGGAATGTGGAGCCTGGGAGCCGGGGCTGGGCACGTTGCCGGAGGCTGCCTGGAAGCCAGGGTCCCCCCTGTCCCGCGGCGGTGCTTGGGCTGGCCGAAGGCACGGCGTCGCATTGGCCACCATGCTGGCCTGGGGGGCTGCAAGGCGAAAGGGACCCAGGTGGTTCAGTCTGGTTGGTTCGTTTTCTTTTTTTTTTTTTTTTTTTTTAAAACACCCTTCATTTCTACAGGGAGCTTTAGGAGGGGTTGGTACGGAGACCTCGGGTTCCCAAAACCCCCGTGGCCCCGCAGGGAGCACTCACCCAGAGCTGGAGGAGTCTGTCCTGCAGCCAACGCTGGTGCTGGGGAAAGGCAGCGCTCCCAGGCTTTCTCCTCCACCGCACCTCCCTCTTTATCAGCGCTGCTCCCGGGAGTGGTACTGCTATCTCCAGAGTCATAAAATCTCAAGGAGCAGGGGGCGTTCGGTGCCCTGTGTCCCCGCAGGTGCCTGTGGTTTGTGTCGCAGAGGGGGCAAAGCTTCCAGCAAACGGGGTTTTTAGAAGACCCGGCTCTGGCGGGGAGGCTCGGTTTGCAGCGGGAGCTGTGGCTGGGCTCCCCCAGCTGGCATGCCAGGAGAGGCATCCGAGATGTTTGGTTTGTGCGGGAATGTCGGATGGAGAACACAAAAGGATATTTGCAATAACAGCTCCAGGTTTAGATCATCATACCGGGGTGGGGGAAGGCTGCCCTTGGTGGCTTGGAAGCCAAAATAGTGGAAGTGTCTCTCTTTTCGTGGGTTGGTTGGTTGGGGCTGGGACATCTCCTTCCACGTCCCCTTCCTGCCACCACTTCATCCTCCTTGGGACCAGCCAGATTTCCTCTGCTTCCTCTGGTCTCCCCTGTTGCCAACACCAAGCAGGAGGACCTGCTCCTCTGGCTGGTCCCCGCTCGCCGGGAGCCAGGGGGGCTTCACCCCTCTCCTCTCCCCGCCAGCCTCGGGATGTCTCCTGCTCCTTATGATCGCCGTAGTTCCCTCCCCAGACTAACCCCGAGGAGCCAAACCGATTTTCCTTGGGGGCTTTCAGCCCAGCTGCGATTTTCACAGGACTTACTTCCCCCCCGCCTCCGTGGGCTGAAGCGGGAGGGTGGGTTTGCTCCAGGGGAGGAGGACTTGAAGAACCCTCGTGTTCCTGTGGCGGTGGCTTTGTCACCACCCTGCCCTGGTGCAGAGAAGCAAGGACCTCAATGACGCCAAGCGCTCCAAAGACTAGCATTGTTCCAAATGCCCGGCCACGGACCATTTTGCTCACAGCACTGCCGTGCCTTGCGGAAACAGGGCTTCTTGCTGCGGCTGTGGGTCACGGGCTTCATTTCCAGCGCGTGGAGTGATCCCTGCCGCACTCGGCTCAACACCTGTATAAATCCCAATCAGATCGGGGCCAGAAATGATGATGAGACCCGGTGGAGCGTGCAAGGGGTGGCAGAGCTACAGCTGGTATTGATGCTCAGCTTGGTGACTCCTGGCTCACCTGCTGGTGAATGTTGGCACTGGTAAGTTTGGGATTTTGTTTTGGTCCAGGAGAAGGCAGGGAAAAGCTGGAATTCATGGCTGAGCCACCCTGCAAAACCAGCGCTTGTTCTCGTGGGTCTTCCCCCTCGCAAAAAAACCCCAGCATCTCTCATGATGGGTGCTGGAAATGGGATCACACGAAGTGCGAAGGGTTAGGTGTTGAGGAAGGAGACTTGAACCACACGTTGCACCCTCTGCCTGCTGCCACCATGCTCCTCAGCACATCCTTCCCATCATCTCAGGGCATCTTTCCCATCTCAAGTCGTGGCATCGGCTCTGGTCTCCGTCCAAGGGCAGTGGGAGCGTGCCTGGTGCTTGCCCCCATCCCCATGCCATCCTGCAGGTGCTGGGGAAGGAGCAGCTCCGCTGTTATTTTGGGTTTGCATCTCCAGCCCAGCGTTTGGGCAGCTGGAGGCCCCAGGGGACTCCCTGGTGAAGCAGGGGTACACCCAGTGAGGTTCCCCGTCTTCACTTACGGATAGGATATATTTCTTTATACGTACATGTGGATGTGCCTGTTGCCTTAAGGCTGAAGATGGTTTCTCTATTGCCCCATTTATTTTCCCGTCCCTCTTCAGTAGAGGAGGAATCATTAGAAATTTGGGCCAGAGAAGAGTTGGTTTTTTTGGCAAAGTGGAGGCTGTTGGAGATGAAGCCATGGGGATAAAGGCATCCCGTAAGTACAGCTCCCAGGAAAAGCTCCTGCTGGCTGCTGGCTGGGAGGTGGGAATGCAAGGCGGGGGTGTATAATGCCCCATCTCCTTTGCTCCCCCCTTTGCCCGCTCCCCTCCAGTCCCTTGCCCCCAGCGATTGCGGAGATGGGCGACTGATGCGACTGCCAAGCCGCAGCTGGTTGACCATGGCACACCACTGTGCTGGGAGGGCTCACGATGCCTAAAGGGGATTTTTGTGAGGGCTTGGAGCTGGGCTGTGGAAATCCGCTTTCAGATTCCTCCCGGCGCTGTTGGCGGCAGACCCAGCCCAATTCTGCAGGTTCCTTCCTGGCTGGTGCTGGCCCAGTTGATCTGCAGGACTCCGATACCGAGTTAGGGAGCTTCTGGCCGCCGTGTGCTGGGGTCTGGGCTGGCCCTTAGTGGCTGCCAGTAGCTGGGTGAGCTGGTACCCCTTCCAAAACCGCCTGCTGCGGTGCCCCTTCCAAAACCAAGTGGGCTGTGGAGAGACCCCTCGGATAAGCTAGGCTCCTTTGGCTCATCCCACAAGAGGGGCTCGCTGCCACTGCCGAGCCTCATGTTGCTGATAAACCCCGGCCCTTTGCTTCCTCCCGTCGGAAGTCATTAACGCCGATGAGCTTTTCTGGCTGAATAGCTCCCAGTAACTCCTTGCTGCCGCCTGACATCCAACACTGCTGCCTGCCCGTGCTCCCTGCTCCCAGAGCCAGCCTTCAGCCCTTGCTGTCCCTCCTCCTCCTCGTGCTGTCGTTGCCATCCTCCACTCTTGCGAGGATGGAAACTCTTCTGTTTTGGGGTATGCCTGGGTGGGAGCGGGGTGTTTTGGGGACCCCCCTCCATCCTGCCCGCGTCCTTTGAGCGGTACGTGGTGTGTGCTGTGCTGCCCTGTCTCCCTTGGGGCACCTGTATGGGACAAGGGGGTCAATCCGCAGCAGAAAGCAAAGCTGCTTCCATTAGCATGGCGTTCAGAAACCCCGAGCCCAGATAGCTTGTAAAAATAATACATTTTGGTTTGGTTTTTTTTTCCCCTCTCGCCTTCAGGGCTTTAAGCCTGCTGGGAGGTTGCAGGTTGGGGTTTTGTGACTCTGCTCCGTCAGCGCTAGGGTTGGAAAAGTTTCTTTCTTGGTTTCTCACGGTTTCGGCTGCGTGCGATGCCAGTGCTTTAGAAGAGGAGCGTGCTCATGTGGGACAGCCCTGGTGCATTACGGCGCTGTGGAGAGCAGCGGGAGCACCTTGGGACCCTCCCCGGACTAAACCCTTCTTGTCTGGTCTTCTGCGGCTGTGTGAAACTGGCCTTACTGGGTGAGCTCGTCCATGTCCTGTAGCATGTGGAAGCGTCAGCCCTCGATGCCGGTCTTGCTCGTTACCTGTGTTCACGCAGTTGGGTTCGCTGCTCCACGGCGGAGGTGCAGCCCCGGGAGGATGCTGCACCTGGGTTGCCGTGTCTGAACAGGAGTTTGACACCTGTAAAATCCTCCTTTCACTCCCTGTCTTCCTTCTGAAAGTCTCCCCCAGCTCCTTTGCCAGCACTCCTAGCACTTGCGCTCCCATAGATCTCCCCAAGGAGCTGTTGGGTTTGCCGAGCTGTGCTCAGCCCCTGCCCACGCACCAAGGACCATATAGCTCCCACGGTGACTGGGGATGCTCCTCCCATCTCACTGCACGCCCCTCATCTCTCCCGCAGGCGACCAAGCAGTTCCTGGAGGAGATCAACAAGTGGACAGGCCAGTACAATGTGTCCCCGCTCTCCTGGAATGTGGCCGTCAAGTTCCTCATGGCCCGCAAGTTTGATGTCCTGCGGGCCATCGAGCTCTTTCACTCCTACCGGGTAAGCAGGCGGGACCAGGTTGTCCCCCCCCCCGGACCAAGGGCTTCCTGCTCTGCGAGAGATCTCTGGTGCCAAGGAAGACCCTCCTCTTGCTTTTTTTTTCTTTCCCCACCCTCCCTCATGTGTTTTATGGGGCTGGAAAATGCTTTTTCAGCCAAGGCGAGTCACCATGGAAATCTCACCGACCCCAGTCTCCTCCCCTCCACTGAGCACAGTGTGTGTGCTTGCAGGGTGCCCTCCTGGCCGGCCTGCAGAGCATCCCCCTATATATAAAGGATATATATGCATATATGTTGGGATTGTTCAGCCTGGAGAAGAGAAGGCTCCAGGGAGACCTTAGAGCCCCTTCCAGTATCTGAAAGGGGCCTACAAGAAAGCTGGGGAGGGACTTTTTACAAGGGCATGTAGTGATAGGACGAGGGGTGATGGCTTCAAACTGGAAGAGGGGAGATTTAGATTAGATCTCAGGAAGAAATTTTTCACTCTGAGGGTGGTGAGACACTGGCCCAGGTTTCCCAGGGAAGCTGTGGCTGCCCCATCCCTGGAGGTGTTCAAGGCTGGGTTGGATGAGGCTTTGAGCAACCTGGTCTAGTGGGAGGTGTCCCTGCCCATGGCAGGGGGGTTGGAACTAGATGATCTTTAAGGTCCCTTCCAACCCAAACCATTCTATGATATATACCTTTCCCATCCCAGTTTTGCAAAGCTGTGTTTCCCCATGCTGGGAGTTGCAGTGCTGCAACTGGTTGCAATCCCTTGCTGGAAAATGGGTCGGTGGAGCGGAGGTTTCCCCACTGGAGCTTCCCTCGGAGGGCTGGGTGCCCCACAGGGACGTGACAGTGTGTGGAGGGCTGGGGTGCCCATGTCAGCCATCACACCGGCTCTCTGCCTGCAGGAGACGCGGCTGAAGGAGGGCATCGTGAAGCTGAAGCCACACGAGGAGCCACTGCGCTCGGAGCTGCTCAGCGGCAAGTTCACAATTCTGGTAGGTGGAGGTGTCCTCCATGTGTCCCACCCCTACATTACCCCAACTGGGCGGCTCGTCCCGGCTCTGCTCCACACGGGCATCCTCAGGTGCTGTGGAATCCTGACCTTGTTTCCTTGCCAGAGCGTGCGGGACCCCTCGGGAGCCTCCATCGCCCTCTTCACGGCCAAGCTGCATCACCCCAGCAAGAGCGTGCAGCACGTGGTGCTCCAGGCGCTCTTCTACCTGCTGGACCGAGCAGTGGAGAGGTGAGCCGGGCTACCATGTCTTATGGCGGTGGGTCCCCAGGGAGCCCTTTCCCTCCCAGGGGCGAGGGGAGATGCTGCTGCGTGCTGAGGTTTTGATGAAATCCCTCAGAAAGGCTTCACAGGGAAAAGATGTGCCATCCCTCCCGTGAAGGTGAAGTTGTGGCTGAGTCTGTCTGCATGCCACCGGGCACTCCTCTCTCTGGTTAGGGCAGAGAAGGGGGGTCACAGCTCCCTGTGGCTTGAAATTCCCTGTCATCCCTTGGTTTGAACTCAAGCCAGTCATCCCCGTGGAGGCGTTCAGCAAGGGAAACAAATCCCCCAAGCCCTGAACCAGGCTCTTCACAGCCTTTCCCTGCCCGTGTCCAGGTTTCAGTTTAGCAAAGCCCCTGATTCCCGCAGCCTTCGGCCAGGGAGGAGGCAGCCCCACCGCTGGCGAGACGTAATGTGAGCCCTGCCAAAAATATAAAGCCAAGACATCCTGTTCATCCTGCTGGGCTCTTTCCATTTCTGAACTTACCCATCACAGGCGGTGCAGCTGAGACAGACTTAAGACACGGGCTAGGCTTAAATAAGGGTTGTAGGAAGAGGTGGTGGAGCAGCTGAGAAATGCAGAAGCGAGCTTTGGGGTCTGGAAGCACAGAAGGGGATTTTTTTGGGGGTCAGCAAGCTGAAGATGAGGTTAGCGCAGGGCAGATCTGCTCATGCAGGAGCCGAGCAGTTGGGTGTTGGAGGGTTGATGTTGCTCTTTGCCCTCTCTCAGCTTTGAAACCCAGAGGAACGGGCTGGTGTTCATCTACGACATGGCAGGCTCGCAGTACACCAACTTCGAGCTGGACCTCAGCAAGAAGATCCTCAACCTGCTGAAGGTAACGGCTGGGGGTGACGCGGTATCCGGAGATGTTACGCGGGTCACTTGCTCACCGAGTATGTGAAGTCCCGTGGTTTTGGCATCAATTCTCCTGCCAGACCACGCTGACCACATCTCGGCTGAAAAGCACCAGCTCCAGCCCTGTAGGACCTCAGGAAGGCATTGGGATCCTGCCAGGCTGGACCCGGCCGGGGCTGTGGTGTCCTGCGGGTGGGAGGGGATCAGCTGTCCCTGTGCCGGATTCCTCTTGCAGCTGCTGGCAGTACTTTTGGGAAAACAGATGCAAATTATTTTTTAATCGTGCTGGCATTTCGTGCCTCCTCCCTTCTCCGGAAAAAAGAAATAACAGTAAATATTGGCCGGGGTGTGTTCTCCGCACAAATCCCTGCTCCCAGCCTTCACCTCTCCCCCGCGGAGCCAAACCCTCTGCCTACCTAATTCCAAGGAAATAATTTGTTTCCTTATCGGAGCATAAAAACGAGTGCGGCTGTGTGCGAGACATGCTTCGGATGCGGCGTTGCCACCTCGGGCTCCCTTTGCTCGTCGTCACCTCTGCTGGGACGTGTCCTCCCCCTGCCCCTGGCAGAGCGTGGAGAGGGGTCGGTTCCCCCCGGGTGCCGTGGATCTGACCCCCTCTTGCCCGCAGGGTGCCTTCCCAGCTCGGCTCAAGAAGGTTTTCATCGTGGGAGCGCCCATGTGGTTTCGCGTGCCCTACTCCATCATCAGCCTGCTGCTGAAGGAAAAGCTGCGGGAGCGGGTGAGCGCGGGTGGCCCGTCCCCCACCCCAGCACAGGACCCTTGGCGGGGAGGGCTGAGGCTGGTTTTCCCTTTGGGACAGGATGGCGTAAGCAGCTTCTGCCCCTCAGCCCTGTCCGCTGGAAGTTGCTGAGCCCAAATCCGTGGGAAATAGAGGCTTGCTCAGCCTGTTCCATAGGGGCCAACCTGTTTGGGGATTTTCAGCAAATATCTGGAACCCCTTTGGAAATTGCCTACAATTTCTTCCTCTGTGGTGAGGCTGCCAGCAGCAGCAAGTGGAGGCAATGGTAAATAATTAAAAGGAAAGGAAACATCCGCTGAGCACGCAGGAGAACAGGGAAACTTAAATACCTGCGCTCAGGCCCTATCAGTCAAGGCCAAAAATACCCAAAAAGTGCCCTCAGCATCAGCGGTGCTGCTGATAGAGCCCGCTTCCAGCCCGACGTCTCCCTGAGCTGGATTTTGCCCCTTTGCTTTTGGGAGGAGCTCGGAGCTGCTTGCAAGTTCAGAGCTGGGTGTCAGTGTGGGGTACGTGGGGGGACCACCCCCTGCCCCACTGTTGCTGTTCTCCTGGGTGCCCTCCTGGGGCAGGGAAGGAAGAGAGAACACCCCAGTGCTGTTGGGCAAAAACTACGGGCTCCATCGGGACCGTGCCAGACCATTGGCATCCCTGTCCCCATCCCCAGCAAACCCTCTCCATCCTTCTGGGAGTCACCCCTGCTCCTCCTCTTCTTCCCACAGGTGCAGATGGTGAAGATGTCAGAGCTGAAGGAGCATCTGCCCCGGGAATGCCTCCCCGAGTACCTTGGGGGCTCCCTCAAGCTGGACCCTCTGAGCTGGAACTGCCGGTTCCTGCCCCAGCAGAATGGGCACCCCGACCCCCTGGATGAGCTCATCCTGGTGCCACTGGTGGCCCCCAAAGATAACGGCTCTGTCCACGTCCCAGGGCCCAAGTCCATCACCCTCGAGGAGCTGCTGGATCATGTCAGCCGCAAGCAGAAGCGGGGCATCTACGAAGAGTACGAAGATATTCGGCGCAGGAGCCCAGCCGGCACCTTCGTCTGCTCTTTGTGAGTCAGGAGGGAAGGAGCCGGGTGGGGGCCAGCATGGGGGTCCCCTCTCTTGCTCCAAAAAAAGCTGGGTCCGACCCCTCCCCACACTTCTGCTGCTTGGTGGCAGCCCAGCCACCTCTTTGGGGTGCGGTGCTTTGGGTTGGCAATGGAGACCCCCTGCCTAGGGATGCTGCGAGCCCCCTCTGCGGCTCCCGCAGCCCCCGGGGTTAGGAGGGAGCCGTGCAGGGGACAGCGGGGATCAGGACCTGGCTGGAACTCCGCTTCCCGAGGCTTTGGCCAGGTGATGGCAGCAGAGTCCAGGCTATGGGCACCGGAGGCTTGCGCAGAGGGAGGGATGCTGCCTTTCCCTTTGTGCCTGGAAAACATTCCTGCTTCCCTCTCCCCTGCCTCCCAGGGCACCCTACAACCAGGAGAAGAACCGGTACGGGGACGTGCCCTGCCTGGACCAAACCCGTGTCAAGCTGGCAAAGCCGTACAGCCGCCCGGAGGTGAGCCAGCCTGGGATGGAAACTTGGGTCTCACCTGGAGCCGCTGTGGCCATCCCGGCCATGGGGCTCTGGGGGGCTCATGCTATCCATGTTTTTCTCCCCCCAGCTGACTGACTACATCAACGCAAGCTTCATGGATGGCTACAAACAGAGGAACGCTTACATCGGGACTCAGGGTATGGCCCCGAACCCCTGTGGGAGCCACCAAGGGGGTTCTTTTGCTCCTGACGCACACGTGGGCTTCACCTCCCTGCCCAGCATCAGCCACGGCTGCAGGGGGGGTGCGGATAGCCCGGGAGGAGGGCACTGCCCGGCAAGTCCTCCCCCTCTCTGGGGGCACTTGCTCCCCTCCTGGTCCCCAGCTGGGAGGGAGCAGAGCTCCTCCTGGAGGAAGGCAAGAGGTCCATCCTCCTTCAGCCGCCTCCCACAAATTGGGTCCTGGGCTGAGCAGACTCCTACTAGCGGCAGCGATGGCAGCCCCCTCCTCTTGCCCCTAAACCAGCCCCTGGCTTTGTCCCACAAGCATCTGCCGGGGGATGAAGCAGCACAGAGCAGAGAGGGGGGGATCGGTGCTGAGCCGTAGGGATTCGGTGCTGGGGGAAGCCGAACCAGTGGCAGCGCTAGGGTGGGACGGTGGGTCCACACTGGGGTTGGTCCCTCTGGGTGGGATGGGCGAAGGGGCTGGCCCAAAGCCATCAGGTTTTGGGCTGATGTGCAGGGGGCTGTTCCCCACAGGGCCTCTGGAAAACACCTACGGTGACTTTTGGCGCATGGTGTGGGAGCAAAACGTCCTGGTGATTGTGATGACAACGCGGTGAGTCCCGTGCAGGGTGGGCAGAGCCCTGGGTTTTTTGTTTTGGGTTTTGGGTTTTTTTTTCAAAACGAGTGCTTTTGCTGTTGGATGAGCAGCACTGGGCTCTCTGCTGTGACCCTGCAGCTGTGGTGGCAGCCAGAGTCCCACAGGGTGGGGACACTGCATCAGGGATGGACTGTTAGGTCCCTGCAGGATCCCCAAGGAGATGAGGCCAGGGGGCATGGGAGGGCGAGGAGGACGTCACCAGCTTGTCCTTCTCCTGCTCCCAGGCTGGAGGAGGGGGGCAGAAGAAAATGTGGCCAGTACTGGCCCCTGGAGAAGGATTTCCAGGTGTGCTTCGGGGCCCTGACTATCACCAACCTGGGCGTGGAGAACCTCAACCATTACAAGAAAACCATCCTGGAGATCCACAGCTCGGAGGTGCGTGGCCACAGCTGCCTAGCGGGAGACAACATGGGGGCACCGGGGGTCTTCCATGGCCAGGGGCAGAGGAAGGGAGAGGGTCTAACCCACTGCTTTCCTCCAGACCAGGGAACGGCGGCTGGTGTCCCACTTCCAGTACTTGAGCTGGCCGGATTACGGCGTCCCCTCCTCTGCGGCCACTCTCATCGACTTTTTGGGGGCTGTGAAGCAGCAGCAGAGGGTGGCGGTCAGCGCCCTGGGACCTCGCTTCAAGGGTCACCCCGGGGGACCCCCAATTGTGGTGCACTGCAGCGCTGGCATCGGCAGGACAGGTAACGGGGTAACCCCACTGCTGGGGCAGAGGTCTTGGTGGTGGTGGGGCAAGTCCAGCCTCCCCGGGGCATTTTCACCTCGGGGACCCGTGGTGTGTTTGCAAGCCAGTTGACCGGGGATGCACATCCCCAGGACTCACTGGCGCACCTGGGGCATCTTTGCCCTGCTTATCCTGATGCTGGTGATCTCGTGCAGGAGGTTGGTGGAGGGCTGAGGACCACCGCTGCCCTGCTCCAGTTCTCGCAGTGATGGCTCTTTGGTGGCTGCCACTGTCCCCCGTTGTTGTCCCCAGGTACCTTCTGCGCGCTGGACATCTGCCTGTCCCAGCTGCAGGACGTGGGCACGCTGAACATCTACCAGACGGTGCTGCGCATGCGGACCCAGCGCGCCTTCAGCATCCAGACCCCCGAGCAGTATTACTTCTGCTACACCGCCGTCCTCGAGCACGCCCAGCGCGAGGGCCTCCTGCTCGCCAACCACAGCCGGGCCGGCCAGGAGAAAAGCTCGCCAGGACACTAAGACCCACCGCCTCCTCGCGGAACCCCCCCGCCTCCCCATCCTCCTGGAGCTGCCAGAGCCTGACAGGACTCGGCAGAGCTGTCGGGGCGTCAGTGCCGGAGCGCGGAGGCGGCTGCCTGTCCTCAACTATTAGCACTGCTATCAAACTGTGCCTTATCCAAACCAAACGGCGGCTGCCGCTCGCCGGGGGGTGGAGGACAGTGCGGGAAGAGGCGCTCGCTCCTCTCCGTGGTATTTCTGTTGGGGGGTTTGGTTGTTTGGGGAGGTGGGTTTTCTTCTCTAAGAGTTTGGGGTTTTTTTAATTGTTATTATTTTGTTGTTGTTGTTGTTGGGACCATCTAAAATGTGTCTAGAGAAGGGGTTTTGCGAAGCCCTAGGAAATGTATTTCCAGTCCTGCCCTGCCCTGGAGCTTAGGAAGAGGCGCCTCCTTCAGTCTTACCTGCCACTAAGTCTGTGTGTCTGTATGTATGTGTGTATATAATATATCCTTGCTGTGCCCAACCCCGGCTATTATATAGATACATATATACAAGCACCCATTTTAGCAGCTCCTGTGGGTCCCCGCTCTCCTGCCATCTCACCGCGGTGATTCCTGGAGCGGTGAGTTTGGTCCTGGCTCTGTCTTGTCTTCCCCCCCATCTTTTCCCCTTTCCTGCTCCTGGCGGGCAGCGTTGGGACCCATCCTGTGGGAGGCACGGGGATGCTTGGCAGCATCCTGCCCTCCTTTCCTTGTCTTGTCTTCCCCATCCTCATCTCCTGCTGGGAGAGGGCAGCTCTGCTCCCAGGAGGAGGATCCAGAGGATTTTGGCCGGGGGTGAAGAGCTCGCCGGCATTCCCTGCCCCTTCGGGTGCAGCCACAGGAATCACTAGGTACGAGGTGATGGGGACAGATGGGGACCGACCAGCTCTCCGGGTTGCCTGGCTTTCCAAGCTGGCAGTGGGAACCTGCGGTCCAGCCCTGTGGTGAGTCACGGGCTGGAAAAGCGCTGAGCAAAAAAAAAAAAAAGCCAAAACCCTGGGGAGGCAGCGAGCTGACCTCTGGGGCAGCAGCGCCCACCGGGGACGGCTGCCCTGTCCCCACCACCACCCCGGCCCCCTGCCCTTCCGTGCTGCCCGGGGAGCGGGAACCGGCAGAGCCTGGGCCTCAGAAACTTTATACTGTAATAAGCTCTTTGAATGTGTATATTCTTATTTTTTTATAATCTTGGGGGGGTTGGGTTTTTTTTGTTTAGGTTGGGTTTTTTTTTTTTTTTATTTAACATTAACTTGATCCAAGCCAGAACCAGAGGTATTTGTAAATGTTCCTATTTTGCTCTTGTTCAGAGAAACATTTTTGTTGTTGTTACTTTTTGGGTTTTGTTTTGTTTTTATTTGTATCGACATATAAACGTTCTACCAGTGACCAGTCCTCCTAGCTCTCCTGGTGGAGTTGGTCAGGGGCAGGAGAGGAGAGGGAGGGGAGTTTAGGGCATTGCACACCTTGTGGTCCCCAAAAGCGAGCTGGCCCCATCCCTGGGGACACATGGAGCCGCTGCAGCGCCCCCCTCTCCCCCCAGCACTTTGGGGGCAGAGGGCTGCATTGAGGGCTGTGCCGGGCAGCACGGGGTAGGACTTGAATGTAAGAGCCGGCTGCCCCACTCCTGGGTGAGGCCCCACAAGAGATAACCAGGCTGCAGGCAGCTTTCCTGGGCGGGCAGGATAATGGCAGGAGGGATGGGCTGCGCAGCCCTGTTAGCCGGGGGGGACAAGCTGCACCCTCTCTGAGTTCCTGCCTCTTTTCCCACGGCCTCACCGAGCCCCAGAGCATCAATCTCCTGTCCCACTCCGAGCAACAGGTTCTTCAGAGCCTCCTCTTCTTTGCATAGTCCCTTTCTCCAGCTGTCCCCTTCCTCCTATCTATTTTTATTGATAATTAGAAAGTGCCCAGGGTGTGTTGGCCACCCTAATGACCAGGCCAGGAAACCAAACCTCTGCCTGGAGGGAGCTTCCAGGTCCCAGCTGGAGGGGCAGCACTGTGTCCTGGATGGGGAGGCTGAGCAAGCGGGGCCAGCTGTGGGATCTGCCTGTCGCTGCCCACACCTCACAAGGCACGGCGATTTTGGGGTGGCTGGGAGGGTTTGCCTCTCATGCAAATGCTGGCAACAGCAAAAGGATGGGGCAGCTGCTAATTTGAACAAGACACACTTGATCCCATTGCTGCTACGTGTACTGCTGGAGAATAAAGGAACACTGGTAGTGGAGATAAAGGAATAGAGTTGTCAGGCAGTTCTGGTGTTATTTCCTCGGCATCTACAGCTGTGGTTTGGGGACCATCCGCCGCCTTCCTGTGTTTGGGAGCATTCTGCAATAAATGCTATAAGACGATGAATGGTGGCAGCGTTGGGGAAAGGCATTTTGCTGCTGGATTTGGGGATGAGGGTATTGTTTCCGTGCTGTCGGACCTGCTCCGAGCAGGTGCATGGGGCACAAAACCACGCGGGCACAGCTCAGGGGAACATGGCTGGGCTGCCTGCGGGCTCTCGGGCTGACAGCCAGCCCCAGTGCCTTCGGGTGCAAGCGATGCCAGTCCTGCAGTGGTAGCCACAGCTTGAGGCTTCAGAGTGAGGAAAGAAAAGAGGCGGCTCAGTGGAAATCAAGCCCTAGAGCCAGCAGGAGAGCACGTGCCCCAGAGCAGAGCAGCCATCCCCAGCGAGGCTCCCAGGCGAGAGGAAACGCTGGTGAGCGGGAAGAGCAGCACCTGTGTTTGCTCAGCTGGAGTCTGAAAAAGCCAAGGAGGCCAGTGCCTTTCTGGGACTGGGAGAGGAGGAAACTTTCCCCTACGCTCAGGGTGTGGACAGGCTTGGCTGTGCCAAACAGGAGCCAAAAGCATGGGCTGGATGGCTGGAAAAGAACGGGAGGCAGCAGGGCACCTGTCTCCAAAGGATGCATACCCCAGCAGCTATGGCTCTGTGAGAGGTGGGCATTTTGAGTGTCCCTGGAGCTGTGAATGTCCTCCTTGTGGAGTGGTTTTGTTTCAGCTGGAGTGTCCCATTCTTCTAGGTACCATTTTCTGTCCCACTGTGCTCCTCAGGCAGCATCAGCCCACGCAGTCCAACCTGCAGAGCAGCTCCTCCAGCTCAGGCTGGCCTCGTGTTCCCCTCCCTGCACCCACTGCAGGGTGGCTCCAGTATCCGAGAGACCCCCTCGTCTGCTGGAGGAAGGATCCCGGGGCCTTTCCTCCTTGCTGCCAAACATGTTCTTTGTCCCAGCTGGGCTTTCTTGTTGGCACACAGGCAGAAAAGGGGGTGTCTGTGGCTTGCTTTCAAGCCTGTGCTGTCCGCAGTGGCTCTCCCTGGCTCAGTGGGGCTTTCAGGAGGGTTTTGGGTCCAGACCCAAAAGCTGCAGGTGATGCCAAGCGTCCTTTGAGAAGGGAAGAAGATCCCATCTGTGCTGGAGGCAGAGGAAAGGATTGTAAGCGTTTTCCATGGGAAAACAACCCAAACACTCACTCCCCCCCAACTATCTCCAGGGCTGTGTTTCATGTCAAAGCCAGTGTTTTCAGTCCTTTTGCACAACATGAGGTTCTGTTCCATCCACTCCTCCTCCTCATGCCCGCAGGTCCCACTTGGCAGCAGCAATGTGGATTTCTGTGGAAATGGCCACTTCACACAGGATTCAAAGCCATTGCAGGGAACCCCTAAAGTGGCGATGCCATCCCTGTGCCCACCTGTCTCATTTGGCTTTCTGGGTTTCTTGGCTGCTTGCACAGAGCCTTGCTAATTACGATTACTTTAGTGCTTGTAATTTGCCCAGTGCATGTTGAGCCCTGGGAGTTTGGAAACAGCCTGGCTCTGGAGCGCTTAATTTCTCAGCCCTCCTGCTTCCTTGCCACAGCTTCTGAGGCTCAGGCTCGATCCCCAGCGGCCCGTGCAGGTTCAAACACCTCTGGCCAGAGCCCTCTTAGCAGCCAAACCGAGCTGCAGCTCCCAGCCAAAGAGGTGAGAGAGATCCTCCTCTGCTGTGTCTGCATGTCCTGGCCTCATGGCAGCAGAGCTGAGAAAGGGAAAAACATCTGGAAAAAAAAAAAACCAAACCCAAAACACAAGACTTTAAGTGAAGATGCTTGAAACACGTATTTAAAAAGAAGTTTAGGGCGTGTGCGTTTTTATTTTTCCCTCTCCTGCGTGCACTCTGGATGACCAGTAGGCCTGGTGACAGCTAATCCGAGGCTCCTCCAGCCTTGATCTCAAGGCACTCAGGGGGCCGGAGCCTACAGCCGAGGGGAAGCCAGCAACTCCCTCCACAACTTCGTAAAACCCGGGAGAAAAAAACCCCAAAACAATAATAAAAAAATTAAAATTTAAAACTCCGCTGCCCCACCTCCACCTGGTGTTTTAATAACGCCAGAGGGCACCGGGCAACCCTCGCCCAGCCCGGCGGGGGCAGGGTCAGCTCCCTCCCGCCTTCCACGGTGAGGCCTCTCCCTCAGCCACCCCTTCACCACCACCACCTCCGGTGGGCGGCCCGGCCGTGACGATCGGCACGGCGGGGGCCAATCCGCCCCGGGGGGAGTTCCCCTCCATTCAGGGTTCCTCGCCTGCGCCTTGAGGGTATGTAACAGCTGCTTTCCCCCCCCCCACACACACACACACCGGGGAAGGAGTGAGGGGAAGCCCCGCCGCCATCGCGCTGAGGGGAAGGAGCGGCGCGCGCGCTCCAACGGCCACCGGCGGGAAGCGCGCGACGCCGCGCGGGAGTGTGTGTGTGTGTGGGGGGAGTGAGTGCGAGGAGGAGGCGGGGGGGGGAGCGGCCGCCGCGCCGGCCACGCCCCCCGCCCCCATTGGCCGCGGAGCGCCGGGCACGCCCCCGCGGCGCGCGGGCAGCTCCATCCTCCCCCACCTCAGTGCGTGCGTGCGTGTGTGTGTGTCCCCCCCCACGTGTAACCGACCCGCCCCACGTGGGGCGCTGCCATCCCGGAAGTGAAGGGGTCGGGGACAAAAGGCAGCGC
>VFFE01007604.1:227126-349351 GCA_008921705.1 Burhinus oedicnemus
GACTACAGATGATGCAATTTGAATTGGGGCTTTCTAAATCTTAGAGTCAAAGTCCAAGAGGGGATGCCAGAGGTGTGTGTTATATTTCTGAGAAGACAACACAAAATAAGCGTTGTAGTGTCACCTCGGTGGAGGGCGGCTAGCTGATAAGAGTCTTTGACACTACTGATTGCAACTGTATATATTTATCCTCAAAACACCTTTTCACATTAGCTGGGCTTTGCCACCAGCAAGGATGCTGAGAGAAAAATCAGTTGCCACCGAGAGGTGAAGTGGGTGGAACTGCCCCTTTGAGCAGCAGGCTTCGGTTAAATCAGTTTAAAACGACATGTCTAGTCTTGGGTTTCATCACAGCCTTTCTTCCATGTCGGCCGTCTGGCGGGCGGTAGGAGGGGTAGGACTTGCTGCACAGCAGATCTCTCCAGCTTTTGGGAGAGGATCCTTGGGAGATGCCACGGCAAGATCAGCAGGACCTCAGTGAGGAAGCGAACGGACCTTTGGAGCAATCACTACCGTATTTTCTTCTGCACAAGGCAGCCCAGTTTCTGCCCTGGTGCTGGTTTGCTCACCCCCTCAGAGCTTTCCCCTCTCTGTAGAGTTTCAGCGGTGGTGGATGCGAAGTTAAGGTCACTAGTCTTCGTCTAGGCACAGCCAAGTATCAAAATTATCTCTCTGCTAGGATTAAAAAAGCCTGTGAATTAGTAATCTTCATTAAGCGGTGGTCTGCTGTGAGCCACTCTGACACAGAGGGTGCAGACCTGAAGTAGGAGTTTAGCAGGGTATTACCTAGGAAGATTGACTAATGCTATGCACTGTTGCCTGTAATGTTGACTATATATGTATTGACTATAATATGGAATTTTAAAGTTGAAGCAGCTACAGTGCTTGGGTAGAAGCAGAGTCCAAGCTCCGTTAGCAGAGGTGAGGGGAATTCAAAGGGAAGAAAAACCTACGGGAACTTTAATTTTCACTAAACGGAACCTGTAATGTTGACTATGTAAGAAGCTGGGTTTCTGGAAGATTGCTCACTGGGTCTGCGAGAACTAGGAGCTTCAAAAACTGATGTTCATGCTGCTGGTGTGTAGGTGGTAATGTATCCTCGGTGCTGCCGTGATTCCCACGGCCTCACAGGGCTGAGATGTTTGGTGGTGCCATGGGGAAAAGGCTTCTCAGTCAGCCTAGGGTGGCATTTTAATCCTCGTAAGGGCACATGAGTCTTTCAGCCATCTTGTGTCCTCAAACAGCATCTGCTTTAAAAGTTGATTAGTCCATCCAAAGCGACAAGTGTGGAGTGTTGCTCTGGGAAGCGAGATGCAAGGCTGGGACACTTAACAGCTGCCACACCATGTATACATATGTATATGTATACCCACACACCCCTCTTATTGCAGGCAGCGTGTTAAGCCTGCTGGAACCATTTCATTTCTTTATAGTAAATCACACGTGAATTTTTTTTTTTTTTTGAGAATGTTCCAGCTTTGGGGATGTCAGCGTACACATCTGTGAAGCAGCAGCTCTTGGTTGCTCCTGTAGGGAAGGAGAGCTGTTGCGCTGTTGAGAAAGATGAGGGGCAAACCAGCCTGGGAGATCAAAAGAAAGTGGAAGGACTGGCTCGGGGTCCCAGTGTTTAGAGCAGAAGGGTGTCCGAGTTGGTGAGCGGGTTATAAATAGATGCCACCAAAGCTTTGCCCAGACTTTACTCATGCAGTCAGCCATTGTCATGCAAAATCCTGGCTAGCTCTGCTTGCGGGATGATGGTGCGTGGCCAGATTTGCTGGCATTGCTCAGTTTAGTCCCAGCCCTATTAGCATAAAACCGTACATTTTTCCAGAGCTGAATGCCGGGCTGTGCTTGAGGGGAGCAGCTCCAAGTTAACCTGCCTAGCTCTTTATTTGTCAGCAGACCAGCTGGATGAAAAGACAACCAACGCAGGCACCATTAGCAAAATGAGCTCCTGGGATGTGCTTCTCTGCTTTCTGAGCGCATGCTGGAGGTCAGACCTACTTAGGATTTGTAACTTGTAAGTAAGATCCAGTTAGCGAGCTTTCTGCTTTACTTGGGGTGAGGAGTCCTCCTCTGTCTCTGCCAGTGCTTTGGGGACCTGATAAGGGACTCTCTTCTGAGAGGTTAAGCTTGAAGAGCAACTCCAAAAAGAAATGAAGTCGTCTTCCCTCTTGTCCTACCCCCTCCAAGTGAAAGGAGAGACTGGTAGAGAGGGACATGGAGGGGAAGAACGCTTTGTTGCACAAAGCCTGCGTTTTCAAGCCCACCTTGATCTATTCAGAACCTCTGTCCTGCCCGTTTCCATTTACATATTTGACGTGCACTGAGCTATCAGTGAATGATCTTTGGGTTATTTGGTTAATGATGGGTTTAGGCTGTGAAGAGCTGTCCTGACTTGGTAGATGAGAATTGGCTCAGTTGGCTGTTGTACCATTATTCTGGGGAAGCTTCGTTCCCCCTTGTTTATCTGTGTGTCCGCATTAGCAGTGAATGTGTTTAACTGCACTGGAACTGAAAAGGACTGTCTTTGCAGCGATTCTGGTGAATTAGAGGCTGAATAGGGTGGATTTCACTCTGTTCTCTGTCCCTCAAACACCTTTATAGCCTGTATAGGCTTTTGAGCACCTGGTGCTTTGATGAACAGCAGGTGAGATCTCAAGGATGGCAATAACTATTGATGCATAAAAAACAGCACTGGAATTTGCTTGCAGAAAAGAGTAGGTGAGTAGTTCAGTCAAACAGAGCGAAGAATTCATAGCGCTTTTAGGAGCGGGACAGTGGCAAAATGACCTGTCAGATTTGAAGTAAAATGAAGTCGGGTAAACACAACTTGGAGCAGGGCAGGAACATGCCTGTGTGTTGGAGAAGAAAAAGTATGGGAGAGTAAGCAGGAGAGCTGCTGATCAGTGCTTGCCGGCATCCCTGGCAGGCACGCAGGATGCCACGGAGACGCTGCTCCGCTTTGCACTCTTTGGCTTGGCACTGGTGAGCAGGGCCAGGATGCTGGGAGGACCACGGCCGTGTGGCATACGGTATCCAAAATACTCCTGGCAGTGGGTCTGTGGGTTCCACGGTGGTTACACGTGTCTTACATGTATTAAACAGAGAACGCTTTACTTTGGGGCTTTGCAAATGATTTCAAAATCTGACTACGCATCCTGCTTTTTGCCTCCTTCTTCCTCTTTCTCCCACATTCTTCAAGCATCTCTCAGAGCTGGCTGTCATCCTGCCCGGACTCTCCAGGAGGTTCTTTCTGCTTTCAGTGTAGGCAACTTTGTCCAGGCTGTGTGTAGGTAACGCACCCTCCCCCAGTCTCTTGTGTTCCAGTACTGCATTCAGTGAGCTTTGCGTTGCTCAGCATGTGCTGAAGATGCCCATGCTAGCAACGTCCTTTAAGTGCGATTGAAGAAATCGTTAACTTTTGAGGAGAGTATCTTATTTCTAACAATAAGGCTGTATTATTTGTGATAAAACACAGCTGTATGTTTCATGCAGAAAGCTGAATCTTAATTCCACTTTCCTATCTCGAGATATCAGTAACCTAAATGAATAGACAGAAACTTGTCCTACCTGCTCTTGGTGAACTTAGCGTCCACGGTGCTGGCAGGGAGCAATGAATCAATTGCGTTTGTTAATTGATCTGTTTTTAACAGGTTTTGTAGTGCTTCCCGAGCATGAGTTCAGAATGAAGCGGCGATTGGATGAGCAGGAGTCACCCGTGTATGCGTCGCAGCAGAGACGTATCACCAGCAGCACCGAAGCTTTTCAACACCAGCACCGCGTGCTTGCCCCGGCACCTCCGGTATATGAGGCGGTTTCGGAGACCATGCAGTCTGCCACGGGGATCCAGTACTCGGTAACTCCCAGCTACCAGGTGCGTGCGCTTGTCCCTTAGCCACATCTCAGCTGAGGTGGTCCAGCACCGTGTCATTTCATGGTAGAATTCTGTATTTGAGACAAGGTCTTATTTTAGTAGCCAGGGTTTCCTAAAGAAAAATCAAGATTGGACAACGTGCTTGTCATACATCTCATTTTAAGCGCTTGCTTTGGGGCTATCGGCTTCATTCGTGTTCAGAGCCACCTGAACACGCATGGTGTGACTTGGCTTTTTTGAACAGGATTCTTTTAATGATTCTCTCAGATCATGGTCTCTGAATCCTAGAGGCAAGTGTATGCACTGCTTTTTCTCCATTTTTCTTTTTTTTCACCAGGGAAAGGTTTATTCTTATGGTTGCTCTGTCACAGCCGTATGATATCTTGGGAGATCTTAAGCTTAACAGACTGGGTCGGATCAGTGTTTAGATGGGAGGCTTTCAGGAAAATTGAAATGTTTGAGAAAACATTACCCCAGACTCATTAGTCTTCCCTCTCTTGCCTCTTGTCAGTTGAGGAGAGAAAGAAATGTGCTTTAAGAGTGCACTGGAGATACCTCCCAGGGAAAGGAGGTTCTTGTGTTACTTGTCTTCGCCGTGGTTTTGGCATGTTGCATCTTCCACACTTGTATTGTTGGTGAGCTGCCGTCCCTGTCTAGTGCCTAATTTTACACGCAGCTGCTTCTTTACTTCTGCAGAACGGATGTTCACGCTGATAGTAGCAGCCACAGAGCTGAAGAGCCTGTGGGCAGAGACTGGAAGAGGGTGTGTTTATGCTGGCGGTCCTTCCTCAAAAGAACTCAAATGGACCAGCAAGCAAATCGTTTCTTGTTCATGAGACAGATTAAAAAAGTATATCCCATCTAAAAGAAGCTTGAATGGAAAACTAAGTTTGTGTAAAATGAAAAGTAATTTTAAAAAATTTTTTTAAAGCCTCTTTTAATGGATTTTCCAAATTGAAACTTTTCTGGTTTAATGTATGAAAAAGTGCACGCCTTCTCTTCCTTTCCCTGGTTTTCTAGGGGAGACAGCAAGCTGAGTTTTCCCCTAAGTCTGCTGGGGCCAGAGAGCTTCAGTTTGACTGGAAGAGTGTGGAAACCCTTTAAGAGTCGTTCATTCAAATTATTCCTTGTGACACTAAGTGGATTTTTTTGTGTTATTTTGTTTTGTTTTGTTTTTTTAAAGAAGATAAAGAACCTTTACTCTATCAGACTGAAAAATCCCATTTTATGCTCCTTTTGCAGGTCTCTGTGTTAGTGTTAGTGACCAGACAACCAGTGAGTGTGCAGGCTGGAGAGAACCTGTGTTTGTAACGTGTTTGCAGAGAGGGCTCTCCTTGATTTGGAATATAGGATGAGAGTTGTCTTGTTTTGTTTTTAGATCTCTGGGACATTGTTAAAGAAAATAAAACACATTTTTTGCGTGAGTCTGTTAGCGTTCACGCTCTGGTTCAAGTTCAAACTGACGGTGTTCTGCTTCCTAAAAATTTTACTTGTGTCTCTGGGTTTGGGAAGGCTGATCTTGCTGTGTCCCAGGGAGCGAGTGGAGGCGGCCGTACGTGATGTCCTTTTTGCCTTGCCAGGTGTCGGCTGTGCCACAGAGCTCAGGCAGCCATGGGCCAGCCATCGCGGCCGTCCACAGCGGCCACCACCACACCGCGCCGGTGCAGCCTCACGGGAGCCAGGTGGTGCAGAGCCACGCTCACCCCACCCCGCCAGCCGTGCCCGTGCAGGGCCAGCAGCAGTTCCAGAGGCTCAAGGTAACGCCGAGCATCACTGCCTTAAGTAAACTGACCTCTGCCTAAATCCTGGGCCTTTTTCTGTTTGGTGTGTAGGGGAGACCTCCCTGCAAAGCCAGCTAGTGACCTCCTAAAAGCTTTCTTGACAAGGCTTCTCCTGTTCGGAAGACTACTGAATGCAGAAAAAGGACTTCTCTTTCTGCTGAAACCCTGTTGTTTCAAATATCCTTATAAAAAATGGATTTGCTAGGAAAAGATCAGCGGCAGGAAGAAAAAGGAGGAAGTATTGATCGGAGTTTTCATATGAATGGGTTAAATTGCCAAAACATTTGGTGCTTTTCTGAACACATGGCTTATGTGGGTGGTTGCGTGGGAGTAATTTGGGAGTAAGGAAGGCTCTATTCTTGGATTATGTGCTGTAAAATCCTTAAAAAAAGAGAAAACTCCACCAAAAATAACCCATTTAAGTGGCTACATTTGGCTCAGCTCTAGTGAGAAGGCACACATATATACATTGATGCCTCTTTCTTAGTCTCTTCCGAATCGATGGCAAGTCCTCTGCCAATGGAAGGTTGGGGCTATACCTAATAGTCTGTCTTCCTTTGCTGCCGTTTAATTTCAGACGAAAGAGGGGTCCTGTGTGTAGCTCTTGCAGCTGATGGGCATGTGGCCTGGCTGTTGGAGGCGATAGGGACCCAGAGCTCTGGTTTTAGGCTGTGGCTGTTCTTTCAGTGCATCTGCAAATTGGATGTTGGTACACAAACGGTTCATAAACTTCTCGCTGTTTGAGGTGTAAAACAATTTACCGCCCACAGTTGCCATTTTCAAAATCCTTATATGTTGAACTGAAATGTCTGGCTTTTAGAAAAAAAGTGCAAGTGTGTACCTGGCAGACATCTACTACACTGAATATGTCATTTCCAATTTCTGCTTATTCTTAGACTTCTGTAATAATTTCCACATATGAATGCAGGAAAAATACTCAGTCTAGTTCTGTTTATCCTAGCAGTCATGGTAAATTTGGAGTATGGTTTGTTTTTTTTTTTTTTCTCTGAGTAATTCTGCTGATCTGCGTTGCTTTTTTTTCCTTTTTGTTTCTTTTTGGTACAGTTTTATCTTGTGAGGGAGTGAGTATCTCGTATTCAAATGGTGCTGGTAGTACACTAACCAGGCTCATGGGCTTTTGCTTCTTAATTCCCTGCCCAGGCTCAGGGCTAACAGCTGTGTTTTCAAATAATGCATGTTTTGCAGAACAATGGGAGGTGAAATAAAATCTTGTCTGCTAATATAACCTGTCTGTTCTGTCCCCAGGTGGAGGATGCATTGTCTTATCTTGACCAGGTGAAGCTGCAGTTCGGTAGCCAGCCACAGGTCTACAATGACTTCTTGGATATTATGAAGGAATTTAAATCTCAAAGGTAATAAGCTGCATTTTGTTTCTTCCTTCCAGGTTAGAAAGAGTGTATGCTGGCATGGGAGCGCAGAGCAGGAGCTAAATTCTGTCCTTCCATGTGCAGAGTAATGCAGCCCTAGCAGCAGTGCAAAAGCAGTTTTGTGCTTTCTTTTCTGAAAGTTAAATGTGTCCCTTCATTTCTAGTAAACCTCTGTTTAGAGTGGGAGTTCACAAGTTCAGCCTTGATAGCTGATTCATCTGGTTGTCTGCCTGTTAATAATGGTCAGACTTGGGACTAGATCTCATAGATATAAATGCTGTCTAGGCTAATGAAATAATTCTTATGTCCTTCTTAAGTTCAGCAGTGTATACATAGGAATCAGTTTTGCTTCGTTTCATACATTAGAGATGATAAGGTGAAAAGTCTAATGGAAAACTCTTGTGTGGAGAACTTGGTGTATCACTGAGAGGGTCTTAAGAGGATCATGACATTTTGATCTTACTCCTTCTTCAGTATTGACACTCCAGGAGTGATCAGCCGGGTATCGCAGCTCTTCAAGGGCCACCCAGACTTGATCATGGGTTTCAACACCTTCTTGCCACCTGGTTACAAGATTGAAGTGCAGACGAATGATATGGTGAATGTGACAACACCAGGGCAGGTTCACCAGATCCCCACGCATGGCTTGCAGCCCCAGCCGCAGCCCCAGCCGCAGCATCAGTCGCAGCCTTCAGCGCAGTCAACCCCAACACCAGCACAGCCAGCGCCACAGCCACCGCCTGCCAAAATCAGTAAGGTGAGAGGCTTTGAATGATGTACATTGATAACATGGGGATCCTGCTGCCTCCAGCTGAAACTGGTGTGGAGCTAGAGGGTGAAAAAGGAACTTCCACGCTACTTTTTCATAGTAGTTGTGAACCTGTGTGTGTTGTGCTTCTGCTGATGGATGTTTCTTCTTTTCAAACTTCCGAGATGCATCCTAGTTGATTTGACAATCTTTCAAATAAGCCACCTTAAGGGTTTGGAAAAGTGTTGTTGCTTTCAGTGGGGAACTGAAAGATGCCCAGAGCATCTGGTAAAATCATAGAATGGTTTAGGTTGGATGGGACCTTAAAGATCATCTAGTTCCAACCCCCCTGCCATGGGCAGGGACACCTCCCACTAGACCAGGTTGCTCAAAGCCTCATCCAACCCAGCCTTGAACACCTCCAGGGATGGGGCATCCACAGCTTCTCTGGGCAGCCTGGGCCAGTGACTCACCACCCTCGTAATGAAGAATTTCTTCCTGACATCTAATCTAAATCTCCCCTCTTTCAGTTTGAAGCCATCACCCCTCATCCTATCACTGCATCCCCTTGTAAAAAGTCCCTCCCCAGCTTTCTTGTAGGCCCCCTTCAGATACTGGAAGGCTACTCTAAGGTCTCCCCGGAGCCTTCTCTTCTCCAAGCTGAACAACTCCAACTCTCTCAGCCTGTCCTCACAGCAGAGGTGCTCCAGCCCTCGGAGCATCTTCATGGCCTCTTCTGGACCCACTCCAACAGGTCCATGTCCTTCTGATGTTGGGGGCTCTACAGCTGGACCCAGGATTCCAGGTGGGGTCTCACCAGAGCAGAGTAGAGGAGCAGAATCACTTCCCTTGCCCTGCTGGTCATGATTCATTTGATGCAGCCCAGGATGCTGTTGGCTTTCTGGGCTGTGAGTGCACACTGTCGGCTCATGTCCAGCTTCTCATCCACCAGCACACCCCAGTCCTTCTCCTCAGGGCAGCTCTCCATCCATTCTCCACTCTGCCAGTATTTGGGCACGGGATTGCCTGGACCCACGTGCAGGGTCTTGCACTTGGCCTGGTTGAACTTCATGAGGTTGGCATGGGCCCACCTCTCAAGCCTGTCCAGGTCCCTCTGAATGGCATCCCTTCCCTCTAGCGTGTCGACTGCACCACACAGCTTGGTGTCATCAGCAAATTTGCTGAGGGTGCACTCAATCCCAACATCCATGTTGCCAGCAAAGATGTTAAAACAGCACCAGTCCCAGTACCGATCCCCAAGGAACGCACATGTACAAATGTACAGTCATTGTTCAGGGAATGATCCAGCAGCCCCAGGAAAAGGTCCCTGAAGCACGTTTGACTTTGCAAGAAGGTCTTCCTAGTTAAAGCACTGGGCACATGTTGAACCGCCTGCTTCTGTGTATATTGTCTGAAAATAACTGAAGTCCCAAGAAATTCTCCATAAAACACAGGCCGTGATAAAGATGTTGGTCTTGGTGTGAAAGTGTGTGTGTGGTTTCAAATGCTTGGGGCAATTAAGCCTTTAAAAGAGCTTGATTAGTTTTTTGGTAGATTCTGCATTGCTTGAAGTCTTGTTTTCAGATTGGGCATTTTTTGTGAAAGAGTCTAGTTCAGCCATCAGCTGGATGGGTGCAGGAGTTATTGACGAAATCTAAAGTGCGAGAGTTCAGGCAAGATGACCATGATGTTGCCTTTAGGTATCAGTTTGTGCGTCTGAAACTGTGACCTTCCAATAACAAAGGGAATTTGAGTCCATTTTAGATGTAATCCAGATGCTACTGTCCAACAGATGTATTTTATGTGATGGGAAACAGAATAGGATAATAGGCATTCAAGGAGCTTATTCTAGATAAAGTATCAGGTATTTTAGCTTCAAAATGTGGAAAGATTTGAGAGCCTTAGGGAGGGAAAGAATCCCCAAAGTTTCAAGGGTTAATCTCTAAACTGTACAATTAATTAACAATTGGCTGGAAAGGGGTGGGGGGGTGGAGGGAATATGCAGTAAGAAAGGAACAGGATTTAACATGTGGCAATTAGATGACCTCTAGACAAACACTGGTGGGACTTGCATCCTCCTGTTCAGAAATGGCAAACAAAAATGTCCTAGAAGATTTGCAAAGCTGAAAACTGCAAAGCTGAGACATGCCAGAATTAACTTACCTGTGCCAGATTTCAAGACTTTTTTCCAAAGAAGTAGTACTTGCTTTCAGTGAAGAGGTAGCGGTCTCTTTCTCATCACTGTGGGCTAAGGGGTTTTCTCCCTGTGCCATCATCCTGCAAAGAGTTGAACTATTTTTACTGAAACTTTAGAATGAACCTGAGGGACGTGCTATATATTAAGGTGAGATTTCCTTACCAGGCCGGTAAGGAAAGGCAGGGTCTTGTAACAGGATGCTTCTGGCCATCCTAAGAGAGTTATCTACACTGTCAGTAGTGAAAACTCTGCGTTTTGAAGCTTGGAAGGTGACCAGAATGAGTTCTTCCATTTGTGTTTAAAATTGCCTCCTCAAAACTGCTGCTAAATTTTCCTGTGACTGTTAGGTCTCTATTAAGAGTATTCAAAATAATTACTCTGAGCGCCTTATCTGCCTGTTCTTTGTCTCAATATTGAAAGAAATTCCAGTTTTCCCTTGCTGTTGCCTTTCTGCATCCCAGAATTCTTCACTAGGGGCAAAATAGCTTGCAGTGTTGGAGCAAGCCATAGCTATGCATTTTGGCTCCATTAAATTTTTGAGACAGTATGTGTCTCTTGTCAGATTTCAGTCAAAAGCCATTAGCAAGGAGAATCAACTGGTAATAACAGCAGCTTGAATGGGCCGGGTGTTTTGTCTTCCTGATGAAGCATAGTCTCTACTGGCCCACTAAATACTTATCTAGTCATTTGCTTTGGATAATAGTTTTCTTCTCCTTGGTCTACCTGTGCTTCCATTAATCTTTAAAACCTAGTTCTGACTGTGAAATGGTACTTCTTAGTTTTGACTCTTAACAGCAGATTCTGCTTAGACAGCCAGTAGGAAATGTTCAGTTTATGAATTGTTAAATTCATATTGTTAAAATTCCCTAGACCTGTACAGGGAGTAATTGTTTAGTAGCAGTTTAAAAGGGCCGGTCATTTCAGGAAGCACAGCAAAAGTCATCCAGGACCAGTAAATGAGAAGAAATTGTTTACCTGGATGTGGTAGCAGGAGATATTGTCCAGTTGTGATATTCCAGCTCTGTTGAATCCACGTTGTTCCACGGTTGGCATCAGATACAGTTATATGCTGGGTTGTTTCCTCTGGATGTGGTCTCCAAGTGGAATAAAAGTGCCTTTATTCCAAACATAAAGGAATCTGCTAATTTCTGACATGGCTTCTTTTCTTCTTAGCCATCACAGTTGCAGGCGCATACTCCTGCCAGCCAGCAAACTCCCCCGATTCCACCATATGCATCGCCACGCTCACCGCCGGTCCAACCTCATACGCCTGTGACAATCTCTCTGGGAACCACACCAGCCCTGCAGAACAATCAGCCCGTTGAGTTTAATCATGCCATCAACTATGTCAACAAGATCAAGAATCGGTTCCAGGGACAGCCAGACATCTACAAAGCCTTCCTGGAGATCCTCCATACGTACCAGGTGAGTGTTAACAGTGCGGATTTGAGTGTGTGTATGGTTATTTCTTTCTTTGCCATGGGAGCTAATTGTGCCTATCCAAGACTTGCATTGGGCTCTTCTGCTGGATTAGCGTCGGCCAGCAAGCTAAGCAGAGTTCTTGCAATTAAAGAGATGGCGTAACAGCATGAAAGAATAGATTTCAGTCCATCATCTTTATTTTGCAAGTGTCTGAAATGCCTTTTTTTAAAATCCTATTTGGCGTTTTTCCTTGAGCATGGATCAGTAAGAGACAACATGCCCACAGTACTATGTTAAAAGTAAAGAAAACCCTTCCTTGACCAGTGTCCTACTAGTCCAGGGCCAGCTGAGCATTTAGTATGATTCTTTAATTAAGATTCTGAGACCTTCTGCTGTTTCATTCCTTGTATCACTGAGGATTTTTTTTTTTCCTTTGTCACTTCAATAGTTCCTGTGTCCTTTCTTCTGACACTTCTCCTCTTTCCTATGACAGAAAGAGCAGCGTAACGCCAAGGAGGCAGGAGGTAACTACACGCCAGCTTTGACAGAGCAGGAGGTGTATGCGCAGGTGGCTCGCCTCTTCAAGAACCAGGAGGATCTGCTCTCGGAGTTCGGGCAGTTCCTGCCTGATGCCAACAGCTCTGTGGTGAGTCGTCTTGGAGATAGACTGGAACTGAAATACCTAGCAGAAAACTGTTTCTGTATCTAGCCAGAGTTCAGAAAAAAGTGCTTTTGCTGTTTGTTTCTTGGGTTTTTTTTGGAGTGATCTTTTCCAGAGTGTGGGAATGGGGTCAGGGTGATAGACTGTGTTTTCTGGCCATAACTTGTCTTTTAAATACAATCCCTTTGCCTAAAAGGGCTGTTCTAAGACTGCGATAACTGCAGTAAAATACATTGGTCATCTAGAGCTAGGAGGAGCAGGCATATTTTTTTGCCTGGATGTGTGGAACTCAGCTCTAATGGTCTTATGGGTTTGTCTCTAAATAAGCTGTTAAGTAAGACAACTGCAGAGAAAGTGGAATCGGTAAGAAATGATCACGGTGGCACGGTGAAGAAGCCACAGCTCAACAACAAACAGCAAAGACCCAACCAGAATGGCTGTCAGATCCGACGGCACTCGGGAACTGGAGCAACCCCTCCGGTGAAGGTAAGAGCGTGTACTGCTCGTCCCGCAGCCCTGTTTTTCCCAGGAGGCTGTGGCAGAGAGGGATACGTGTTACAAGTCTGTGCGAATTTTTTTTTTTTTTTTTTCCGGGGGCTTTTTTGCGGCACAGGCTGCAGCTTGAGAACACAGAGACTAATGCTTGCCTTTAAAGGAAACTTTTAGAAGTCCTTGTTTCTAAGCGCAAGGCTTTGTCTCTAATTTTCACAAGCTGGTGGTGTTATCTGTACCTGAGGGCAGCAATAATTACTGTACTGCCTTGGGGAAAATAGGGCTTTCCCCACTTTATTAGGATGCCGCAGAATGCGTGGGGGTAGTTGTGTCGGTGAATAAAGCAGTGTTCGGCGATGAGGGCAAGATGCGGGGTGCAGAGGACAAAGTCTCAGTAAAGCTGCAAAATAAATTTGTCCAAAATTTATAGTGATGTTTCTAAGGCACTTGGGAGGATAAGCTGAGGGAAGGATAAAGGTGTGCCTGAAAGCTTTGTTGTAGTAGAACTTGGAGCAGATGCAGTGGAATCGTGTTTGCTCATCTTTCTGATGGTAAACCTTACAATACAATGATGAGTGATTTTTCTGTTAGCAGAGTTTGCCCTTTTCAAATGAACACGCGTTTTGAGAGAGTGAGGCTTTGTAGTGTAATGGAAATGGTCTCGTGGCCAGGTGGTTTAGTGTTTGTGTGTTAGGGACAAGTTCGCCTGCTTTTTTTGAAGGTGATGTATCTTGCTTTGTGATGAAAAGCATAAGCACGCATAATTGTATCATTTGAATCCAGTGATTACTTCCCCTTCTGCACTGTCTCCTCTTCAAATAAAGGGGAGCAAAATAAAACATGTTTTGGAGGCAGCTTTCAGCCTTTCTGAGGGTGTGGAGTGCAGTACTGGCATGGGGAAAATAAATGCTTTTGTAGTGGAATACAAGAGAGAAAAAGAAATACGCTCATTTTAGGGAGGTGTAAGACTTAAAGAACTGGGTGAGTGATAGGAAAAAAAACAGATTTATTTTGGTAACTTTGAAAACTAGTTAGAAAAATGAGATGCACTACTAGCAGTGACTGTTTCAATCAACTAGTTACAGATAAGGATGCAACAGTGTATAAAAGAATACTTGGAGTTCTATGCTACTGGTTAACCTTTAGACACAAACTTCCATGCAAGTTTCCTTCCAAAAAAAGCCTCCTTTCTTTTATTTGAAAGCAAATGGTGGGATCAGGAAGGGGAAACCCTTGTGTGATGGATAATCAAAATATGGCAACTTGCTCTGCTGAACAGCCCTTTTTTTTTTTTTTTTTTTTTTTTTTTTTCCCTTGCCTTTCTTTCTTTTGTTAACAGAAGAAACCGAAGCTGCTTGGTTTAAAAGACCAGTCTTTGGCGGAAGCCAGCAAACATGGCGTGGGGACAGAATCTCTCTTCTTTGAGAAGGTGAGAAGCGAGATTCGGAGAAAGCCGTCTTGCGTCATCAATTTATATTCTTAGCGTGTATACATTGGGATTTTTATCACAGTGAAGTACGTGGTGTATATGTCACCCCGATAACATATGTCAGCTTGACCTCAGATGTATCGTGCGACCTCTAAGTCAGATCCATTGAATTTTTTTAAAAGGATGGTGATCTTTTTTACGTGGATATTTGTGTCTTTTCCCCAAAGGTCATTCTCCAGCTTTTCACCCGCTGCTAATGCAGTTTATTTGCAAGAATGGGCTTTTTTTTTTTCCTGTAGTGCACACTCCAGATTTTTTTTTCGCCTTTATGAAATCCCCATACAACTGGTGATGTGCATGGTGTGTCTTGCTGTGTTGGCACAGCCTGCTGTGCCCATCCGCAACCAGCTGCCTGCGGTGTGGGAGCTCAGTTTACAAAGCAGCTGATTCATGTCGACTTTGGGTGGTTTTTTGGTGGTGGGTTCCCCCCCCCCCCAAGAGATGAATCTAATTAATCGCACAGTTGTTACCTGTTCTTGTTTACTACACAGAACAGATGAAGGGTATGTGTGATGTTTCCAAGCGGTACCTTGGTGTCTTCCCTAAGACATCCATACATTTCCGTATGGCTCAGGAGGGAGTATATAGTGAACATAAACAAGGCTTTTAAGTAATATTCATGTGTTGATGAGAGTCTTGGTTGCTCCCTGATGATGTGGTGCATTTTGCAGCACGCTGTAGACCAGCTACTGGTAACTGGGAACCAATCTATTGCTCAGAGGATGTGTAGGTGTTAACAGGAGTAAACCTAGAAATCCCTGCTGTAGAATTATAACCGTAATAATGAATATCTTAATGATGATAGATCTCTGTCTGATGGGTAGATGCTAACTGTTCTCGTGGGAAAGATAATGGTGTTGGGATGAATTGTTTGGTTTCCTGGTGCTGTGAAGATCAGGGTTACAGAAGCTGGCTTATCTGTGATAAGCCAAGCTGTACCGCAGGTAGGGGCTGGAGCGGTGTTACCCAGGGCACAGGTCTCTGTCCCCTGCTCCCTATTTGCAATATTCTCTGGTGTTTAAGGGCAACCTGGGCGGGTTTGTGGTGCTGCAGTTACGATTGATGTCCATGATTCTGGCATTTTGTAATCTAGCTGTTGGGAGGTTCTTTGAGGGATTTCATTCTTTGCTTGCAACTCCTTTCTTCAGGGTAACGTGCTGGGCGCTGATGGTGCAGGGCATACCCAGCACGGAGATGGCTCACCTCGGTGTCTGTTTGTCTGGCCCTGTGTATGGGGCAAGCTACCCTCTGTTCAACTCACTTAAAGATTTGCGTTCTCGTTCCGTGCGTAATCTCCTTGCGTCGGTGGGAAACACAGTGTTAAATCCAGGCCTCCTGGACAGCGATAGCGTACACAGCTTGATCTCACCCTAACGGCATATGTGTTCCTCTTGTCTCCTCTCTATCAGGTCCGCAAAGCTCTGCGTAGCACAGAAGCTTACGAAAACTTCCTTCGCTGCCTGGTTATTTTCAACCAGGAGGTGATCTCCCGGGCTGAGCTCGTGCAGCTCGTTTCTCCATTCCTGGGGTAAGTGGAGCCTGTTTTCTTACGTAAGGTGAGAAGTTTAATCCGCTTGGTCAGTTTCTGTCTCAAAGCCAGGAAAGAAACGCTAACCTTTGTGGTCATTCAGGGGAATGCATCTCGTGTGGTTGCATGGCATGGAGGAGGAGGAACGCTGCTCTGGGAGCCGGGCGGTGGTTTCTTGGGCCACAAACTATATCTGATATAGAGTCCCCCTGCGCTGCCCACTTCCTCCGCTGTTGGTTGCCTCAACTTTTATATGGATAGCCAGCCACTGCTTAATTGTCTCTCCACTAAATGATTGCACAAGTTGCTTCTGTTCTCCTGTTCCCTCCAGCTTGGCCTGAGTATCACGACTGTACGTGGTAAGGTGCCATGTGCCACTGTATGGGCAGGAAGATACCGGTAGTTCTTGGAAGACCTTCAGTGGCTAATAATGTGCAGGTGCCATGCGCTTTAGGCTTTCAGACTTCTCCTTTATTGGAGCAGGACAAGAAGGGCCCTGCTTCAGTTTTCATTCCAACTTCATGCTGTTCTGCACGGCCCTTTTCTGTTCCTTATCTGAGAGGAGGTGAGAGAGGGATTCCTAGTTATGCCTTGGCAAGCAGGCAGCATTCAAGAGCAGTGCCGGTACTGCTTGCTGTGTCTCTTCCTTTTTCAAAAGAGCAAACAGAATTATTTAGCAGCCTGTTGTTGCAGTCTCTCGCTCTAGAATCATGGATTATTTCATTTGAGAAAAGACTGACTGTCTTAATTACGTAGGAAGTGTCACCTAAAAAAAGAGTGCTGATATAAACTCACTAAAATGGTCAAAAAAGCATCTGAATTCTGTCCTGAAGCCAAAAATAAGGAATACTATAGTTTAAATAGGAATTATGACTTCCATAATTGCCAGTAGTGTACAGAACAACTCTGTATTAATCACCTAACACCAACCCATATCCTCTCATCAACTTTGGGCAGCAAGATTAATGTTCCTTCTTCCTGCGAATTGAGTTCCTGGTTCCAAGGGAGAAGGCAATAGCAATGTAAATTGGGTTCAGGACCCCATTACACTAGGTACTGTGCAAAGAAACTGCCCCAAGGAGCTTCCATGCTCTCCGTAGCTCCACTGGAATTAGTCAGGCATCAGCAGGATACTACCTTTAGCTAGAGAAGGTGAAATATTTGACAAAAATTTCTGGATTTCTCCCATCTACTGTCTGTGCTCCTGCTATAAGGGTGAATATCTGTATTGGGAAAGGTATAATACAGTTTTCTTATCCTGGAGTTGGACATTATCTTCTGTCATGTAATGAAAAAGCAATAAATGAGCAGTGATTCAATTAGCCTCAGTAACAGGTTCAGTTCCTCATATTGCTGGAGCTTTGCATGAGATAAGAGGAGTTGAACAGATGCAGTATTTTAGACTAATAAATTCTCCAGAAAACTTTTCTCTACAAGCAGGCGAACTTAGGCCTTGCAGGCAAAGGCTTCTTCATAATTTGCGCTGGTCTGTGCAGTCAGGGGAGGCAGCACTGGTTGAAGCGGTTGCTCAGCACTGAAGTGTTTTGCTGTGTAGTTACAGAATCACAGGGGTTGGAAGGGACCTCTGGAGATCATCTAGTCCAACCACCCTGCCAGAGCAGGGTCACCCAGAGCAGGTTGCACAGGATGGTGTCCAGGTAGGGTTTGGAATGTCTCCAGAGTCAGAGACTCCACCACCTCTCTGGGCAGCCTCTTCCAGTGCTCTGCCACCCTCAAAAGAAAGAAGTTCCTCCTCGTGTTTAGATGGAACTTCCTACGTTCAAGTTTGTGCCCATTACCTCTTGTCCTGTCACTGGGCACCACTGCACAAAGACTGGTGCCATCCTCCGGGCACCCTCCCTCTAAGTATTTATAAGCATTGATGAGAGCCCCTCTCAGTCTTCTTCAGTCTAAAAAGACCTAAATCCCTCAACCTTTCCTCATAAGAAAGATGTTCCAGCCGCTTAATCATCTTCGTAGCCCTCTGCTGGCTTATGGTCATCCTATTGTCCACCAGGACTCCCAGGTCACTCTTTGCAGAGCTGCTTTCCAGCAGGTCAGCCCATAACCTGTACTGGTCCATGGGGTTATTCCTCCCCAAGTGCAGTACCCTACACTTGCCTTTGTTGAACTTCATGAGGTTCCCCTCTGCCCAACTCTCCAGCCTGTCCAGGTCATGCTGAATGCCAGCACAGCCTTCTGCTGTGTCAGCCACCCCTCCCACTTTTGTGTCATCGGCAAACTTGCTGATGGTACACTCTGTCCCTTCATCCAGGTCATTGATGAATATGTTGAACAGGACTGGACCCAGTATGGACCCCTGGGGAACACCACTTGTCACAGACCTCCAGCTGGACTCTGTGCCGCTGACCACAACCCTCTGAGCTCTATGTGCCAGCCAGTTTTCAATCCACCCCACCGTCCATTCATCTAACCCACACTGCCTAAGCTTGCCGATGATGGTGCTGTGGGACACAGTGTCAAAAGCCTTGCTGAAGTCAAGGTAGACAACGTCCACTGCTCTCCCCTCATCTAACCAGCCAGCCATGCCAGAACCACTTTTCAGTTTCTTCTTGCTGCTTTTGGAAAGGAAAAGTCTGTTTTAAGGTTAAGAACATTGGCAAACAAGCAGGGATCTGGCCTGGGTTCGCTGCTGGGATAGTTTGGGATGTGACCCTGCAACAGGTGCTGCCACTGCAGTGAAAGCTTCAGCTGCTCTTCCTTGCTTGTCACTTATCCTGTGGGGACTGTACCCACGAGGTGTGTGGAGGATAGATGGGTCCTTGTCCATGCATCCCTGGCAATATGAGGGAGGAATCCTAACGCACCTTAGTTGCACCAAGAGAGCAATCCACCACCTCATCAACGAACAAGTACTCGCTTCCCATTTGATCAGGCTCTGTGGAAGTGGGATTGAGCAGAGAGGGTCCTTTCTCCCCAGACTGATAATTCAGAGGGTCTTCTAGGACACTGTCTGTAGCAATCGATTGTAGCCTCAGCATCGCAGCTCAGCGCTGTTTGATTTTCTGCTTAGCTAGTTTTTTCACTTCGTTCATTTTATTTTTAGGAAATTCCCAGAATTGTTCACTTGGTTTAAAAACTTTCTGGGGTATAAAGAGTCTGTTCACATGGAGACGTATCCGAAGGAACGGGCTACCGAGGGCATTGCCATGGAGATAGACTATGCCTCCTGTAAAAGACTGGGCTCCAGCTACCGAGCCTTACCCAAGAGCTACCAGCAACCCAAGTGCACAGGGCGGACTCCACTGTGTAAAGAGGTAAGATGCTCTTGACTGGGAATTGTGTGACAGAGGAAAGCTATTCCCAGCCTTCTCAGAGGGATGGAGCGAGGACGAGGGGAACAAAAGAAAAGGATGGAGAATTTATTTCGTATCCCTGCGCTATGCTGAAAAGGTTCCAGGGGGTGTCGGGCCTGGCAGCTGCTTGATTAGCACTGAGCCGTGCTGCTCCTGCACCCAGGCATGTGCGGGCGAACCGTCCTGGCTTGGAATCATCACCCTACGTGTCAGAGCCTGAGGTGGGCACACCCTGAGGTGTTCCTCGTGGCGAGCGAGCACTTGGCACTCCTGCAAACATCTGGATGGCATCCAGAAGCTATTGCAGAGGGCAAGACATCAGTCTAGGAATGGGTTATGCCGGAAGCTGGCTGGGAGGTGTGATACCCACATGGCTTTGATGGTTGGCATCAGCTTTTCTCCAGTGGTGCTTGTTGAAAAGGTTGCATAAAGCGTTTGGGAGGGGGAACAGCTGGAAAAAAATCCCCAACCAAATAGTTGTGGTGTTTAACTGCTTCAATAAAATGTAGGAGCATTAGATATGTATGATGTTTTACATAGTATAATGTGTGAAAAGAACATTAAGATTACAAACTTAAAAACTCGAAGTAGGAAGTGACAGAACTAGTTTTCTGTATGGTCTTAGGGATCTCTTACAAGGCACTACGTAATTCCAGATTATTGCTACTTTTTCACCCAAATTCCCACTTAGACTGCCTTCAGAGTTGTCTTAGTCCAGCCTTAAAAGGAAATTACGTTTTCTGTAGACAGATTCTCCCACATATTCCTCACATGCTTCTTTCTTTCTACCTGAAATGCTAAGAAGACATCTTGTCTTGAGAAACGGTGCGTTGCTTCGGGAAATCGGCTGCCTACAGGGGAGCCGCCTTGGTCAAGAGTCAACGCTGGTCTCTTGACAAAGTGCTGCAGGATCAGATGTACTTTGTCGTTAATGTGCTGTAATGACCTTTTGATCAAAGTGGGAACGGTACTGGCTGATCCTGTTCCTTCACTGGTGTTGAAGGCAATGTTTTGGAGGTGAGTGAGCAGGACTCCTCCTGAAGGCTGGTTAATAAACATGTTGGTTAAGAGCATTCACTGGAGGAGGGGAGAGCCCCAGAAATCCCTGCCCTGGGTGACTGCAGTCAGCAGTGGCACCCGCAACAAACAGGGAGGAGATTGCCATTTGGGAACATGACGGGGTTTGTGTCCTTGCGCTCCTTCAGAGATGAGGAGGACGAACATGACTGACCAAGTCACGCACTTAGCAGTGGTGATGGGTGTTCAGCTGAAGTGGTGGCAAGATAGTGAAAACAACCTAGGCAAGAGACAATTGTAAGTTGGGTTTTTTTTTAATCTAAGTCCTGACGTGTCTCTCTAAAGTGTCTCATTAGTTAAGAACTTTTCTTCCTGTAAGCATCTAATGACTGAGTTCTTCAGGCTTCAGGTTTATGAAAACTGGGCCTGACTTTCGAGACTGCCTGCCAAAATCTTTGTTTCTTTGCCTTTGGCCTCTTTGAGGTTTTTCTGAATGTTCTATTCCTGTTTTGGAGGTGGTGAAAGCTGCTGGTGCTCAGCTGCTTTGTCAGGGAAGGTGCTGCTAGGGTATGGATTTATATTCCAAATTAGCTTTATTCGGAGGCAGAAGCAACGCACTAACAGTCGTGTTTGACGTGATGACCACCCGGTGTTGTCAATGGTGAATCACGCACGTGAACCGGCTGGTTGCAGTTGACTAATCCAAAGTAACAGCAAAGCTCCTTTCACCTTTCTTTTTCTCTTCCCTTGCAAGTTTTTTTTTTCTCACAGCTTCAGCTAGTGATTTTTTCAGACTGCCTGGACGTTTCAGGTCTGGCTGTTTGCAGTTCTCGTGTGGATGCTGGGTGGTGTCTGGACACATGGTTTTTCCAACTGGGGAATTAGATCCCTCCCATCAGAAGACTGGGCTCAGAGCCAGCCAAGTGGACGCCCTCGGAAGGCTGACCATGACTCTTGTCTCTCCCTGTCTCCCTCAAAGGTTTTGAATGACACCTGGGTCTCCTTCCCGTCCTGGTCTGAAGACTCCACATTTGTGAGCTCCAAGAAGACTCAATATGAAGAGCACATCTACAGGTGCGAGGACGAGCGTTTTGAGGTAAATTGTTTTTCCTTGATTCATGTCTGGGAAAGCTTGGGGTTCTGTGAATGTTTAGTGATCTTGATATAATTATATCTTTAATACTGCTTCTTAGAATCTGTTTTATTGTGTCTGTCATCTGTTTTTTGCGTAAAAGCTTGTGTTCTCATAATGCAAGAAGCAGCAGCTGCATAACCACCTCTCGCTCCAAGCTACCACCCCTGCCTCTCACTTTCTGCGCAGAGCTCTCTGTTCACACTGCTCCAGATGAAATTGTTCAATGGCCAGCACGTAATTGATGCATCTTTTCTGTTCTTACTGCCCACGCAGCACACGAGAATGTGCATTCCCCTGTAATAATCTGAAAAGCGATACGTTCAGGATGTTAAATGATTGACGTCTTGACTTGAAATGGAAGTTAGCTTGGCAATTACCTGAATACACTCAGATTCAGCATGTCCTTTTGTAGAGTAACTGTCAATTGTGTTCTATTCCCAGGTGGAAAATGTAATTTCCTAACAGTATCATTCTGGTAGCCTTTAAATTCTTACGCAGTGTTATCTAGGTAGCAGATGAAATATAATTGGATTATTTTAGAGCAGCTGAACATGGAAACCGCTGCTTGAGAACATCTTGTTAAACATGCACGGCTTCTTGTTTCGTGTCGCTAAAACATTAGCCTCTGTGAAGTATCATGTTTTATCTATTCAATGATGGCTAATGCACCGTTCGCTTCAGCTGGATGTTGTCTTGGAGACCAACCTGGCAACGATCCGCGTCCTTGAGGCAATCCAAAAGAAACTCTCGCGCTTGTCTGCCGAGGAGCAGGCCAAATTCCGGCTGGACAACACTCTGGGTGGCACTTCGGAGGTGATCCACCGCAAGGCTCTCCAGAGGATATATGCTGACAAAGCAGCTGACATCATTGATGGACTTCGGAAGAACCCATCCGTGGCTGTTCCCATTGTACTGAAAAGGTACCGACGGCTCTACCCTGCCCCAGGGGCTCTGCCGAAGGATAACTCCCCATACATGGTCCAGATTTATGGAAAAGTAGCTAATTTCTGCCTCTAAAGGGTGTGACGTCCACAAGGCGGTAATTTAAGAAGTGCATTTTCTGTTCTGGTCCGTTGCTGTATTTCTTAATAATCACTTAGAAAGAGGGAATTACCCTTCTGAAACAAAAACCTTACCAGCTCAGCTGGAGGGATGTAGAGCTTTTGTTGTCTCCTCTTAAACCTTATTTCTTCCCGGTGTCAGCATTGTGTGTAAGATGAGGAAACTGTATTGTGTGGCTTGAATCAGGGCTAAATTTGATCCCTTTCCAAATCCCATGGCTGTACGTGACCGTGGGCTTGGATTGCAGTGGCTGTGTTACCCGCAGATTCCCAGGCCAGTTTCTGTCATCAGCCTTTCTCTTCCTCGGTTGAGAAGAGGGAGTGGGTGCTTCAGCTCCTTGGGGAAGCTCAAGGAGATGTGTAAGGAGGAGATACTCTTCCCACCTCTGTGGGACTGTCACTCCTGTGTCTCAGGGCTTTGAGAGAGCTGCACGTAACAGCCTTACCCAGGATACCTGCAAGGTCACAGCTTCCCCACCCTGCGGCAAGGACACTCTTCCTGTGAGCTGGGTCTTGAGCTGCATCGTGGGTGCTTTGCTTGAGACACTTGAGGTTCAGGAGTCCATTCCCATGAAGCTCAGGTTGCTGCAAGGTGATAACTTTGTTAATCATCCAAACTAAGCTGCCCCTTTGCAACAGCTGGAGAACTGGGCCACCTCTTGTGGCTCTCGCGTCCCTTCAGCCCCTCTCCCTGCTGCTGACAGTGGGGTTAGAGGGATGCTACACCCTCTAGCTGTCCGGGTATGCCATGGGAGGAAGCACAAGCCTTCAAGCAACTTTGTTGCTGAGCTGTGTTACTTAGATGTGAGGGAAGCCCAGAGGGGTTTATTCAGAAGAGCATGTGCAGGGTGCCCCTCCTGTAAGCTTCATTCTGTGGGACAGCTTTCATTTGTGCCTGTTTCGTAAGGAGTTCAGCTCTTCTCAGTGCTAGCCAGGAACAGTGGGCCTAGGTGTATGCTCAGAGTAGACCTCTTAGCTCACCCTTATTTTCTTGATCCAAGGTTAAAGATGAAAGAAGAAGAGTGGCGAGAAGCCCAGAGAGGATTTAATAAAGTCTGGCGAGAGCAGAATGAGAAGTATTACCTGAAATCCTTGGACCACCAGGGCATCAACTTCAAGCAGAATGATACCAAGGTCCTGAGGTCAAAGAGTCTCCTCAATGAGATTGAAAGCATTTATGATGAGGTAAGATGGTCACCAGTAGTTTCCTTCCCTCAAGCTTACGTAGTTTGCGAGTGCGGTTTCAGTTCCTGTTCTGCACCGCTCGATAAGGGAGGAGGTCTGCACCACTGGCAGAGCTTTCTGAAAGGGTCTCGGGTGGAGGGAGGTGTTTGGGACTAATTTTTGTGGTGTGTCTCTCATTTGTAGAGGCAAGAGCAGGCTTCAGAAGACAATGCTGGAGTCCCCACAGGCCCGCACCTATCACTAGCCTATGAAGACAAGCAGATCCTGGAAGATGCTGCCTCTCTCATCATCCATCACGTGAAGCGGCAGACAGGAATCCAGAAAGAGGACAAATACAAAATCAAGCAGATCATGTATCACTTCATTCCAGACCTGCTGTTTGCTCAGCGAGGTGAACTCTCGGATGTGGAAGAGGAGGAAGAAGAGGAAATGGATGTGGACGAAGCTACTGGGGCTGCAAAAAAGCACAACGGTGTCGGGGGCAGTCCTCCTAAAACCAAGCTGATGTTCAACAACACGACGGCCCAGAAGCTGCGGGGCATGGATGAGGTCTACAATCTCTTCTACGTGAACAGCAACTGGTACATATTCATGCGGCTGCATCAGATCCTGTGCTTGCGGCTGCTGCGGATCTGCACCCAGGCAGAACGGCAGATCGAAGAGGAGACACGGGAAAGGGAGTGGGAGAGGGAAGTGCTGGGCATAAAGCGAGACAAGAGTGACAGTCCTGCCATCCAGCTGCGACTGAAGGAGCCTAGTGAGTGACTTCTGGTGGAAGACTGGGGAAGAAAGATGCTTCTGTTTGTAACGTGTTGACAGGGCTTACTTGGTGTCTTCAGGCATATTAACAGCTGTGACCCGTTAAGATGGGGGGATCTCTCTTTTATTATCACTGGGCAGCACTGAATTGAGGGAGGAGATGGGAAGCTGTAGGGTATGTGGGACTTGAATAGCAGAATGGTAATATACAGCAGTTATTCCATAAGAGCTTTCATTTTACACTGGTGTATCTAAAGTATCCTTGAGTTCCTTAACTAAAAGCTTTTTAAAAAGTCTTTCAGAAATAAAGGCCTCACGGAGAAGGCTAGAGCTAGAAACCAATAGATTATGAAAGTACCTGTGGCTTTAAAAGGACTTATTTAAGTGTCCATAAAAGACAAGCTTAAGTCTACTCCAGTAACTCTTCAGCTTGACTGGGTAGTCTGAGGACCAAAACTCAAAGCAACCCTTCCTGGGGTTGCTGTGTTCATCTTTCCCATTCTCTCTTGTTGCAGTGGACATCGATGTTGAAGATTATTACCCGGCCTTCCTGGACATGGTGCGCAATCTCCTGGATGGGAACATGGACTCGTCGCAGTATGAGGACTCCTTGCGCGAAATGTTCACCATTCACGCCTACATCGCCTTTACCATGGACAAACTGATCCAGAGCATTGTTCGACAGGTGACTGCCAGCAGTGGCTGCAGGGTGGATGGTCCAGGGTAGAGAAAGTAGCCGGGATGTTTGCTGCAGTGAGAGCCCAGGCCCACATTGGAGGGGGAGTGTTGTATGCCTAAAATGGGGAATTTTGGGGGTAAGCAGGTAAATTCTGGGTGTTTTTAACCCAGCTCTAATACTGATGTAAAGAGACGCGATAAAAGGTAATTTCTGATGTATTTAAATTCTTGAGAATATCCTCTCTCTGCATATAGAGTTCTCCCTTTGTTTTCCAGAGGTTTTAGGATGTAAGTATTCAGTTTCAAAGTATCTCCAGAGCTAATCTTGCTTTAGCTTTGAAAAAAAGTATTAAATGGCATTTAAATAATACCTTTCCTTTTCACCGGTGTTGTAGGAGCAGTGCATGCCTCTTCTAAAAAGCTTTGTCTCTTTTATCTGGCTGTTTGAGTAGCTCATTTTGGCTGTTAAACTCTAGTTCTTTTATTGGGCTGGTAGGAAGAATGTGTGACCAAGGGAAAAATTCTTCATGTGCCTTTTTGTAGCATAAAGAACAAAAACAGACACAAGGGGCTGGAAGTGGAATGGCTTGAAAGGCCTTTCCTCTTTCAGAAGGGTAGTGCTGCTTTTCAGAAGCCCTGCACTTCAGTCCAGAGATTAACTGAATTCAAAAGACAAGTCGAGCATCTTTTGATTTTTAAACTTGTACAAAATAAGTATTTGTTACTAACTCTCCCACCCTTCTCCTCAGACACAGCAGCAGTGCCTTGCTGTGGAGGGGATACACTATGTCATGGTGCTCTAGCCCTTTCTCCCCTGCTGCTGATCGGGATGTTCCCTGCTTGTAGGTTCTCTCCGAGTAGTTGTACTTTGCCACTTGCTATTTTTTTTTAAAGACATACTGTGCTTTTTACATAACAGCAGAGATCATCTGCAACTCAAAGAAGCTACAAAAAATGTAGCCTTAAACTCATGCTTTTTCAGCCTTTTTTTTTTTCCAGTTGGGCTTATACCCATGGTTACATCTTTGTTTCTTTCTGTTCTGTGCTGATGGGCATGCAGCAGACTGCCTGACAAACACCTTCCCCATGTTCTTCCTTTTTGCAGCTCCAGCACATAGTGAGCGATGAGATCTGCGTGCAGGTAACAGATCTCTACCTATCGGAGAACAACAATGGAGCAACAGGAGGTCTTCTGGCTTCCCAATCTTCTCGTACGCTTTTGGAGGCTGCGTACCAGCGCAAAGCTGAGCAGCTCATGTCAGAGGAGAACTGTTTCAAGGTAAAGCCGGGCTGCGAACCGTGGTGTAAAAGCAGCAAGCAGTGAGGGGGATGCCCTTTTAAGAAGGGAGAGGCACCAGTCCTCTAAAAAAGGAGCCTTGTTTAGGCACCTAAAAGCCCTGAGGACTTTCTGCAGCTCTGAAATTTGAAAGGAAAGTTTTGGTGGTATGTCCCCAGCTTTTGGCACGTAGGTTAACACTTCTGTAAGGGCCCCTTGGAAATAAGGTCTCAAGCAGAAATATATTTCCTGGAACAGCAATGAATATCCCTTGTGCTTCACAACATCTTTGGGTTGTATTGTGTTGACTGCTTTGCTGTCACCGGTTTAGCTCAAACTCTCCCGTTTCTCTTGTGTCTCAACCTTTGGTGACTGTGGGGAGATCTGCTCATTCTGACTGGGTATTTAAATCATTGCTGACTGTATTCATTGCTAAATAAACCTGGTGCACTGTGCTGATCAAATCCATGCTTCCTTGGCCTGAGATGCAGGAAGTGGTCAGGCCCTTTCTGAGCGAGTAAAGTACTTCGGATAAAAACCTGCCTGTATAATCTCTCTTCCCTTGCCTTCAAACTTATTTGGGGGGCTCAAGAAGGACCCGCACCAGTCCAAAAACAACAACAAAAAGAAAGATTTTCAGAAAGCTTTACAATGTTCCTGTTCCTCAAAGACTGTGCAGTTTGGCTAGTGTTTTCCCTTTGCTGTCAGCAATGTGGGAAGCATGGTTTTTTCCCTTAAAACTATGGCAACTTGCTTCATTCTCCCTGTGCCCCAGTGAAAAGCGGAGTTTGTTTTTTCTATTTGAAAGCCCTTACTGAAGTCCCTTCTGCCTTTGCTTTATAGCTGATGTTCATTCAGAGCAGAGGTCAAGTTCAGTTAACCATTGAACTGCTGGACACAGAAGAGGAGAACTCTGATGACCCTGTAGAAGCAGAGGTAAGAGCCAGCTTGTCCAGAGAGCTGACTGTGATGGTCAAGGGTGCACTGGACGAGGGTGTCCAGTTGACTGTTGTTTTGGTCTGTTAGCACAAGATAAAGAAACATCAAGGACAGGCCGTAAAGCTTTCAGTGATGTGAGCAGGCAAATCCTTCTTGGTTTATTTTGTATTAGAAAACCCTCAAAACCCAGAGGTTATAGAGAAACGTTGTACCTGCCTTTTGGGGGATAAGATGCACAGACCCTTCAAAAGTAACGTTGTGTTCGTCCATAGAACTTTCAGCTTAGCCTCCTTAACCATTCCATGTTGTTTGATGGGAAGGCAGTGGCTGATCTGTGCTCTGTGCTCGCTTCCAGCGCTGGTCAGACTACGTGGAGCGGTACGTTAACTCCGATTCTACCTCCCCTGAGCTCCGGGAGCACCTGGCGCAGAAACCAGTCTTCCTGCCGAGGTGAGTGGCCAGGCTGTGCCGTGAACCCTACCTGATGGGCTGTGTCTGGCTGTAGAGAGCAGAGCGACTGCGCTTCCTCACAGTGCTGGGCGGTTGGTCTTGCCTGTACTTTAGTGCTACAATAGAAGCCATTACCCTGGCAACACGGTGTAGAGGTACTGCTCTTCATCCTAAAAGCCCGTGGGTCAACCCCAGGCTCCTGCTCTCCAGTGACTGAGAGATGGTATGGGCCTTGGGCGGGGGAGAGGGTGAGGGCTGGTGACTTGCCACATCAGGTGTTTTGGCAGTCCTGCCTTGGTTTACAGTAACCCCCTACCTGAAGACAGCAGGTGCCACGTCAGGGCTTTGCACGAGCAGGGAGTTGATGGCACAAGAGCCGTGATTTCAGAAATAAGTTAAACCCAGTGGCTGACTTGTCGTAGGGGTCTGAGCCTGAATGACCACAACGGGCAGCCAGGCTTTTGAGGAGCCAGCACAGATACACCAGCTACGTCCAGCCTAGTAGTGCTAGAGGGTGAACACTAATTCCAAGAGGGCTTCTCTGGTTTGCAGGAATCTGCGGCGGATCCGTAAGTGTCAGCGTGGTCGGGAGCAGCAGGAGAAGGAAGGGAAGGAGGGAAACAGTAAGAAGGCCATGGAGAACCTGGAGAGCTTGGACAAGCTGGAGTGTAAATTCAAACTGAACTCCTATAAGATGGTGTATGTGATCAAATCGGAGGATTACATGTACAGGAGGACCGCTCTGCTGCGAGCCCAGCAGGTAGGAGTAAGTGGAAGGACTGGGGGTGGGCAGCTGGTGTTTCCTGGCCCCCCTGCTCCCAAAGGTCAGGTGGGGAGAGACAGATGAAATGTCCTTGGCGATCCTGATCGGTAACATTTAGCAGCGGTCTTTGTGTTGCCAAGGAGGATGGTGCAGTGTTTTGTCCTGCCAAGGCACTAAAGATTTTCTGAATGTTGCTATGGTGTAATCTTTTCTTCTTCCACCTCTAACTCTCATGGTCATCCCATCTCTCCTCCCTTCTGTCCAGAGTTTTATTGTGGTAGGACAGTGGTGTCGACCGTAAGTTCTCAAATTTCTTCCAGGAGGTACTTCCGTGGGTGGGTTTCTCCTGTTTTAGGGAAGACCTGTCTTCTGCATGCTCTTGTGGTGAGATGTGAGAGTGCCTGTTCTTCCAGGGCTTCCCCAAAGAGGAATCGAAGTTTAGAGCGTCAAATGCCTCCTGTCCCCCTGGATCCCTCTGGGTACCATCCCCTTGTTGTTTCCTGTCCCCACAGTTACGGAGAGCTGGAGTCCTCAGGTCACTCCCACATGGCAGAATGCAGCCGACATGCAGCAGCAGCTCTAGAAAAGCTGGGTTTTCTGGCAAGGATGGGAGTGGTGAGGTCACCCATGCAGAAAAATCCCCACAGGTGTTTTTCCAGGGCTTAGAAGTCCTGGACCCAAGGGTCTGTGACATCTCATCTCTAGCAGTTGATGCTCGTGATTGCTGATTTCAATTGGAATTTGACTTTTTGAAGTTACTTGAATTTGCTTTTGGTTCTCTGTGCCAAAAGTAACTGTTGGGGCAAGGGAAGGAGGATATGCCTGGGATAGATGGGGAGGCACGGGACCCAAGAGGCAGGAGAGGAAGGACTCCAGCTGTTTTTGAGCTGTAAAGGTTGGGGTTTATTCAAGGTGAAAACAGCCTGTGGCTTCAGATCAGCCAAATTCAGAAGGGTTCGGTTGGAGAAAGCTGATTTGGTCCTCTGAACGCTTTGAACACTCAGTTACTTTTCTCATTCCATGGTAATATTTCCATCCAATAGAGAAAACCATTGGAGCTTTAACAGCAAACTCCAGTTCTAGTCTGGCTATTTGGGCTTGAGGTTTGAAACACTTCACTAAAATTTTATTGTAATCTATTTAAAACACAATGTTAAGCAGAATACCCTCACTTAGAATGTAAAAGAAAGTGAAACCTGCTAGATTGAGGCAAAAGTTACTGCCTGAAGCAGGTAGAAGCAGAGGTACGTGAGAGACTCTGCCAGCAGTAGTCTTAGTTGTAGCTGCAGAGATTGTATTCACTTTATTAAATTATTTGCTTTTCTGAGCGAACCACTGAGAAGACTCACGGGGAGGTGTGGGAGAGGTGCACACTGCTTCCTGCCTCGTAAATCATCCTTCACAGCTCCGTTTTAGTCATGTATATAGACTTCTAAAACAACTACTTACCATCTGTTTCTTGCTGATGAAATACAAATAATGGTTTAATTTCATTAGTTGTATTGTGTTCACACCAGATAAGAGTGTTATACTTCAGTAGTGACTCTTTGAAATGCTGATATTGAGGAATTTGATTGAATTCCATCTATCCCATTCAAGTGCCACAAACTTCAAGGAAAATTTACCTCGTAAGAGGATACTATGTGCCAGTGTTATCACAGAGGATCTGAACACAAATTATTGAAACTGTTAAATTATTGAATGTTAAATACATAGCATGCAGCATAGCCCCTCGGTTACTGAAGTACACTGAAGGAGCTGGAGAAGCTACACTGAACTGCAAATCTATTGGATTTAACAGTTAATGCTGAGCAGCAGTCAGCCTTTGGGAGGAGAACAAAACAAATAATAAAATACATAAGTTTTAATCTTGAGGTTTAATTATATTTTAATGTTTTTAATTATGACTGTAGTCATGGTTTTCAAACCCATGGCTTTAAACCAGCTGTCCTCGATTTTACATTCCTTAAGCAGATGCTTTTACTCAAAAACGTGCCCAGTTTTTCCTCTTGATGCTTCTGTTAAGCCAGCAGTTCTCAGACCTTTTAGACCTGACCCGGTTCTTAGTTTCCTGTAGTAGTTTATCCCCCCAACATGTGTAATGCATGTTGAGCTTGCTTTCTCCTGGGGGCATGTCCCTCCACGGGGGGCTGGAGGCAGACCCCAAGGGCTGGGGAGAGCGGGGCTTGCCTGATCTGGAGTTCTACCTTGGCTCCTGGCTGCTCAAGGAGGAGGAGGAAGCAGTGCAGAAGGGACTCCGTGCGGGATGTGCAGCTGTCAGACTCCCGCAGGATATGTTCTGTGTCCGCAGCCTGACAGCTGCTGTATTAAACAAAGAGCATAAACGTTTTGGTAGTATTTCTGAGTTTGTTTTGCCACTGTAATCGCCTTGGAGAGGAGACCTGGGGGCCTTTATTGGAGCTTTTCCTCTGTCATTAGCGAGGGCCGGTGTCTGCATTACAAATTCCCTCTGGCTGTTGATCCCTCGGTTGTGTTGACCAGCAGCCGAGCTTTGCGTAACACTGCAGTTTGGGGTCCAAAGCTGCCATTTTCTAACACCTCTTCCTATTTCTGTAGTCCCACGAAAGAGTGAGCAAGCGGCTGCACCAGCGGTTCCAGGCCTGGGTGGACAAATGGACCAAGGAGCACGTGCCCCGCGAAATGGCAGCCGAGACAAACAAGTGGCTAATGGGCGAAGGGTTGGAGGGCTTGGTGCCCTGCACCACCACCTGTGACACAGAGACCCTGCACTTTGTGAGCATTAACAAGTACCGCGTCAAATACGGCACGATATTCAAGACACCGTAAAACTCCCCCGGGGGGAGGGAAGAGCCTGGGAGATGTGTGTGTGTGTGCGCGCATCAAGGAAAGGAGGAAGATGCCTTTCTCCCCTCACTGTGTATCTCCGTAACATGGCCACTTGACTAGTGCGTGGCTGGTACAACCTGTCACCAGCGGGATTCCCTGTAGGGACGCAGATCTCTGCTGGGACTGCGGGCCACCGGCCCTTTGACTTCGGCACACGTCTCCGGAGGGCGGGAAGGACCCTTCTCTGAACTGAGCCATCCCAGAGAAACACAACGAGCTCATACACACCAGCAGTGTTGAGGCTTTGACTCCCTGGAGGCCCCCAATGGTGAGGGAAGAGAACCGGAGGCTCTCCACCACCGGACCGCTTGGATGTGTCCCGAAATCCCCAGGTGCCTGTTGTCGTGACCGGATTCTCCTCCCTCGACGCTCCCGCGCAGGGCCATGGGGCAGCCCAGTGCCACCTCACGGAGCAGACCCTGGGTTCCTCTCGCCACCCTCTCCTCCCTCCCAGGCTGGACTCACCCTGTGCAGATCGGTCTGTCCTTTCTAGTGCCAGTGGAACTGTTTTATTTTATTTTAATTTTTTTTTTTGTACCTGCTTGTTTACTAGTCTCTCCTAGTGCCATGCACCAGCTTTTCACACACATGTACGTACACACACACAACAGAGAACAACACGATTTTAACATGTTCCCCTACTTTTTTGTAAATAAATGTACAAATTGTCCATTTTGGGGGTTTTTTTTGTTTGTTTGGTTGGTTTTTTTTATTAAAGGAAGTATGCTTGATGTGCTAGCATAACTGTACTAGCTTCTTGTGTACCATAGTACCAGGTGGCTTGAGAATTAGTACCGACAGACAGACCGACTGAGACATTTATTACACTTTTTACCAAAGGGAGTTATCATTGTAGTGCTTTTGTGTGGAAACTTTTTTCTCCTTTTTTTGTAAATAAAAATAATGTCTTTGTTCTTAACTGGAGGAAGACAACTCGCTCACCCACAGCCCTGTTCCTGGTCTGAAAGGCACCGTGCAGCATGCAGTTTTTGGGGTGGGAAAGGGGAGAGGGGGTGGTGCATCCAACCATTTTATATGATTGGCTTCACAATCTGAGAGGAAAAAGCAGAGGCAGCGTGTGTGTTTTGTGGTTAACACAACCAAGGTATAAGCAGCCTGTTAAGATATATAAATATATATTATATAATTTTAATTTTTTTTTAATTTTTGTTTTTCCTGGTGGGTAATTCTTATCCACCTAGTCTTCCAGCTCCAAGGACCTTCGCTTTTGGGAAGTGTTGCTGAGCTACTTAGCTGGGGTTGATTGTGCTGATGTATTTTTCCCTCTCAGTATTGGAGAAAACATCATGTCAAGTACCAAACTAGTATTTGATAGAGCTGCTCGGCTTGTGTGTTTGTGTGCGGTGCGTGTGTGTGTGCAAGAGAAGGGCAAGGGGGTGGGGCCGTTATCGGTGCATTTTCGCTAGTGAAGTCCACATATGGGATATATATTTTTTTATGTATAGAAGTTTAGCGCTGGCAGATATTTAAAACACGGGGTAAGATTCCGCTTTTAAAAAAAGAAGTCACGGACTTCGTAAGCCACGACAGACACAACTGCACTGTCTCTCCTCCTCAAAGGAGGCAGCTTACCTTGCACAAACCCATGCTGCCAGTCCTAAGCACCTGAAACGGTTTCCATCATCCCTGGCGGGGTAGACACGAGCAGGGCTTTGCCGCTGCTTAAACCTCTCCCAGGGATTTATTTTTTCCAAGACAGCAGGTCGTCTCCTCCCGGAACCAAAGCTGCCCTGCAGGAGAGGCTGAGGAGCAGGTGCAGAGGGGGATACGTGCCTCGCCGGCCCTGCTGCAGCCGGGAGAGCTGGGGTAGAAGTGCACAGCCCCGAGGGGCCACTACTCATTGGCAGCCAATGTGCAGCAGGCAGATCTTGAACGGGAGCCTCCTATGGAGAGAGGGAAAGAGAGGGAAGAGCCCAGCGGGGAATGTTCACAGTTTGCCAGCAATAAGTTACCCATCTCGCTTCTCCTCCTTTGCTGTAACCGGGCGGGAAGGGGCTTTTGTGTGTCCTCTTCCACTTCAAAGGTTTCAGGCGTGCTCCCCAGCTTTCTATTTCCCCCTTATTTTCCCTGTTGTATACTCAAGGTGATCTGGAAGCGAAAATCTTGGGGTGATTTAGACTTTTGATCAGCTTGGAAGTCCCAGCTGCTGCTGCTTGGTGGGTGTCTTGTTCCAGGAGTCTGTGCCTGCATGTCATTGAGCGCAAGGGGGGCTGGCGTGGATCCCCAGGATATGCCACGGGGAGACCTCTGCCTCCATCTGACATCCCAGCTCCGCTCCCAGCCTGTACAATAGCAGAGGTTTGGTTTTTTTCTTCTTTTTATTTGAACTTGCTTTTTGTATTCTGTAATGTGATCCTCGGCCCACAAATCCATGTGATTTCTATACAAATGTTGTAAACTTGACTGTAGTGCAGTATTTCCATTAAAATATCAGGGCTAATCATTGTGTACAGATTCTTCCTTCCTTGCCGATCATACACAATGAAATTTCGGGGCACTTCCGAGGGGAAAAAGGGGGTAGGGAGGACGAGAGTTGGGTGCACACTTGCTTGGGCTTAAGGATGGAGAGATGAGATGCCTCTGCTCGGATTCTGCCTCTGGTTTCCCATTAATTTACTAAAACGCACAGTGTTTCACGATGGCTGGAGGCAATAATGAGCCGTTTATTTTGCTCCTGAAGCTGGGAGGACGGGGAGCCGGCACAGCCAGGAACGCCGTCCTCGGGAGCGCGTTTCCAGCCCCACCGAGCGAGGCCGCCCCGCAGGGGCCGGGCGAGGCCCCGTCACCCGGGGAGACCTCGGTGCGGCCTGGTAGGTCCGTCCCTTTCCCGGAACGGGCCCTTCGCCCCGCGTAGCGTCCCGAGCCACCGGGAGAGTTTCCCCGAACCGGGCGAGAAGGCCCTGCTGCAGGTGGCCGCCTGGAAGCGGGGCTACCGGGGACCGAGCCCCCGCCCCTCTCCGGCAGAGCCACGGCCGCCGCGCCCGGCCCGCCTCAGAGCCGGCCCGCCTCAGAGCCGCCCCGACCCGCGCGCATGCGCCGCACGCGGGGAGGGCCGGGGGGGGCGGCAGAGGGCCCGCGCATGCGCAGAGCGCGCCGGTCAAGCCATCATGGCCGCCATGAAGCACCGGCGCACGGGGCTGGAGCGGGTCGAGAAGTTCCTTTCCGAGATTTACTTCACCGACTGCAACCTGCGGGGCAGGTGGGCGGCGGAGCTGTCCCGTCCCCTCCCCCGTCACCTCCCTGGGCCCTTCCCGGGGCGCTGGCAGGAGGCGGGGCGGGCTGCGCCACCCTCGGGCCTGCTCCCGTGTGTGTCCACCGCCGGGCCTTCCGTGGAGGCCGCTCCCCCCCACCCGAGGTCGCTGCAGGCCGGGGCTCGGGGGCCTCAGTGAGCAAAGCAGATACACACACCCCCCCACCACCACCCTGTCCAGCATGGAGCTCTGCCTCAGGGTGCCGCTGGCACAGTCGGCTCTGCCCCCCAGCCCTCCTCAGTGGGGCTGCCGGTGGGGGGACGCTGCTGGAAGGCCGGTTCCAATAGGCCCCTTCAACGGAGCAAGTTATTACTGTGTTGTTCAGTTAATACTGTGAGGGTGTTAAGTGGTAGCAGGGTGATACAGCCATGCTGGGGAAGCCGGGTGGTTCCTATCTTCCCACACACACATCCCAGCCCCTTCCCTGCAGGACTAGCTTTATTAATTGTGTCCCGGCCGTCTCTGCAGGCTCTTTGGGGATCGCTGTCTGCCAGCATCGCTCTCCTGCTTCCAGACCCCACGGCGCATCCCATACGATGAGGCTGTCAGGCAGGAATTTAGACCAGCTAAAGTGGGAGACTCCTTCGGGCCCACGTGAGTACCAGGTTTCCGTGATGCTGTGACCGCGGTGGGGCTGGAGCTCACGTCTCGGAGGTACTTGTGTATGTGAATCCTCACAACCTTTCAATGGTGAAGAAACGAGATGATAATCCTCTTCCCTGTTGTGTGCTTTAGGTAGAAGGTGTCTGCCTAGAAGCCGTTAGGGAGATTTCATGAGGAAACTGACTGACATACGTCTGTTTCCATGGACAGTAAAGAGCCATGTTCATTGATCCTTTCTGCTGAGAGCTCATGTTAGTAGTGATCATTGTGACTCTGATGCTTGCTTCTGCATGGGATCTGTATGTTTTCTCAGGGCTGGGAGAAGATTGGGGTTTTTTCCTAGCTGTCGTCAAAGACACGATGCTGCTGTCTGTTTCTCTGGGGTCCCAGAAGAGGCTGGTTTGAGGCCAGCACCATGGGGTTTGTGTGCTGCCTTCTGAGCTTCCTCACCTGCTGGGGCTGCTGTGCCTCCTTGCAGCCTGGGCACGAGCCTGCCATAAGGGCTGTGAGCAGTCGTCACTCTGCTTTTTCCATGGAGGCTCTGAGGAATTGTGACTTCCTTCAGGGGAAGGTCTTACAGTGAGCTGAGGTTGCTGCCTGCTTTTTTCCAGGTGGGAGACGTGCTGGTTTAAGGTGGAGCTGAGCATTCCTCCGGCATGGGCAGGGCAGGAAGTGCACTTTGTCTGGGAGAGTGATGGGGAGGGCATGGTATGGCGAGATGCCCAGCCTGTGCAGGTAAGGAGGTGTGGATCAGGGGTGTGCCAGCTGTGCCAGGCGCTCTGCTATGTGCAGAGTGGTTATCTCCCTTACCCCTCTGCAGTGGGGCAGTAGAAGAAACCCTCTCCCATTTGTTATGCACTCTCAGACCAATGTCTGCACGAGAACCAAGAACAATTGGAGGTCTAGACAGAGTGATCACGAACAAAAACGGAGGATATGTCATTGTAGGTTTCTTTGACCTCAAGTGGTAATCTCTGAGGCAATAGGAAAGCTGTCTTTAAATATGGGAAAAAGTGCTGTGCAGGGAGGGGCAGTGTTTGTGAATAGTCTGATGTGTGGGGTGGGAGAGAGGACTACTCTTGTGGTTTGTGCTGTCGGACCAGAGGGTCTGTGGGTTATTTCCAAAGTTCAGCCCAGAAAGGCAAGCCTGCTGGTGGTGGATTTAAGTCTTTTTTCTAGAGGTTGCCGCTGCCAGGAGTTAAAATTGTAGACTATGCACTGGTAACAGTTGAAAATCCCATGCTTAGGTTTTAGCAAATCTGTCTTGGAAGGGTAGGCAAGCACTGGGCCTGAGATGTGAATCTCCACTACTGTCATCAGCAGCAGGACAGACTCTTGTCACACAGGTCAACTTCAGTCCTGCTTTTGGGGGGCTGGAATGGCTCAGGTGACCTTTTGCAGCCCTGCCCTGCTCTGTGGTGGTGTCTGCAGGGTTTGTGTTACTGCTGGGGCAGCAGCAGTTTCTGTGCCAGTTGTTCTTGTGGGAAGCATTGTCCCACGAGATGTGAGACCAGACTCCTCCATCCAGCTGGGCTTTGGGGTGTCTTGTCCTGCCCATCCAGCCCGCTGTCATGGACCTCTGAAGATGTGTGCTAAATGTGCTATCTTCCCCTGCAGGGTTTGACCAAGGAAGGCGAGAAGACCAGCTACATCCTGACAAGCAGCCTGAAAGAGATGGAGCCCCACAGGTGGGTGGTCAGCCTGGCCAGAGCGCCCTGCCGCTGGGAAAGCTTGGTGTTGTTTGAAGCCAAGAGGCCAGGGTGAAACATCCTTGTCTGCGTCCTGGTGCTCTGAGAAGTGTCTGGCATTCAAGGGCTCTGTCAGTTGTTCAGGTCGGGCCAGTCCCACCTCAGGGAGGGGAATGGACTTTCCCAGCCAGTTGCTTGTGATCTGTTCCCTCATGGTTTCCTTTTGGTCTCCACAGTCTGACACTGTACGTGGAGCTGGCCTGCAATGGTCTTTTTGGGGCTGGCAAGGGCAGTATGATCGCCCCTCCAGACCCTGACAGGAGGTTCACCCTGAGCAAGGCTGAGCTCGTCATCTTCAATAGGGATGTCTATGAGCTACTGGTGGATCTGGAAATACTGCTGGACATGGCCCAGGTCTGTGAGCTCATTCTCTTCCCTTCTCTCACCCTTTCCACAACTTCATTTTATCCTCTTCCACTGCCATTCCATGATCTGTCTCCTCCCACCAGGAGGCCCTGGAAGAGCAAGTCTTTGCTCCTGCTGCTTTAGCACAATTGGCATTGTCTAGAGTAGGAGAAGACTGAACAGAGAGAAGCCACAGGTGGTTTTTTCACCCACTTTCTGCTCCAAGGCAGGATCTGTTAGACTAGAGCCCCCTGGGATGGGCTTATGTGTAACCTGGCTTTAGAAGGCACATGAGCAAAGACGTAAGGTTGTATCTGTGAAGCAGGGACATAGCGTTTACCTGGAACCACTGGCAGAGCCAGACATTGGAAGGAGGTAGCAGGTTCTCCCTTGTGCATGTGGCATCTGAGCTGGTACAGAGAGCTACTCTGAGCCAGAGGATGTGCTGACCTCAGAGTCAAGCTGTTATCACTCCCAACCTCAGCTCCTCGGGGAGGAAAACCAGAGGAGTTTCCAGGCACTGTACACAGCCAACCAGATGGTCAACGTATGTGACGTTACGGACCCTTCCACCTTCCCCGCTGCCCGTGACCTGGCTGCGGCGATCTTCAGCCAGAGGAACGGTGGGAGCCAGCACACCATCCATGCCGTGGGTCACTGCCACATTGACTCTGGTGAGAGCAGCACAGCGTTCCCTCTCTGCTGACCTGGAGGCCAGGGCATGCTGCCCAAGGGGAGAGCTGGCTGTCCTGGGGCTCCAGGCACTGGGGACTGTGCCCCAAGGGAAGGGAGGGGGACCTCTGTGCTGCCATACAGCTGGTCTGTCACCGAGGCAGAGGAATGTGTGTATGGCTAGCTGTGCCATTTGGAGCACTGGTGCGGCTGGTGATGAGGATGCATTACAGACTGCTGTCTTCCACCTGTTGGGGTTCACCCCTCAATTTCCAGTCCCTAGAGGGGTTTCAATCTCAACAGAAAGGCAGCAGGAGAAGTGGGAGTTGGAGGCCCCAGGCTGTGTTGCTGTCAGACAGTCAAAGGACAGCATTTTGCTTTAGCATTTTGCCCGGCTGATCTGTGAAAGGCAGCACAGCCCTATCCCCAGAGGAGCTAGTGCCAAGTAATAACCACAGTGGGGCCATGCCTGTCCCCGCAGCCTGGCTGTGGCCCTATGAGGAGACCATCCGTAAGTGCGCTCGGAGCTGGGTCACAGTGGTCCGTCTGATGGAGTGCAATCCGGAGCTCACCTTCGCCTGCTCCCAGGTGAGTGATCTTCCTCTGGGGAGCTCTCCTTCTGCTTGTGGTTTGCTTCTCTGGCATGACTCAAAGCCGAGATGGGGAGGCGGGGGGGTAACCGGGAGCATCCTGTGTAGTTGCAGAGAGGAGGGACGTCAGTGTGGAGCGATGTGGTGGGGGATGAGGCTGATCTCTGTGTTCTGGCAGGCACAGCAGTTCGAATGGGTGCGGAGCTGGTACCCCGGGCTCTACGCGCAGATTCAGGACTTTGTGGCGAAGGGGCAGTTCATTCCTGTTGGAGGCACCTGGGTGGAAATGGTGAGAAGCACGGTGAGCCTGGCTCACCACACCCTCCCTGCACCATCCCTCTGGGACTGATCCTGACACTGGAACGGGGCAGAGCAGAGCCTTTGCTGAGCCTGTCTGGTTGGTGATGGTCTCTGGGCCCAGAAAACAGCAGCTGTCTGCAGTGTGTAGCCTAGAAAAAAATACCATTCCTTTCCCAAATTGTCTCATTCTCTGAAAAAGGAGCTTTGGTCTGGACTGGCTGAGCTCTGTTCCTCCCTTTGCCCTCTTCCGAGCTTTGTTCAGATCCTCCCTGTGATCTGCCAGGTCAGGATGACAATGGGTGGGAATGGGGCATTCGCAAGACCTCCCTTTCCCTGGTGCCTGGCTTGCCACATGGACATAACATTGGAGAGGGACTTTTTACAAGGGCATGTAGTGATGTAGTGATAGGATGAGGGGCGATGGCTTCAAACTGGAAGAGGGAAGATTTAGATTAGATCTCAGGAAGAAATTTTTCACTCTGACTGTGGTGAGACACTGGAACAGGTTGCCCAGGGAAGTTGTGGAGGCCCCATCCTTGGAAGTGTTCAAGGCCAGGTTGGACGGGGCTTTGAGCAACCTGGTCTAGTGGGAGGTGTCCTTGCCCATGGCAGGGAGGTTGGAACTAGATGATCTTTCAGGTCCCTTCCAACCTAAGCCATGCTATGATTCTGTGAAGCCCTGTGCTTTCCCCCCAGAACGGGAACCTGCCCAGTGGGGAGTCCATGGTGCGGCAGTTCCTCCAGGGACAGCGGTTCTTCCAGGAGCAGTTTGGCCAGATCTGCTCAGAGGTACTTGCTCTTTTCCAGCACACCTTCCTTGCACATCATCTCCTTCCACCTCTTGCTGTGCATGAGGGTTTCTCTCTGGTTTGCCTTCCAGATAGGATGTTCAGGTGCCTCACGTTGGCCTGCTTTTTGCAGCTAAAGCTGTGATGAGTAAATATCTAATCCCTCATGTATCGTGGCGGTTAGCACAGGCCCAGGCCTTGGTTATATTGCCTATAGGTCCCTGGCAGGTCTCTAGAATTGCTCCTTGTCTAGCACATCTTCAGTTCCCTCTGCAAGAAGGGCTCAGAGCCTGACTACCAAGAAACCCTCCATGAGCTCAGGCTGTGGTTTGTGGCCAGTGTGACTCATGTGTGTCTCTCTCCCTCTGCTGCTGTCTCCTCTGCTCCCAGTTCTGGCTGCCAGACACGTTTGGGTACTCAGCCCAGCTGCCCCAGCTGATGCGTGGCTGTGGGATCAGGCGGTTCCTCACGCAGAAGCTCAGCTGGAACCTGGTGAACACCTTCCCGGTGAGCCGTGCTTCTGTTCTTGCCAGGGGATGGACTTGCGGTTGCTGGAGTCTGTCTGCAGGGCTGGACCTGTTTGTTCCACAGGTTGAGCCAGTCCTTCTGCTCAGCTGACACAGGCTTTTTTCCCAGAAGCTCAAAGATGTGGCCAGTTTATGGTGGTAGTAATCTCTGTCAGGCTTTAGGGGAGAGAAAAAGACATGGTTAGAGATCCTAGCTGGGCCCCTGGACTACAGATTTCTTCTGCTTCTGGATGGGAAGCTGTGACCTGCATGCAGGTCTAGCAGACAGCAAAACCAGCCTCTCCTCTCTGTCCCCTGCCCTTGTGGCATTCCCTATCCTTGTGCAACCGTCTCCTTGCCCTGATCTGTCAGGGCATCCTGCAACCCTGTGGAGAGAAAGTGAAGGCCCAGTTTGAATCCTCAGGGGGCTCAGAGGTGCCTGTCCCTTGTGCACTTCCCTGGTGACAAAGGTGCAGGGTGTTGTGACAGGGCTTGCAAGGAAGCACAGACTCGTAGTGAACAAGTTCTGTGTGGATGTGGTCTAAGTGTGCCCTCCACGCGCACATTTTTGTGGGAGATGAGTTTGGGAGCCTTGAAACACTGAGCTAAGGATGAATTTATCTCTTTCTGATACCAGCATAACCAGAGATTTCCTTTGGGAACTCCTGGGAATAATGGGGCTGTGCTTTAGCATTTTGGCACTGTGTGGTACAGGGAAGCTGAACAAGACACCATGTTTTCCTTTGATTCCCTTCTAGCATCACACTTTTTTCTGGGAAGGCATTGATGGTTCCCGAGTCCTGACCCATTTCCCCCCTGGTGATTCCTATGAGATGCATGGGCGAGTGGAGGAGGTGAGTGAGGTTGCCAGACCTGTGTGTGAAGTGCAGTGCCAGCCCCCCGGGGCCAGATCTGAGGCTCACAGGAGAGAGCACTGCCTGGGAAGGGAGCAGGATAGCTGGCAGCGTTGCTGGAGAAAGGCTGTTTGGGTGCCTGGCAGTCAATTGCCCACCTCTGAGATGTGTCCGTGTCTGATTTTGGCAGTTTGGACTGGGGAAGAGGGGTAGGACTGGGCTTTGCACCCCAAAGGCTGACCTGGTGTTCTTGTGCAGAGCTGTGGGACCTGGGGCTGGGCCCCAGGGGACTGCAGCTGTCCAAAATTCCCTCTAGATGCTGAAAACAGTGAAGAACAACAAGGACAAAGGACGCGTGAACCATAGCGCTCTCCTCTTTGGCTTTGGAGATGGAGGAGGGGGCCCCACGCAGAAGATGCTGGACAGGATGAAGAGAATGAGTGACACAGACGGGCTGCCAAGGTGAGAGCAGAGCTCCTTGCGGGAGTGCTTGTTTTGAGCTGGGCCTGGCCTTCAGTAGTGCCAAAGGAAAAGGGTGTGTGAAGGAGGACAGGGAGCAAGTGGGGCGAGTGGAGCACTGGGAAGGATTGTCAGGGTGACAAGAGACTCTCCATCATCAAGGACTGTAAGAACAGGTACATGGGGCAGCCTTGGACTGCTTGTGAGCCCTTGGTAGAGCTGTGGCGTGAGTGGCTGGCACAGCAGCGGTGCCTGGAAGTCAGTCCCTGCCTGGGGAATGTCTCTGTCCCTGTGGCAGGCAGTGAGAGTGGTGTGGAGTGGGAGAGGGGTAGGAGGAGGTTGTGTGTGGTTGTGTTGGGGTTTCCGAGGCTTCGGTTCTGGGGCTGTTGCCTTTCTGGTTGGGATGCACCATTAGCTGTGTCACAGGCTTCTCCCCTGGCTCACCGCTGTTTATGCATCTCTCCTGCAGGGTTCAGATCTCCACTCCCGACCGACTCTTTTCTGTCCTGGAGAAGGAGTCATCGCAGCTGTGCACCTGGGTGGGAGAGCTCTTCCTCGAGCTGCACAATGGCACGTACACCACCCAGGCCCAGGTGACTGCACACGTGGAACAGGGACAGCAGTCTCCCCCACCCCCAGGGAAGGTGGCCATTCCCAGTTCTCTTTGCTACTGCTCAGGTGGCTCCAGGGTTTGGGCAGTGCCCTTTAGATCTCAGCAGTGGGAGCCAGCTTGTAGCCAGGACTCCAAAAGGTAGGTCTGTTGTCAGACTTTCTTCAAGGGGTGAGAAGGAAGCCTGGACACAGCAGGGCCCCCTTAGTCAATAGCTGCCACATCCTTCACTTCAGCAGATAGTTGCAGAGCTTGGGTGAAGAGCCAGAAGAAGGGGAGGAAAGTGAGAACAGAGACAGGGGAAGCTATGTCCTGGGCTGGGAGTTTCAGCTTGATCTGTGGCAAAATATAACTCACTGGTAATGGCAAACTCCAGACACCTACACATAACCAAGCTTCCTGCACTGGAGCTGGGCTTTTGCTGCTGGTGTGAGATCCACTCCTAGCTACTCATTTCCTAACCATCTTTCTTCTTTCCTTGCTTTGACACCAGATAAAGAAGGGGAATCGGGAGTGCGAGCGAATACTCCATGACGTCGAAGTACTCAGCACCTTGGCTTTGGCACGGGACGGTGCATTCCAGTATCCTGCCAGCGAGCTGCAGAGGCTCTGGAGGTGAGGGTGTATGGGAGCACTCACAGCACCGGGGGGAGGATATGGTGAGGGCTGGGGACTTCAACATGAGAGCTGGCTGCTGTTGAGGTACCACTCCCCATCCCTGACAGCTCCTTGTCCCTACCTGATCCTGGGTAGCGATCCTTGCTATCAGTGCACCAAAATTAGCCTGCACCAGTCAGACCACACCGGTGTGGGCAGTTATTTGGCTTATGGTGAGAGATGGTCACTTATCTCTCAGCCCAGTTCAGCTGGAGCCAGAAGGGTGACTGACCACAACCTGTCTTCATTTGAACTGCCTCTTGAGTGAGTGGGACAGCGGTGCATAGTTAGGATGTAGGAACTTCTGTGGATTCAGTACTGCAGCACTGTGTGTACGTGACCCCTTCCATAAAATGATCAGGGCTCCACCTGGAAAGTGTTCAGTGCTTTGCTTGATTCTCCCGTTGGAAGATAGCTCCAAAGCCATGCTACTCTGCTGGCTGGAAGCTTCGTTTCTGACCTAAGCTTATTCCTTGCCAGTTTGGATTTGTCTGAACTCGTGCAACAATATATCTGGTAGCCCCAAGGGATAAAAAAATTAGCTCTTACTCCCCGTGGCTGTGGTTTACTAAGATGACAGCTGACAAGTCCTAACATAAAAGGATTTAAAGGGTGCTATGGAAAAAATCCTTTTCTCTCAAATGTTCGGTAATGGGAGGATAAGGAACAGTTACTAAGTTTGTCCATCCTGCAAACAGGACTTAGTAAGCCAGAACAAATCTGGTGCTTTCCCCTGCTTCTTCACCTGGTTTCTGTTCTCTGTTTTAGGTTATTGCTGCTCAACCAATTCCATGATGTTTTGCCAGGCAGCTGTATCCAGCTCGTGGTTGAGGATGCCCTGCAATATTACGCAGGTGAGCAGGGAGTTTGGTTAGGAGGGCACTTACCCATTGGAGCACACTGGGTCCTGCCTGGTGGGGCTGCAGAGGTTTCAATCCTGGACTGCTGGGCGCTGTGGGTCAAACTTGTGCAGGCATGTGTCTGCAGTAGCGCAAACTCAACAGGGAATTAGCAGGGGAGCCAAGGGATTAAAAAAGATCCCGAGTTATTGACTTCTCTGCTTGCTGCTGGCATGCCAGGATAGACCCCAGCAAAGGTTTGCTGCTGCCTGCCCACAGGCACTTGCAGTAGCTTTACTTTATTATGGCACCACAGTTTTCCAGTTGAGCTGGTATACCTCATTGTAATCTTGTAATAACAAAGTTAAGAATAACAATAAACGTTAATGATAATTAGTAGTTGTAGCTTGGAAGTAGATAAATTCTGTGCCCATTGCACGGGAATGCCAGAAACTCTCTCGGATGTGAGAAATGGCCTGGCCGGATCCAACTCAGGCCTTTTTATTGCTCAGAGATCCGCAGGGCTGGTGCTCGGCTGCAGGAGGAAGCTGTGCAGTCCTTATGTGGGGACCTGCTGCAGCCCAAGGCAGGGAGCGTCGAGAGCACCCTTGTGTTAAACACCTTGCCCTGGGAACGGACCGAGGTGATCTCCAGGACTGGGCCAGCTGGAACAGAGGCTTTAGGTATGTCTAACTTGGGGGTAACTCATGTGTCAGAATTTCTCACAGGGGCAGAGACAGCTGGCAAAGCAATACTCTGCCTCTCCCTGCCTGGGGGAGGGTTTACTGACTTGTCAAATACCTCCTTGGGACTTCATCCCACTTTGAATTCTCCCTGAACTGTGGGTAAAGAAGAGGAGGGTATGAAAGGAGGTGGTAGGTCTGACGTGTGAGCAGCAGGGCAGCACAGTGTGACTTAGGGTTAGGTCTGGGGCACATGTTGGAACAGAACTTCTTTGCTTTCCAGCTCTGGTGACAGTCCCCAGCATGGGCTATGCTATAGTGAGGGAGCCATTGCTGCCCCCTCAGCTTGTCGCAGTGAGGAAACAGGTAAGCACAACAGCAGTTGTCCTCAGATCAGTTGACACTGCATCAAAGGTTGATTGGGGAGGAATCTAGAGAATCCAGCACACAGCAAGTCCGCACACTGGATCTGCAATTGTGGCGCTCAACTCCCACAGGTGTGGGTCTGTGAAATCTGTTTCTGCTCTTTACCCCCAGGAGGACGGCTCCATTGCCATGGAGAATGGGGTGATTGCAGTCTGCCTGGACGTGATGGGGCGCCTGACCTCCCTTCGCCTGGTGCGCTCCGAGAGGTATGTCTATCACCCAGTTACTGGAACTGGGCTCCTCAAGCCTCTCTCAGGTCTTCTCCACAGCCAGTTCTTCTTATGCTGCTGTTTCTCTGTTGCACTTTGTTCCAGAGAGTCAGTCCCAGATGGCTCCTATGCCAACCAGTTTGCACTCTTTGATGATGTTCCCCTGTACTGGGATGCCTGGGACGTGATGGATTATCACTTGGAAACCAGGTAAAAGAGCAGTGCATGCAGCACTCAGATTTTATCTTGGCTCTGAGGTTCTTGCCTCCCCATCAGTCCTAACTGTAACAAAAGCTCCAACAGAGCATTCACTCCAGAGAAGGGAGTGCCTGCTGTGTGGGTGTCTGGATGGAGATTTGGGAACCTGGATCTACCAGGCTGAGACCAGCTCTGCCTTTACCCCTTTCTCTAGGAAGCCAGTGACAACGCTACTGAAGCCTCTGGAAATCACCCTGGCTGGGGGCCTGCGGGGAAGCGCAAGCTTCTCTCTGCGGATCGGGGAAAGCAGCACCTTAACCCAGGAGATCATCCTAGATGCCATGTGCCCGTACCTCCACTTCCTGACCCAGGTTTGGCCAGCGGCTGCCGTGCGGTACAGCCATCTGTGCTGTTCAGGCGGGGCCCTAGGGAGCTGAACCTTGTGGCTGAATTATGTTCCCCCTCCTCTTTTCTTCCCTGGAGCCCCTCACTGGCTGTCCTCCTCTGCCTTAGGGGAAGGCAGCCTGAGGGCGGGGGTCCCGAGGGACAAGGGTGGAAGAGAGACCTGCCAGTTCATTTGTGTTCAGACTCTACTGTGATTTTATTGTACCTGCTCCGGCCTGGGTGCAACCTGGCTGCTGCGCCCCGGGGAAGGATGAGCGCAGCCTCTGCCTGCCAGCCCCCTGTGGTGATGCCCTTCTGGTACCACATTTAGGTTGAGTGGAAGGAGGCTCACAAGTTCCTGAAGGTGGAGTTCCCCGTGCAGGTCCGGAACACAAATGCCACCTATGAGATCCAGTTTGGACACCTCCAGCGGCCAACGCACTGGAACACATCATGGGACTGGGCCCGATTTGAGGTGAGAAGGAAGGTGGTCTGGTCCTCCCGTGGTGGGGCTGCGTTTGCTCCCGGGTGGTAGCTCTGTATGGTGAATATGTCCCTTGGTACCTCCTGCAGGTGTGGGCTCACAAGTGGCTGGATCTCTCCGAGCATGGCTTTGGGGTGGCACTACTGAACGACTGCAAATACGGGGCATCGGCCCACAGGAACATCCTCAGCCTCTCGCTGTGAGTAGGGTTGGGGTGAGGGTGGAGCTGCAGCTGTCACTTTGCCTTCTGAAGTGTCTCTTGGAAGTCAAGGCAACGCCTAGTCCTAAGTGATCATAGTTAATAAGGAAATAGTCTGGTTTTAGTGGCTGGCTGTTGCCTGAGAACTTTTGGCTGACTTAATTACAATTGACTAAGATAATGTAATTCCTGTGAGTTATGCTCATAGATAACTCAGGAAAGATCAGATCCATATTTGCACCAAGCAATTTTTCTGTTGCTGGCCGAAACATACCCCAGGAGGGGAGACTGAAGGAGAGGGAAGAAATGGCAAAGTTACGGATGCATGCAAAGCTAAGAGAAACTCTAGGTATTTCAGTTTGAGTCCATCAGCCACAAGTTTCACAGGAAAACACCCTTCAAAGGTCGATTTTAGCTTCTGAGACACCTTGTTCAGGGTCTGTTTGCTCTTGCCAGAAACGAGCAGCATGTTGGTTTCCACCTCAGGGCACAGTCTTGAGGTAGCAGGGGGAGGCAGTTGTCTTGTCACAGTGCTCGTCTGGCTCTGGACTGGGTGACGGAGGGGCAACGTCAGGCTTAGGCTGACAGAGGGTGCTGCTGAGACACCGGTCTCACCTACATCTTGTTGCCTTAGGCTGAGAGCACCCAAGTCCCCGGATGCCACAGCAGACATTGCGCATCACCAGTTCACCTACGCCGTGATGCCTCACTGGGGTGAGTGATGGGCAGAGCTGGGTCCTGTGGGGACATACAGCTTGGAGGATGCTCTGGTGAGCACATCTGGCTCTGCCTGCATAGAGGCTGGCTAGAGGTTCTTGTGTTGCAGGTTCCTTCCAGGATGCCGGTGTGATCCAGTGTGCCTACAACTTGAATTTCCCCCTCCATGCGGTCCCAGCCAGCTCTGCCCAGTGCCCAGCCTGGAGCGCCTTTTCTGTCAGCTCACCTGCGGTCGTGCTGGAGACTGTCAAGCAGGCAAGTCCCCAGGGCAGAAGCGGGGAGGGCAGACGGGTTAAGCTGTTGTTGTTAAGCATGCTTTGCTCTTTCCTCTGCCATTGGGTGGTGGGCAGGCTCAGCTGAGTGGAAACCCTCTGGTTTGCGTGTCCCACTAGGTTAGGACAAGGAGGGGTTAGCACCCCCCTCTGCCAGCCCAGGCAGGCACTCACACCAGAGATCTCAGTAATATCCACGTCTGTGTGTGGGTACTGCAGCCACAGTCGTCAGCACTGCATGGCAGCAGGTCAGGAACACATGTGCACACAGGCAGAGCCACTCAGCCGGCATCACTGTGGTCCAGCTGGACCCCTAGGTGGAGGACAGGATGTGCCTGTCTCATTTGTCTGACCTCCTGCCTGCACTGTCCCCCAAAGGCTGAGGAGAGACCTGAAGCCGTGGTGGTTCGGCTGTATGAGGCGCATGGCAGCACGGTTGTCGCCTGGCTCCAGACCTCCCTTCCTGTTAAGGTGGCAATGCTGTAAGTCCACGCTGGAGAGCTGGGCCTTTGTGGGGATGGAGATCAGTTGCTTTAGCCTCACCCGCTGCCTTCTTCCCCAGCTGTGACCTCCTGGAGCGGCCGGCTGCGAGGGGCTGCCTGCCACTGGAGCAGCAGGGCGTGAGGCTTTCCTTCACACCCTTCTGCGTGATCTCCGTCCTCTTGGTCTTGAGGCAGTGATGCCATTGGTCACCCTTGCTGGTGCAGCAGCAACCTGGACCAACACTGTGAGGTCAAATCGTGGCCTGAGGCTTCCTCCATCCCAAGAGCTGTGCAAGGAGGCAGTGGTTCCAGGGAAGGGAAGGGGCTCCCCCTTGTCCCCCATAGTCATTGGAGAGCGAGTGTAAAGACACACTACAGTCATTCCCCTCTCCCTTCGCCTGCCTCATGCACTGCCCTTGTGGAAGGTGGAACACAAATAAAGAGGAAAATTACATGAAAACAAGCTCCAGCCTGTTTCCTTAACTTATTTCCAGATAATTGCACTGATCTGCCTCCTCCCAGGGCCTCCATTGTAGCTGCTGCTCTCTTAGTGTCCTCCTCACAGGAGCTCGCTGCTGGGACTGGGGAGGCAGAGCTTACCTTTATTTTGAATCACAGAATCATAGAATGGTTCGGGATGGAAGGGACCATCAAAGGCCATCTAGTCCAAGCCCCCTGCAATGAGCAGGGACATCTTCAGTTAGCTCAGATTGCTCAGAGCCCCCTCTGACCTGACCTGGAATGAATTTTGGGGGGATGAGGTGGAGGGGAAGCCTGCTCCAGCCCATCTGGGGAAGAGGCTGGGCACAGAGGGGCTATCCTGAGCACAAAAAGACGTGCACAGTGATTTCTACACAAAATACTTTATTAGTTAGCTAAAAACACCTCTTTCTCAGTGATCCAGGCAGCAGCCAGAAAGGGAGGAGAGGAAGGAGGGGGGAATCCGCTTTTAGGCAGGGGGAAGGGTCCATGGCCCTTATCCCCCTCAAATGCCCAGGGACAGCAGGAAGATGCTGGATAAATCAGCCCCGTCACCAAACCCAGCTTCTTCTTCCCACAGTGGCAGGATGCAGTGGTAGCAAGCGGGCATGAGTGCAGGTACAGAGCAGCCCCATTTCTCCCCAGCGCTAACCCAGGCCCTCCCTGAGCTCCTCCAGCGGCTGTTAAAACGCCCCTTGGGAGGAGGGCAGCATGTGGCACTCACACGGCAGGGGCTGCACCTGGAAGATGGAGAGGAAAATGAGAAGTTGGAAGGTGAGGAGGTGGCTGGTTCTGCCCTGTGAAGCCCCACTGGGTCCTCGCCTGCCCTTTGGCACACCCTCAGTCCCCCTGCCACGAGGGAGCACTCCCACACCACCCGCCTGTGTATTTGAGAGCCGCAGGGACTGCCAGTCTCACCTCTGCCCCTGCGTGCAGTCGTCCGGAGGCTTCTTTTGGCTTTGACTGGTGGCTCAGGCTCGGACAAGGCCGGAGCAGTGGTCACTTTCCTCCTTCCACGAGAACGTCCCTTCCGTGGCCCGTCAGCCACCTCCTCCTCTGCAGCCAGCTTCGGGGGTTTCGCTGCAGCCCTGGGGCACCGTTTTGAAGCACGTGTGGTGACCTGGGTGGACATCAGAGCTGTAGCTTAGCAGCAGAAGTGTGCTTGGACTGCTGGTTGATGAGAAACTCCAGGTAGGAGCCTCATGGTGAATTCGGGAGCAGCCTGAGCAGGGCACGGGGATCAGCATGGCCTCTAGACCCAGCAGGAGCCACATCAACCACAAAGCTTCTTACCTTGGGGGTCAGAGCCTCGGGATCTGCCTTCAGCTGAGTGTGCTTCTTGCGGGACGCCTGCCCTGCATGAGAAGACGTGCCCAGGTTAGGCAGGGTGAGGAGGAGACGGGGCAGAGTGCCTATACCTTGGGGGACAGGCTGTGGCACAGTGGCCTTTCAGGGATGCTGTCCTGGGTGATGTTCCTGGGTGATGTGTGAGCTGAGCACTGAGGAACTGGCACTGGGGTGGAGGAATGGCTTGAGGGGGCTCCTCTCCTCCCCTACCAGAGTCCCTCCCCTGCCAAAACATTGCTCAGTTCAGGCTCACAGCCCCAGGGAGAGCACACCCTCCAGCTCCCAGCCTGGTAGGTGAGGAAGGGGATGGATGTAGGTGCAGGCCTGGAAGACCATCCTGCAGGTGCAACGGCTGTGCCCAGGCAGGTTGATGTGCTGGTAGGAAGCCTTGGGGACAGCAGGCTCTGTGCCCAGTGCCACTGACCATCAAAGGCCTGTCAGTGCCCCAGGCAGAGGGGCTTTGCTCCTGCCTTTGCCCCTGTGCTGCGCAACAAGCACGGAGCTTCCCGGAGCAAGAGAGTCTCATGGGGAGGAGAGAGGACACTCACCTTTGGGAGCCATGGGGCCAGGCTCTCCCTGCAAGGAAGGTGACAGAGCATTGACTGGGGCGCAGTCATTCTGCAGGTAGCGGCAGCAGAATCCGTGCCCCTTCTCCACCCCACAGCCAAGACAGTGATAGGGAAACTGCCATGTTTCCCCAGGAAGCCAGGGGAGTTGGGCTTGCTCTGCCTGCCCTGTGCCTGGGGACTCTCCCATCAGCCCCTGGTCCTTCTGCAAGGCCCCACCGTGGCACCTCACCCAGACATGGGGCACAGGAGGGAGGGACAGGGCAGACCACTCAAGCCCCCTGTTTCCGCAATCAGCCCCTCTGCTCCAGACTGCACACCATCCCTTGGCCAGCTAGCCACTGCCCAGAGGGTCCTTGTGACCTCCAGGTCCAGTGGTCACAGCAGTCTGGTGGAGAGGGAGACCCTCAGCGACACAGCATAACGCTGGGGGGACTCGGGAAGCAGAAAACAGGCTGGTGTTCCCTTGGAGGAGTGCTCAGGGGGCACCCAGCCCCAGGCAGCGACCCCAGACTCCTACCTGGAACCATATGGTCCTGCCATTGTGGTCACGCAGGGAGTTCATGCCAGGCACCAAGTAACACTGCAGCCAGTTCTTGAAAGCGGCATAGTTATCCGAGTGATCTGGGTCAAAGAGCTTTTTCTCTGGGCAGGGAGAGAGGGAAATGACAGAAGTAGAGCAGAAACAGTGACCATGGTGTTAGGGTGCCCTCCCAAGCCTCCTGCTGCTGGGAATGCAAAGCCCGGGCCTCCCCACCACCCCCAGCTGTCCCTGTTCCCCGTCACCCTGTCCTGTCGCCTCACCAGCTGTGATGACCTCCATGGGCACCGTGTGGCACAGCTCCAGGAGATCCGGGTTCTCCCGCATCAGCTTCAGCTTCTTGCTCAGTGTCAGGGAGGGATTCTGCAGGGGTGGAGAAGGGGAGGGAAGTCACCTGCCAGCAGCCCCAGCCTCATCGGGTTCTCTCATCCCCAACAGCAGCCCAATTCTCCATCTCTTGCCCTCCAGAGGATTAGCTGCCACACTCCCCACCGAGTGCCCTGCCAAGGCATGTGCCAGCCCTGAGCTCGCTCCACAGACCCCGTCTAGATGGCAAACTGCACATTAGCACATTCCCCACAGCTATAAAGACATGAAAGAGGGCTAGTACACAGGAACACCAGCAGTTTGCAAAAACAGCCCTCAAGTTGCGTGTTTTGTTTTCAGCCTCCTTTAAAATAGCCACCTCCTCTCCCCCGAGGCCACTAGATCAGCCGTAGGCTCTACTGCAGTCTTCCCCAGAGATTTTAAGCTTGCAAGGTGTTTGTTTCCCTCACTCCTTCCTCTTCACCCACCCCAAATATACCCAGAGACTTCCTGACGGCAGAAGCCGGGTGCCGCCAAGCACCAGCGCAACAGGCAGGCATGTGCCCAGGGAGTTGTCACAGCTCATCAGCCCAGCCACGTGCGAACGAACACCGCACGCATGAAGTTACAGAACTGCTGTGCCCCGTTTGCCGCTCCATTGGAGGGGCAGACATGCTCAGACACGGGTGTTTATGGCAAAGGACAGTAAAATGCTTGGAGGAGAGGGATCCCACACAGCTGGCGTTATAGCTGTGAAGGGAAAATGGCTGCTGTCGGGTTGGGAAAGACTCAGAGGAGCAAATACCTCTCGGCAGCCATGCGAACAGAGGCTGTGCAAGCTCTGCAAGGGCCTCAGGACGATGTTCTGCCCCACCAGAGCGAGGAACCAAACATGAACTAAAACTGGCCCCGAACCCTGGGCTGGAACAAGCCTGAAACAGCAGACCCAAACCAGAGCTTTGTGCCCAGCTAAGCCCAAAGCAGAGCCAGAGTAGGGCAGCCGGGTTGAGCCCAGACTGGGGGCTGGAAGTAAACTGAACAACTTCCACCACTGCTGAGCCCAAACTGGAATCAGGAATGCTTCTCAGCTCAGTCCAGCTCCCTGCACAGAAGGCAAGAGGCTCCCAGGACCCCAGGGACCTGCCAAGACATCCACAGGGCCACAGGCAAACAAATCCCTGGTGTGGCATCTGTCTGGAAACCTGCCCCTTTCTGAGCCTGTGAAAGCACCGGGTATTCCTCACCTTTTTCCTCCTTGCCTGCTCCTGATCCTTTAGGGCCTCCAGCACAGTCCGAGCCTTTTCGAAGGGAGGGATCTTCAACCTGAGAGAGTCCATCTGTTACACACAAGCCAGAATTCTTGGTTCTGGCACTTGCCCATGTCTTCCAGGTGAGGAGGCCCAGCCGGCTTAGCCGAGGAGCTACCAAGCTCTGGCAAACTCTCGGGAGACCAAACCTCCACAGCAGGTCAGTGGGTGCTCAACCCACCCTACCTGTACAGGATCTCTGCGCGGAGGTAATTCCCAATTCCATTGAAAAACTTCTGGTTTAAGAGGGTCTCGCAGATGGGCTTGTCAAAAGCCTTGTCGTCCAGGTTCTTCAGCACATTCTCCCTGCAACAGAGCACGGCCATCAGGCAGGTGAACACCTGGGCATGGCTGTTCTACTGCCGTGCAGTAAAAGCAGCCAGAATAAAGCAGGGGGGGCCTTCCCTCGGACTAAGCCGTGGCTGGCAGGGTGATCACCTGAAGGCCTGGTACTCGGAGAGGACGCAGGGCCCGCGGCCCGGCTCCCAGGCATCCCCCAGCCGCCATGAGCCGAAGCGGCGCACGTCAATGAAGCAGAGGGCACGCGGGGGGCTCTCCCGGGTGAGGAAGCGGAGGTGGGCATGGCGGGGGAGCTGGGCGGTGGGACACAGCCGGAACGACCCCGACATGCCGAAGCGGAAGACGAGGTCCTGGGTGGCTCCGGGGCCCAGCGGGGCCAGCGTCAGCCGCAGCTCCTTGCCCCGGGAGACGGCCGAGATGCGGTAGGCCTCGCTGGAGAAGGGCACCTCCGGGCCCTTGCCCACCGCCGACCGCTCCACGCCGCCCGAGAACACCACTCCGGCGCACGCCTCGTTGATGTAGCGACCGGCCAGGTGCAGCTCCGGGCACTCGGGCATCGCCGCCGACGGAACGGCACCGGACGGCCCGGCCCGCCTCGCCCCGCCCGTCGCCTGGAGACACGCCCAGGCCCCGCCCCGCCCGCCTCCCATTGGCTGTGCAGGCGCGCGGTGCATGCTGGGAGTCGTAGTCCTGCCGCGTCGCCAAGGCAACGGGCCCGCCCGGCCTGCAAGGCCGACGGAGGGAAGAAAGAGGCAGGAGACGGTTCGACACGGTCACCGTTACCTTTATTGGGGCTTCCCCCGGCGGACAGCTTCACCACGGGCTGTCCCCGGCTTCTCCCTCCCCAGCCCGGCAGCACCGGGGCCTGGCTGGGCCCACTGGGTCCTGCCCCACCATTGCTCCTTCTGCCGGCGCCTCAGAGAAGGGTGTTCATCATGGCCTGGGCCTGCTTCAGCTCTGAGGAGAGATGGAGGAGGCGGTGGAGGAGTACCAGTACTCCCCCCCCGGCCCCTGCGGCCCGTGGCCACCCCTCCGCCGGCCTCACCTGCCAGCAGCACCCGGAACTTGTCGGCCGAGAGGGCCATGGGGATGGCCGTCATCTTCCCGTGCTCCCTGTCCCGCAGGTGGAAGCTCAGGTGCACGAGGGGCTCGTTGACTTCCCGCAGCTCACTGGAGCTGAGGGTGTAATCCACTCGCCAGCGCACCGAGCCCAGCTGGCTCACTGGGGCAGGTGGCTGGCGTCAGCATCCCGGGATGCTGGGGCAGGGCCACTCACCCCGAGCCCCCCCAGCCTCCCCGCTCCGCACTCACGTCGCAGGCTGCAGGCCCTCAGCCTGTCCTGGAGGGAGCTCTGCTTCTCCTCGTAGGACCGGCACAACCCGCTGGCATGCTCTGCCCGGGGAGGGGAGAGACAAGAAAACCCCCTGCATCACTGTGGCCAAACCCTGGTAACGCACCTGGATGGCATGGAGGGGACAGCATGGCTGCCATCCCACCAGGTCCAGCCAGCAGTGACCCCCCTGTAGGTTCCCCCCCTACCTTTGGGCAGCCCCAGCTGCTGCAGCTCGCTCGACAGGGACTCGCCATCCACGCTGTGCTTGGCGGCGCTGGAGAGGATGAAGCCGAGGACGGCGATGGTGGCCTTCACGTCCCCTGACTCTGTGGGCAGGATGGAGGGTTGGCTCCCATCCCCTGAGCACAGCTCCCTGGTTGGGGCCAGGACAGCACCGCTCACCTAGCTTGGCATCCGAGGTCAGCTTCAGGATCTTCTCATACTGCGGGAGAGGAGTGTGGGGCTGTCAGGGTGAAGGCCAGGTACCGCACCACCATGTAATGCACTCACTACCACACTAACATCGATAATTCTTACCTCAGCATTAATACCACCAGTACTGAACAGCCGTATTATTGATGCGAGTACTGGCTGGTAGCATTCTTAATACTAAGGCTTGCATTAAGGATATGAAAGTCAGTAATATTGCTAATTATGCAATTATAATGTTATAATTCCCCCTGCTGGGGGGGTCCCACTCACCTCCATGGCCTCCCCCAGCAGGTCCCGCAGCACCTGGGCGCAGATCAGCTTCAGCTTCACCGAGGACTGCAGGGGGATGGGGGGAGAAGGGGGGTGAGCACCGTTCCCGGGGCAGGGGGGGACAACACTGGGTGGGGGGACACGGGCACTTAACGATTTTGGCCAGGGTGCTGATCTCGGCCAGGACCCAGTCGGGGCAGTCCAGGTCCCCGCAGAAGCGGAACCGCTGCGGGGGGAAGGAGCGGTCAGAGCCCGCCGCCGAACCGCCGCGCCGTCCCCCCCCCCTCCTCTACCCTCCCCCCGCCCCACCATGTCGCCGCCGGTTCTCGGTGCCGCCGCAGACCCCGCCTCGGCGACCCGGAACCGCTCCCGGGCGGGCGGGAGGTGCCGCGGCCGCTCCGCCCCCCCCTCCCTGCTCCCGCGGGCGGGGCCCTGCCGGGGAGCCCCGGGGCCGGAGGCCGCGCTGGGGCCGGACTCCGGTCGGGGCCGGCCCGGCCCGACCCGGCGATGCTGGCCCTGCGGTCCCCCCGGCACAGCTCCGGCTCGCCCACGGGCGAGTGCAGCTCCCGCTGTCCCAGCCCCGCCGATGGACGCTGCAGCCCGGCATCGCCTCGCTCCGGCCCCGCGGCCGGTGGCTCAGCTCCGGCTCCGGCCCATCCCATTCATTCCTGATGCTCAACATCGCACGGGAAGGCTAAAGGAGAGGAGGGGAGCCGTGGAAAGCCCTGCGCCTCTCACCGTCAGCCTCTGCCAAGGGCAACAGGGACTTGCTTTCCTTCTCCCATCCTCCCGGCACCTGGCAGAGATCCTAAAAAACCCCAGCCCACTCCAATTGAGAAGCAACATTGGATCCTCGGCGTGGAAGTCAGGGATCCGGTCAGGCGCTCCCCTCCCTCGGTGCTGGCCGGGGCAGCCCTGGCAGTAGCCAGGGTGGGAGCCCGAAGCTGTCGGGGGGGGGATCCTGGCAGGCCGGCTGAGCATTTCTCTGTCCGTCTGCTGAGAAAAGCCCCGAAAAGCCCCGGCCACTTTGGTTTCAAAGCCTCAATGAGCGTCTGTTGCAGGCAGCGGGGAGCAAAGCTGGGTCAGCTCAGGTGAAAAGCCAGCAGACTGTGGTGAGGCAGACACAGAGTGACCCAGATTCCTCCCCGATTTTCACCTTTCAAGCTAATTTGAGGCTTTCCCCCACCGCAGCAGCCTGCAGCTCAGGGGGACCCTCTGCCTTGTGGTCTCTTGGGATTTTGGGGTGCTGCTGCGGTGGGGCCCGGGTGCTGGCCCGCAGTGCCAGGCGGTGCGTGCCAGCAGGTGGAGCTGGCAGACCGTCCCAGCATCGCCCGGCCTTCCCAGGCATCGCCCGCATGCTCTGAGCACTGCAAGTGTCCCCCCAATATCTCCTGGCATCACCAACCATCCCCACGGTACTGTCCAGCATCTCCTGAGTATCCCACTGAGACACCTGAACATCGCTTGAGTGTCCCAAGAGCATCACTGGACCATCTCCCCATACCCCCCAGCATCACCTGTCATCACCTGAGCATTGCTTGAGCCCCAAGAGCATCACTGGACCATCTCCCCATACCCCCCAGCATCACCTGATCATCGTGTACATGACCCAAGCAAGCCCCAAGACCCGCCTGAGCATCACTAGACCACGGCTGAGCATCTCCCAAGCATGGCCAAACATCACCCATCACCCAGCATCCTCCCAGCATCTCCTGAGACAACAGATGGACTTACTGCAGTGAGATCTCGTGTCAGGTCTACACCGCACCCCCCTGCCCGGGGTTTTTTGTTTTTTTTTTTTTGTTTTTTTTTTTCTTTTTGTGGCAAGAGTTAGGAGAGAAGCAAAGAAACAGAGGAAGAGAGCGTGGAGATAAGATAAAAGCCTTGTCTACAGAAGGGGAAACGGAGCAGATAAGTGGGGAGACTTGCAAGGGTAGATAAGGGACCCGAGTGTGGTGGCTCTGCCCTGCAGCATGGCCAGATACCAGAGCCGAGCCGCACACAGCCCGCTCTGGCAAACCACCAGTTGCACCCTGCCAGCTCTCCCCGCCGTGCAGGCAGAGCCCTGCCAGACCACTTATAGGCAGAAACGGGGCTCACAGGTCCACCGGCCACCCAGACACGAGCAGGGGTGCCGCTGCCCAGCTGCAGCTCTGCCCCCCCACACGCCCAGACGGTGCAGGGGGGGACCAGGCGACATGGCCCTGTGCAGGCCTGCCTCTCCCTGGCCCCAACTCAAAGCCAGTGGTTTTCCCCAAAACAGCAGCTCTGGCATGACTGAGAGGGCTGCACCCCTCTGCCATTCCTTTGGGTTGGGTTCATTTTCCAAACTTCAACAATTTCTCGCTTTCCTGGGAGGATGCTGCTTTCCCGAACTCCTCTGCATGTCGGAGGCTGCAGGATGAAAACCTCTCTGGAGGGTCGATGCTCCCCTGTGGGTGAGAAGGACACTGGCCTCCCTGCTTGCACCTTCAGAAGCAGCTCCCTAAAGGAACATGGTTGTGGGGTGACTACAGCATTTCCAACAGCTTCATCCTCAGGAGCCTCGGCATCATTTCCAAGGCATCCAGTACCGGTTACATTTGCCATCACTTAGATCCACAGAATCATAGAATGGTTTAGGTTGGAAGGGACCTTAAAGATCATCTAGTTCCAAGCCCTGCAGGTGCCTGGGGTGGGTTCCGAGTGGGGCCAGAGCGGCAGCGGAGGCTGGGGGGGGATGTTGGGGTTCGGCTGCGGGGTGCCAGGCCCAGCTCCCATGGGGGCAGTGGCAGGGCTGGGGCCTCGAATAATAATATAATTAAAAATTTAAAAAATATTATTTTATTATATTATGATAAACGTGACATTTATAATGATAAATTAAACCCAGTAAAGTGTACCAAAGTGCACTAAAGCCTTCCCGGGGCAGGTGGTGCCCCCGGGGCCGGTTCTCCCCGCTCCCAGCTCTCCCGGCCCGGGGCTGCGGGGGGTGCCCTCCCCCTCCTCCTGCCCCTCCTCCGCCCGGGCCGGGGCTGCCGCGGCATCCAGGGGGGTTCCCTTCCCCGGGAGGGCTCGGAGCTGGCCTGGGGCCGGCAGACCCGGCTCCTCCCGGGTTCAGCAGCCCCGGGAGCGGGGCCGAGCGCCGCGGGGCCGGGCTGAGCAGAGCCAGGGGGTCGGGGCGGTGCTGGGGCTCAGCCCCAGCCCCCCTTTGGGACGGGGAACTGGGGGTCGAGCGGCCGTTCCCAGCCACTGCACGCTTCTGGGGAGGGCTGTGGGGAGTGAGAGCTGGGGGGTCAGGGTCGTGGGACCCTCACTGGAGGTGGGGTCCGGTCACATTTGCCCCCGAGGATGGGACGCCGGCATGCACCAAGCCAGACTCAGTGTGTGAGACGCAGAGCTGGAACTGAAGCAGATACCACCGGGCAGGAGCCGAAATAAAAAACCTGTAGGGCTGGAGCTGAAATAAGTACTGTAGGTCTAGATCTGAAATCTGCAGTGTGGGGCTGGACCTGAAATAAAGAACGTAGAGCCAGGCCAGAAATAAAGACTGCAGGGCTCGAGCTGAAATAAAGATGGTGGGGCTGGGGCAGAAATACTGACCGTAGGGTGGGAGCTAACATGACACAGAGCTGGGGCTGGAATAAAGATACTGGTGATGGAGCTGAAATAAAGACCCTGGGGCAGGGGCTGAAATACAGACTGTGAGGCTGGAGAAGAAACAGCGCAGAGCTGGAGCCAAAATAAAGATACTGGGGAGGAGCTGGAGCCAAAATAAAGATACTGGGGAGGAGCTGGAGCTGAAATAGATGCTGTAGGGCTGGAGGAAGAGGAGGAAGGCACGGGAAGGAGCCCAGAGCCTGTGGCATCGCCAGGGCAGTCACAGGACTGGCCCTGAGCAGGGATCCAGTGCCAGCCTGGGTCACCTGGCAGCAAGGTGACACAGCGGTGGCATCTGAGGCACTAGTGCTTAGCAAAACCCAACAGGTCTCAGCGCCTGGCCACAGCAGGGACCAGGTGAGGGGGATGTCACTGCTGGTGGGAATGCAGGGACACTGCGGGGTTCAAGGGCATCAGGCCGATACCCAGCAGCTGCTGCAGACCTGGCAGAGCAAGGCAGCTGCCAGGCCACAATCATTCACCCCAGTGACCTCCCACTACCAAACAGCCCCACCATGTCATTTCTAGATGGACCAGGGTATTTTTCTCCCCCCTTGCCTTGTTTTTCTTCGTTACGGTTTGTTTTTTCCAGGCTGACTCTCACACTCACTCAGCCCATTTGTTGGGATTCCCCCTTTCTTGGTACACTTGGTTTCACCACTGCAGGCTGGGTGGCTCCTGCTTGCACCTTTGGGTAAGTGTCACTTCTAGAAAAACAGCATTTAAAGAGATTTCTATAGAATTGCTTCCTTTTTTCCTCCTAAGCACAGCAGAGCAGGTCTGCTTTTGGGTTACAGTTGTTACTCTTTGCTCATGTACTGGGGGTAAGCAGCATCCAAGAGAGGAGGTGAGTCAGTTCTGAGGAAGTTCTCAGCCCTTGATTTGCAAAGCCAACCCTACAGATTTGAGTTGACGAGCAGCAGTGGTGGCCGCTTCATGCCTTCAGGCGCCTGAGCTCTGATTTTCTCAAGGTTTGGGGACACAGCAGGTTTTTCCCCTGTGAGGAACTCGCTGCTTGTGGGTCATTTCCAGGCAGGAACTGGCAGGGGAGGGTGGGAGTTGAGGAGCACTGCGTGGGTTCCTTGTCTTGCAGAGCACTGGGAAGGGCTCGTTTTAGCCCCTCTCCCCCTTGGAAAGGAGCAGGGGAGCTCAGCACATCCCAGCCAGCAGCATCCAGCCTCCCTACTCCCATGGGACCAGCCCTCATGGGGTGCAAGTGGGGGCAAGCACCCCAAGAGCAGAAAGGGGTGAGCTCTGCCCCTCGCTGCAGAGAGGCTCTTCCCTGCCTGCTTTGGAGAACCACAGGACTGGATGACATTTGGTTACAGAATAATAAAAAAAAAAGAATTAAAATTCAACTGAAATTCCTTTTTGAAGTGTCTTCACATACAGCCTGCTTTCTGCCTTCATGCAGAGCACACCGGGGAAAAGCAAGCAGCAAGAAGGGAAAACACCCCAAGCTTTCTGGTTAAAAACTTGGCCTTGTGGTTAAGTAGTCAACATCACAGGGTGCTTTGCCTGCACCCAGTGCAGAGCAGGAAGGGCTGCTTTACCCAGGGAGCAGCCCAGGGCTTGATTTCCCTACCCCAGCCCAAAGATGGATTATTTCCTTGGCCTTTTAGCTCCTTAGCACCACCGAGGGATTAGGCAGGAGCTGGAGAAGACCAAGCTCAGCTCAGTGATGCCAGTTAAACCAGCAGCACTGGGCTACTCAAAGCCAGGAGGAGCTTGCAGCTCTTAAGCAAGCCTAGGTGTAAGTCATAAGACACTCGTAGCCTGGCAGCTGCCCGTTGCAGCTCCTACCCCCTGGAGGGTGGGATCCCTGGGCAGGGCTGCCCTCCCAGGCGCACATACAGAAGAACCAGAGACCATTCACAGCTAGGTTTGACCTTCTATAAAGAGTTGGTTGAAGTTCAACATACCATTTGTGGTGCTTAGAGACATGGTTTAGTGGCAGACCTGGTTGAGTAGGGTCAATGGTTGGACTAGATGATCTTAAAGGTCTTTTCCAACCTAAACAATTCTATGATTCTATGATACAGAGTTGTTCCTTTAGACACCTGAGCCCGCATCCTTCTCAAGGAGCATGTGACAGTGGGGATAGCTTCTCAGCATCCCTGCCCCTCAACCCCTCTTCAAGTTCCCCACCCCCCCCACCCGCCATCGGCCGCACCTTCTCTCAGCAGGCAGAAACCTTTTGCAAACATGCATGAGCATCCTCAGGGCCCTGCGGGTAAGAGAGGGAGAAGGTGCTGTGACCACCTCCAGCAAGGGCAGGAGAGGTCTCCTCCCCACCACCTCCCAGGGGGGTCTCCAACTCTTGACATTGCCCAGGACCATCGCCAGGTACAACAGGGACCTGTGGCCTGCTGAAACACCAGCAGTGCTTCAAGGTTCCAGCTCTGAGGCACAGAAACTAATTCAACAGACTGTAAAGGCCACTTGCCTGTTCAGAGGCTGCCTGGAACCCTTGATTATCCATTTCCAGGGCCTGGGTTCCCACTCCAGGGTCTCTTCTGTCCAAGAGGACCAGCACATCCCAGCAGCCAGACCTCTTGGTCTTCAGGTCCTAGGGAGGAGAGCATAGAGGCTGCAGTCATACCTGTCCCCACCCTGGTCCCTCTACTCCATGCTCCCTCACACAGGCACCAGGGCTGCTTTGCCCCAGCTCATTTCTGTCCACCCTGACAGACAGATGGACATCACCCTTGCCACCAGCAAGACAATGGGAGTGGTGATGACCATGCCATACCAGGGAAAGCCTCGTTCGGGCAGGGGGGGGGGCTCCAGGGTGTCCTCTGGAACGGAGCACAGCAGTTAGCACAGCCTGCAGGACACAGGGGCTCTACCCCGCAAGGTGACGGCCACCCACTCACCTTTGGGACACAGCAGGTGATATATAGGATGCCAATAATATGTATTTGACACCCTTCACACCCTTTCCAGAAAACCCTCCCCTCATGTCCTATGCCAGCCTGCAGCAGATGGGTCTCTCCCAAGCTCCAAAACCCAAAGGCTGTGTAAAGGGACAGCGCATGTTTGTTCCTGGAATCGTACTTTCAAATCAACCACCGCAAGCTGGTCACCTCACCAGCCAACACATCTCACTCTCCCTTTGCACAAGGGATCTGGATCTAGTTGGTTATGGATCTACTCTCCTCACACTGCAGGCATAGAGCCACATGCTGGTGAAGCTCATGTTCCCACAACCCAAAGGGAAGCTTATCTCCCAGAGCAAGAGAGTATGGGTCCACCTGGAATTCTGAACCAGCCAAAGCCTTGTTTGGCCCAACCAAGAGCACAAGCACCCCCAAAACTTCCAGGCTGGTCACAGCAAGGTGCTGGAAGACCACATCCCCATGGCAGATCAAGGAGCCAAGCCTGTGGATAGGGTTAGGAAGAGCTCACTCTGGCAGCTGCCAGTCCCACTGTGACCCCACAGCCAGATGCTGGGCTGTGGCCATGGGCACAGCCAGAATCCCAGCTGGTTTTGCCCAGAGGGGTCCCAGGAGGATGCCTCTGCCCTCAGAGAGGCACTGGTTTTGTATCCAGCCCTGGGGGCCTGGCAAGTCACTCCTGAGACTGAGTAGATGCTTGACCTCAGCTGCCTGCTGCAAACCGTTCTGGGGCTGAGATGATACAACAGACAGCCATGACCTGTTGGTTGATGTCTGTAAGGAGACCTCCCTGGATCCATACACCCTCCTGCCCAGACAGACCCTCTGCTCACACTAACAGGAATCCTCACATCACCCTTTGCAGGACTTTCCTGTGGTCCCTCAGGGCTCTCGCCACCTGGAAGAGAGTTTTACTCAGCTCCTCATCAGCCTTCAGGGTTTTTCCACCTAGTCAGACCACCACTTCCACAGCCATGATGGAGCTGGGACAGCCGCTACAGCAAGGACACAGGGCAGCCGCAATCTTGCAGCACCTCCAGGTCCTCAGCTGCTTTGTGGTGACCTGAAGCACTATCAGCAGAGAGAAAACATCCTGCCACTAAAGCCTCAGTGCCTGCCTTCAGCAGGTTTCAGCCCTCACTGGAGTTGACAGTCTGGCTTGGACAACCCCAAAGCAGTCCTCCTCAGCCTCCTTTTCTCAGCACCCTGGGGGGACCTCAGCCTTCTCCCACCAGCCATGCCTACCACATCACCAAGGTCTCTGGTGAGCTCCTGGCACTCTATAGCCAGTAGATCCAGAAGGTCCTCACTGAAGCGTATGTTGGTGATGAGGAAGGAGACCAGGTAAACCTGCAGGTGAAGCCTGGCTCCTGAAGAAGCAAGACATGAGTACTAGGTGACCAGAGCTGGCAGCGAGCCCTGCCACACACAGGGACTGTCCTTACCCTCTACCAAGAGGGAGGTCAGGTCCACTGAGCAGTTCAAGAGAGCTGTCAGGGTTTGCAGAACCTCTGCAACATCAGCGTGGATGATTGTGTAGAGATAGAAGCCTACAGTGATCTCCAGGTTCTCACGGATGCATCTAAGGGGAGAGACAGGCTCTAAGCAAGGCAGGAGAGCTGGGACCAGGCTCACCAAGGACACCGTTAGTAGTCTTCTTTCAGCAGCTCATGACTGCTCAGCCCAGGGAAGGTGCTCAGTTCCAGTATTTGCTGTTGGCTGCCCACCACCCTCCCAGCTAGTGCAGCACAACTGATCCTCCTTATCTTTGCAGCATGGCTAATTAGCTGCAGAGTGCACAAGAGGTAGCAAAGGTAATTTAATAAAGGGCTTTGGAAAGGGGTAGTTGTATCCCATACCTGAGCTGACCAATAATGAAGTTCCCACGGAACACACCAGCATCCTTCCACGCTGCCACATCACTGGGTAGTTGAGCAGGTCCCCACATGTTGCCACCAGATCATCACCTGTCCCTCTCTGGCTGGCTGGCAAGCCCAGCCAAGCATGGGAAGGAGGCAGGGAGCCCGGTGGGGGCCAGGGTGGAGCAGCCAGAGAGCCCAGGCTGTACCAGAGAGCAGCAGCAGACAGGCAGATGGCCAGCACCAGGAAGGCTTTGCACCACAGCCTGCTGGCAGTGGCAGCCACACAGGCAACAGGACCCAGGGCCATGGCCACAGCCCCTTCCCTCTCACCACAGAACATCATTTTTGGCTCTAGGACAGCAATGTCCATGGGGTCCAGTGGTCCTACCCTTCAGCTCTGCTTGGGAGAGGCCATGGGGACAGCCCAGCTGTGGAGAGGTACAACAGGAGCTCTAGGCTGGGCCCCTCTAATCTCCCCCAGCCCACCCCAGTGACTGGCCCAGCCCCAGAGCATCCCACACACCAGAGCCAGGAGGCCCCTTGGCTAAACATCTCCCCTATCTCCAGCAGCACTGAGCAGCTTCTCTAACTCAGGAAAGTTCATGCCAAGGCTCAGCATCTGCCAGGAGGCTCCTGGGGCAGAACAGGGCTGGAGCCAACCCTGGGCTCAGACATTACCTCATTCCCCACCCAAAGCACCCACCTCAGCTCAGCTAGCCCCACCAGGGACAGCCAGCCTTCAGCCTACCAGCACCTAAGGAGAAGAGAGCACTAAGCCCCCACCCCAGCCCTCCACTTTGTCTCCCAGGGGAGTGGCTCCATTCCAGCCGCTCCCAATTAACACACTAACTAATTTGCACTGCCTCAGGTGAAGCTCTCTCCAGGCTGGAGGGGTCCCAGCTTCCCTCTGCTCCTCATTAAACCCTTGGCAGAGGAAGAAGTGTGTGTGCCTGCTTCTCCAGGCAGGTTGTTCCCCAAACACCATGGATTCTCCTCAAAATGCCCTGTTTGCAGGGAGTGGGTCATGGCAGTGCTTGGTCTCCTGCCAGGCTCAAGGTAATTTGGGGTGAAGAACGTGGCTTGGGGTGTTTGGCTCTGGGGACCAGGCAGATTTCATGCTTCTGATGGAGGCTCACGAGGGGCAGGGTGTCTCGGGGGGTCCCCGCTGGATCAGCAGGGTGCATCACCCCAGCGGCCAGCAGAAGAGCACTGGGGAACCGGTGCCAGCCCTGCTGTACCCCACAGCTCTCCTGCCCCATTTTGTCACCCGGGGGGGCTCAGGACATACCCCTCACGGGTGCTGGGATGTGCTCCCTTACTGATGGGTGACCCACAGGGCTCCCTGCACCCCCGGGCACCTGTGATGGGTCAGATGCTGGGTCCAGACCTTCAATGACGGGATGGTGGGGCTAGGAACATACCTCATTGCAGGGAGAAGCAGGCAAGCACATCACTGGGGGGAGGTTTCGTCCCCTCAGCCTGCTGGGAGGTGCCGGGTGCTGATTTGGGACCCTCACTGTCCCCAGAAAGGTGCCATCGTGCCCACGCTGGCAAGCAGAGACTGAAGCACAGCATGTTTGAAAATGAGCCGAACCCTTTTAATCAGGCGAGGCACCTCTTAAAATTCATATTCTTACAAAATATTAAATAAAGTGAAGGAACTTTCTTCCCTTGAACCTTATATATATATATAAAAAAATTACAGTATTATTAACAAATACTGCTTTCCAAATCGCTTTACAACGCTATGCACAGATGCAGCGTGGCAAGGGAGAGCGAAATAGCAGAGTCCCAACTTCCCGTCCCCCACACAGCCGGTACATCCCAGTGGAAAACCAGAAAGGCACCCGCAGAAAACACGGCGGCAGCAGCCGCCGCCTCCCCAGGCTGGCAAAACACACCTTTCTGCTAGAAAGAGTCTATGGTACGGTTTGGGTAGGTTTTTTTGGGTTTGGGGGTTTTTTTCCTCTTTTTTCTCCGTTTTCTTAGTTTAAAATAAATATTTCCTGTAGTGAAATAATAAAAAACCAAAAATCCTCATTTTGTTCCTCCATGCCCTGCATCAGCTGGAAAAAACCTGAGTGTCGAGTTTGTAAGGCCTCTGCTGTGGACCGGGTGAGGGTGAGTCCGTCTGTCCTTGGCCACCGGGATCCCTCCTGGGATGCCCATCAACCCTTCAGGGCCCGCAGGATGAAAAGAAGGATCTCTCCTTCCAAGGTCTCATGGCATCGCTCCCCTCTCCTGCCCCTCCTGTCATGCTGGGGTCGCCACGTCTTTGTCACGCGTAAAGGGTTGTCCCCAAATGTGCATCCCTCACGTTCTCCTTTGGGACAGCTGGGATCGGTGTTGTGAAGTGGTCTGGTTTTCTTTAACAGTCTTTAAATCTTTCTTGCAGCCTCTTTCAGCGACAATTGAGACCAAAACTGTCAGCCTGAACAGCACCGCTCCTGCCGCCTTGGTCCCACACAGTAAACAGGTGTAGCCATGAGTTTAAATAAAAAAACAAGTATAAATTACTATATATTTAAAAAAAACCCAAAACACATAACCTGAAGGCAGCAGCTCCTTATAAAGGTAAATACGTAACATTTTTAAAATGTCTTCATTTAAAACAACAACAAAGTCAGTCCTGTAACTGCAGAAGCTGTGATTCCCGTGACCCTTAACATTGTGTTAAGTCTCTATAAAGATTAAAGACCAGGAGGAAGGTGCATTTATTGGGAATGGTGTGTTTAAAGCAGAAGAGGCGAGTTAGAGGAGAGAGGAAGGGATGTGGTAACTCATCCCTGCAGTAGCCAACCTTTCTCCAAGGCTGGAAACAGTGCCGTGGCCATTTCTGTGCTCCCCTTGTGGGTACAGACACTGCCCCAGCCCTCCAGCTCCGCTGGGAATCTCCCCGCTCCCCTCCAGTTCAACGGCTGTGGCCTGGATGGAGATGGGAGATGCACTAAAAGATGATGCATTAAAAGAACGAAGCCCCGAAACGGGCTTGAGCCCACCCCCACTGGGATGCCGGGCGCCAGGGGACCACACTGACCATCCCTGCTTGTGGCCTTGGAGCATCTTGGGGTCGTGTGGCCCTGCCACCAAGCATCATCCTCGGAGGGTCCCTGCGGTGTCGGTCACCAGCATCCCAGGAGGACCTGTCCCCATCCTCAGGTGCAGCTGCCCCACTGGTGGGAGCTGAGCATCTCCCTGCAGATCTGCTGGTGATTGCCTGCTCTGTCTCAGCATCCATGTGTCGCTGCCAGAGGGGACCCCACTCTGGGGACAAGGGGGACCTTTCCTTTCCCATCCTCGCAGGTGGGTGGCTCAGCTGTTGCCCTTGGCACGTTCCTTAGTGCCTCCTTTTCCTCTGTGCTATCCACGGCTATCGCTTTGCCATCAGTGCCTCCATGCCAGGGCTACCTGGGGGAGGAAAGAGTGGTTGGGGACGGCAGGTTCTTCATCTCCCCATCCCGAATAATCCTCCTCCCAGCCACAAATCCCCCCTCCAGCCCAGCCCAGGCAGTGGGGCCACTCGTTTGCTCCTCCCCAGCCAGCCCAAGCTGCCCATCGTCACAGCAAAGACACACAAACCCATATACACCTTCACAGAGCTACACAGGAATCCTATAAATACGTATAAAGGCACACACAAGGAGAGTCACCTACTTGGAGGGGTGCTGGCCAGCCTGCGAGCTGGAACCTGTAAGAAATAAAGTTGTTGGCAATGGCCTTGAGCAGTGGCAAAAGGATGTCAGGTTGGGGAGGGGCGGTGGGACTGTCACTGGTGGGATGGGATGGCCGTGGGTGGCAGGTCCAGCACGCAGCACCCACACTGCCCTGCTCCCAGCGTGGTCTCGAGCCACCCAACCCCACTGCCCTTGGAGGGAGAGAGGTGGCCTGGAGGTGACCACCACCTCAACACCCCAGGGATGATTTTTCTCACCCAGGCAGGTGAGGACAATGCCCCCAGCTCCATCATCACCCCCAGCCCAAGCTTTCTCCCTCCACAACCCACAGAGAAAAGCTAAATATTCTGCTCTGCAGAACCCTTGGTAGGACAATGATGCTGAGGGACCACGTAAGCAACGGATGCTCCCATCAAACAGCAGCATCCGGGAGGCAGATGTGGCTGGAGCTTCCCTGCAAGTCCCAGGGACACACTGGTGTCACCAGCCCTCCACAGGAGATGCTGGGCTACCTACCGAGCTGCTGCCTGATGGAGTTGTGCCAGTGGAGGTTCAGCAGGTCTGGGTAGATGTCAGGGAGCTGCTTGAGGGCCAGGAGCTTCAGCATGCGTGAGGTGCAGCTCTTCAGCTCCAGGTCCCTCAAGTGCCTCTCCTCTGAGAGTGTGGTGGGGCGCAGCTCCACCTTGTGCTCCTGCAGTACTTGGTCAACGGAGGCCCCGGGGAGCTTGGGGAAGAGCTTCTCCTTCACCACATGGATGGGGATGAAGACAGCCCCTGCCCGGACTACATGAGGGAAAGGACACTTGCGAGCGAACATGAAGGTCTCCAGCTGAGACAGCAGGTTGGTGAGAAGAGTGGCCACATCTTGGAAAGCCAGCCAGATCTCTTTGCCGTTGCTGGGCTTCTGAGGTTCGGGGATCCTGGAGCCATTCTTGGGTTTGGGGGGGGATTTGGGCATCTCTCCGAGCTCCTCTGCCACCTCTGCCTTCTTCAACCACTCCTGCAGGAGCTCTGGGGAGGACCTGGACACCGAGCACGAAATAACGTCACAGAGCAAGGTGTGCAGGGTGCTGAAATACTGGCCGGCGGAGGTCTGCGGGGCAGCGACCTCGCACTGCCCGGGCAGTGAGATGCTCTCCTCTCCTGGCACACGGGGGGCTTCGGGCAGCGGGGGCTGCTGTGGGTCCAGGCGAGCCCCCCGTAGAGCGGAGGTGCTGGGCTGGGGGCCAGGCTGCGGGACTAGGGGGCTGCTGATCAGCGGGGAGGTGGGGAGGGTCTGCGGCAGTGTGGGGATGCTGCCGGAGGGGGCTGGTGGCGGTGGGCTGGGCTGGGGGGCGCAGGGGCTGCCAGCTGGCCCGGGGGGCACAGAGTCGGGCAGGCGGGAGCGCAGGATCTTGTATTTTTTGAACATGAAGGTGGCCGAGCTCTGGAAGTTGCTCTTGTCCCCAGAGCCCACCTCAACTAGCAAGGGCAGGGTCCGGGGCTTGGCCCCCTCTCCCACCCTCACCTTCCCCCCTAGACCCTCTTTCTCCTCCTCCTCCTCCTCCCTGTCCGATGTTCCCTCTGCATGGCTGACAGGTCCCTGGGTCTCCCCAGCTTTCACCAGTCTCTTCTTCAAGCTGAGGTCCAGCACAACATCCTCAGGGCCCGGATCCCCGCTCCCCACCCCACCAGGGCTGCCCTCCTGAGACCCCACATCTCGGGGCACGAGCTTTGGCTTTTCGGGGACCGTTCTGTAGCCGCTTTCCTCTTGGCTCTGGACCATGCCACTGCCCGTCTTCAGTGCCTGGCCAGCTGCCGCCCCCGTGGGCAGCAGGCTGGACGTTGCCGACATGTCTCTGAGGGCTACGGGCTCCCGGCTGCCCGCCATGTTTCGGGGTGGGGTGTTCCCCCGCAGATGCTCCCTGCCGAAGGGGACCTGGGTTGAGCCCTCGGTCCCCTCCAGGTAGTCTCGGTAAGGTGCCAGGCTGAAGACTTTGTTGATCACTGGCATGGGTGGGGAGGAAGGAGAAACCTCACCATCCCTCGGGTCTTTCAGCCCCTCCGGGGGGGAGGTGGATGGAGAAGGGGGGACGAGCTCCTTGGCTGCATCCTTGACCTTGCAGGCGTCTCCCTTCTCTATGACGATGGGAGCTGCTGGTCCCCCGCCGGGGCTTTCCCGGGGGGCCGGGCTGGCTCTCCTCCTCCCCAGGTAAAGGGGATCCCGCTCCCCTCGGCTGGGTTTCACCCAGCTCCCTTCTCCTTTGGGAAATGCCTCGCTGCAGCCCTTAGGCACCTTCTCCGGGGCGCAGACAGGTTGGAAAGCGCTGCTGTGCCTCGCCGCCACTCGCTGCTGAGGACTTTCCGCCCGGTGCCGCTCACAGCCCGGCTCCGTGCCGGCGAAGGAGGTGCCGAATACAGCTGCTTCGCCAGGGCTAAAGGCAAAGCCAGGGCTTGGCACATAGCCAGCTAGCCGTGGCGGCTCTGCATCCTTTGGCAGCATTGCCAGCTTGGCAGGCGGTGATGCCACCGCACCGGTGCCGGCTGCCCTGGGCACGTAGGTGTCCAAGGGGCTGGGAAAGTAGCTCCTTGGGGCTTGGGGCTTAAGGTAAGAGCCGGGAAAGGGCCCCCCGCTTCCCGCAAAGCCGAAGCCTTTGTAGGCGCTGGGTAGGGCGCTGGGCTGTGCCTCCACAGTGGGAGCCGGGGGGTGGTAGAGGAGGGCAGCCTTATGGAGGGGCAGCGGGTAGTGGGTGTGCGGGTAGCACGCCGGTGGCCTCTCCCGGTACGCCGGGCTGGTGGTGGGTGGCTGGAGCTTGGGCCAAGGGTCCGGGCTGAGGCTGGGGACCTCGGGCACCTTCCTCTGGCTGTGGGCAGTGGGGCAGCTGGCTTCCAGCAAAGGGGTGCCAGGGGGGCCCTTGTATTTCTCAAAGGTGGCGTAGTAGGGGGAGAAGGTGACGGGAGAGCCCAGCTTCTCCTTGGTGGGCAGCGCCAGGCTGGGATGCAGCGGCAGGAGGCTGGGGTCTGAGTGGGGACCCCTCTTGTGCAGCCCGGTGCCGCCATGGGGCTCGCTGGGGTGGAGAGCGTGGCTGGTGGGGGCAGGCAGAGCCCAGTCTGCGTCCCCTGGTCTCTGCTGCAGGCTCTCCGGCCGGGGTCCCAGCGGCAGGGCCATCCTTGGGTCCATGAAGCACGCAGGGGCTCTGTACACTGGCTTGGGGACAGCCAGGGGGGCTGCCTTGTTCACTGCCACCGGTTTCTTCACCGGGAAGGGGTGTCCTGGAGCTGGTGGCGGGCTGGTCCACTTCTCCCTCGCCATCAGCAGCTCCCGCATCAGGCTGTCCTTGCCCTTTTCGGTGCCCGGGGGCTGCAGCCCGGTCCCCAGGCTCTCGGGTCGGTACAGCCGGCAGCTCAGCAGCGGTCCCTCTGCCGGCATGGGCTGGCTGCCAGCACTGGTGCCATAGTGCAGATAGGTGGCCGCCGGGCTCCAATGTGCAAGGGGCTGCTCGGAGCCATCGGGGCTTTGCAGCGGGCAGGCAAAGTAGGAGCCCCTGTAGTTGAAATGGTTTTCGGAGCCAGGGTTGGGCACAGGGCTGGATTTGCAGATGCCGGCAGGGAAGCTGGCGGCAGGCTCCATCTCCAGCCGAGGTAGCTTGTTGAAAATCACAGGGTCCAGAGACTCCAAGTGCCGTTTTGAGGCCATTTATATGTTGCTGCCGGTGTCCTGACCAGGGTGCGTGACAGGAGAGGTGAGCTGGCCTTCCTGAACGGGAGAGAGAGAGAAAAAATACATTATGAGCAAAGCAAGTCCCCATGGCAAGCACTCAGCCATGAATGTGGAATGGCACAGGGTGACAGGGTCTGCCGAGAGCTCCCCAAAGGTCAACTTGCTCACGCACTGGCTGGAGAAAGTATGTTGGTTTTCACGGGCAGCTTTCCCTTATTCATTCCTGATGCTCAACATCGCACGGGAAGGCTAAAGGAGAGGAGGGGAGCCGTGGAAAGCCCTGTGCCTCTCACCGTCAGCCTCTGCCAAGGGCAACAGGGACTTGCTTTCCTTCTCCCATCCTCCCGGCACCTGGCAGAGATCCTAAAAAACCCCAGCCCACCCCAATTGAGAAGCAACATTGGATCCTCGGCGTGGAAGTCAGGGATCCGGTCAGGCGCTCCCCTCCCTCGGTGCTGGCCAGGGCAGCCCTACAGTAGCCAGGGTGGGAGCCCGAAGCTGTCGGGGGGGGGATCCTGGCAGGCCGGCTGAGCATTTCTCCGTCCGTCTGCTGAGAAAAGCCCCGAAAAGCCCCGGCCACTTTGGTTTCAAAGCCTCAATGAGCGTCTGTTGCAGGCAGCGGGGAGCAAAGCTGGGTCAGCTCAGGTGAAAAGCCAGCAGACTGTGGTGAGGCAGACACAGAGTGACCCAGATTCCTCCCCGAGTTTCACCTTTCAAGCTAATTTGAGGCTTTCCCCCACCGCAGCAGCCTGCAGCTCAGGGGGACCCTCTGCCTTGTGGTCTCTTGGGATTTTGGGGTGCTGCTGCGGTGGGGCCCGGGTGCTGGCCCGCAGTGCCAGGCGGTGCGTGCCAGCAGGTGGAGCTGGCAGACCGTCCCAGCATCGCCCGGCCTTCCCAGGCATCGCCCGCATGCTCTGAGCACTGCAAGTGTCCCCCCAATATCTCCTGGCATCACCAACCATCCCCACGGTACTGTCCAGCATCTCCTGAGCATCCCACTGAGACACCTGAACATCGCTTGAGTGTCCCAAGAGCATCACTGGACCATCTCCCCATACCCCCCAGCATCACCTGTCATCACCTGAGCATTGCTTGAGCCCCAAGAGCATCACTGGATCATCACCCAACATCACCTGGGTATCATGTACATCACCCAAGCAAGCCCCAAGACCCACCTGAGCATTCCTAGACCATGGTTCAGCATCTCCCAAGCATGGCCAAACGTCACCCAGCATCTCCCAATCATGGCCAAATGTCACCTAGCGTTCTCCCAGCATGGCCAAACATCACCCAGCATCTCCCAAGCACGGCCAAACAGGTTGACCCGCACCATCCCTCCTCGCCCTGGCCCGGTGGTGTTGCTGCTGGCTGAGATATTTCGGGGGCCTGTGCCCAGGAAGCAAAACCGGCTGCACGTTGCCATGTGGCCCTCCTCAAAACGAGCCAAGGGCTTTCCTTACACCCTGACTGGGAGGACACAAAGCGGGAGGGGGGCCCCAAACTGGGTTATTTTCCCCTCCAGCTGTCCCCACCCACCAGCGGCCAAGAGGGATCTCTTGGGAGGGTGCTGCTTAAATCCCTCTCCTTGGGAGATGCTGCGTGGGAGGGAGATGCAGGCGTGGCATCCCTTCCACGCGGTGATGATGCTCAGGGTGGACAAGCTGGGACAGAAACCTGGGATCTTGTGACTTCCGACATTTCCCCTCTGCTTTTTCCCTTTTCCCCGAAATGCACCGATCCACAAAACCCGCGGTGTTGCTGTCACGTGCTGTCATGGGCGAGGCCATCACCATGGGACCCGGTTATGTCACTGGGCACGTCGGCAGCGCCAACGCAATCGCCCCCTTTCCAAATCACCTGCAACCTCAGCAGTGGAGACCCCTCTTTAGGGGGGAAGGAGGGAAAAGGCCTCATAACCCCATTACAAGGAGACCTTTTCCCTTGGGAACGTCCCAACCCTTTCCCACCCATTCAATGGGAAGCAGGCAGCCATCTCCAACTTCCAGCCTTGTCGGAGGGATGCAGGACAGAGCAAATCATCCCACAGCGGTGGCTGGAGCCAGGCATGTGGATTCTCTGATGTCTGCTAGGGATTGAGCTCATTAACCTCATTAGAGTGAGGGCACTAACGGGCTCCCTCTTTCTATGAAACACAGTGGGGCCGTCCCTACACCTGTGCCTTTGAGACGCAAGAAAACAGCTCTGTATTCGCTGTTGCCATCAGCCCTTCCCCTCCGGGACTATCCCCTTGCAGCCAGTGTGGCGCTGCCCTCCTTCCTTCCTCCCCAGCTCCTTCCTCCCCAGCCACGGGAGAGCTGTGGGGGCCGGGGGCCACAGGGAGGACAGGGGCACCCGGGAATCAGGGCCGCGGGGCCGCCTGGGCGAACGCTAACACGTGTGGCCGGCGCTTGTGATACCGAAACCCCATGGCTGGGGAAAGCAGTGTGCGATTAAACCCAACCAATTTATTCCTCTTTTTTTTATTTATTTCCCCCCCCCTCCCCCGCCCTTCTTCACAGGGGTTTTTCCCAGAAGGGGCTGGTTGGCCAGGAGGGAGAAAAGTAAAACCAAATGAAAAGGAGCACGTGCCGCCCCGCTGCGTGCAGGCAACACCTCCCCGATGAGCACTGGCGGGCCACGGCCAGCTTTATCTGCCGCATTTCAGACGTCGAAAGGGCAGGGGAGGGCTCCCGTGCCCCCTCCGCCGGGGCTCCTCGGCCTGCCGAGGCTGCGGGGATGGCTCAGGCGTCTCTTTTTGCTCCGACAGCTCCGAACGAGCGCGGCCGTGTCTGTTAGGGCCGGGGCAGTCGGGCGCAGCAGCACACGGCTCCCCGGCCTTTCCTCCCCAGGATGCGATGCCCTAACGCGGCAGTAATAAGCCGGAGCCTCTCACCGCAGCCTCCCGCCTCCTCCATCGCCACGTGATGCGAAGAAACAGCCGCCAAACTCCCAGCCAGCCCGCAGGAATCAAGAAATAAACCCCCAAATCTCTCAAGCCCGCTGGCATCGGGCATCCCTGGCCATCCCACAGCCCAGCCCCCGCCGGCACCCTGAGACACCCCCCGGGGTCCCGCGGCAGAGGGCCGCCAATGGAGGGGCTTTCCCCGTGACACCCCGACGCGAGTGGACTTCTCTCCCAGCAAGAAGGAGGTTTCCCGTTTGGCTACAATATTGGTTTCACAATCGCGGGGACCTTGGGTCCCTGCCGAGGAGGTCACCTTTCCCACCTCTCCGGCGGGTTTGGATGCGATCGCCGGCAAGGCTCCCCCCGTTGAGGTTATTTGGGGGAGCAAACAAGAGGCCTCAGCGGTTCCAGCTCCCTCATTTCATACTGTATCCCGCTTCAAAAAAGTTTGCAGCTCCCGAGTTTTTCCCAGGTAGGCAAAAGCCCAGCCGGAGCCTTCACTCGGACCAAGCCAGCTGCTTTTTAAGACAGTATCCTCTCCGAGCATGTGCAGCAAGCCATCCCTTGTACTGCAGATTGGGTTGTTATTCCCCAAAAAGCCCCAGCAATATTAACTTTTAAATAATAATAATAATAATTAAAAAAAAACTTAATTAAACACGCAGCAGCCACCAGAAGGGCACAGCGACTGCCTCCAAAATGGCACCTGAATATTTAGGGGGTTAAAACCCCTCCGCCGCATCGATCCCACTCCGACCCATGGGTGTCCCGTCCCCGGTTTGCCGCGGTGGGGCAGGGACACTCCCGGTGCTCGCAGACCCCGGGTACCGCCGCATCGCTCCCTCCCGCCCGGCCACGAGGCACCGACCCGGGGAGGGCTGGACGGCCACCGTCCGTCTTTCTGTCCCCTCCGCACGGTCACAGCCACGCCATCTGCGTGGGCAGTGCTATCCTGACCACCAAAATAGCCCTCGGCGGGTTTGTGCTCTCGCGGGGGAGGGCGAACGCGCGTTTGGCCCCGCGTACACGTTGTGCATCAGCCGCCTGATCTAAAGTGTCCATAAATGGGTAAAAACCCTGGAACTGGAGCCTGAAGCCCATTATTCCCTGCATCGCCCAACGAGAAACAGATGATCTGCAGCAAAACGTTCATCTAGAGTACAGGGAAGTGGGGGGGAACCCTCCTGCAGCGCATACCCCCGGCCGGGAGCTTCATCCTCCCAGGGGAGCTCAAAGGCAAGCGGGGTACGGGGCGGCCGGGGGTCCCCGGTGCCCCCCGCCAACTGCCCGCCTCGGCGGGGACCGGAGCCCCGGCTGCCGCCCCGTATCCCTCCGGCTCCGGCATGTCCCTCCCTGTCCTCCTCCTCCCCTCCCCCTCCCCAAATCCTCCTCTCCAAGACCGGATCCGGCCCCTCACTTACCTGCGGCGGCGGCGCGGTGCCTCCCCCGGAGCATCTCTACGGGGCCGGGCGGGGGGCTCGGCGGCGGGGGGACGCCTGCTGCCGCTGCCCCGCTCGGCCGGCAGCCCGCATTGTGCGGAGGAAGTGGGAGGAGGAGGAGGAGGAGGAGGAGGAGGAGGAGGGCTGCGTGTGCGTGTGGGCCGGCCGGAGGAGGGGACGGGACGGGACGGGATGGAACAGCCCAGCCCGCCACATGTGCGCTGAGCTGGCCGGGGCTCTGCCCGGCGCGTTCGGGGCGGAGACCCTCGGTACGGGGAACCCCCGCAGCGGGGAGCCCCTGTTATGGAGGGGTCCCGGTTGCAGCAAGCCCCCCGTTATGGAGGAGTAGCTGTATGGGGGGCCTGCGCTGAGGGGAAGCGCCATTAAGGGGAGCTGTCATTGTACGGAGCCCCTGTCAGGGAGGAGCCCCCATTTCAGGCAGCCCCTATAAGGGAGGACCCCTCATATTGGGGACCCCCCATTGCAGGCAGCCCCCATTAGGGAGCAGCCCCCATTAATGGGAGCACCCATTGCGGGCAGTCCCCATTAGGGAGGACCCCCCATATTGGGGACCACCCATTGCAGCCAGTGCCTATAAGAGAGGACCCCTCATAATGGGGACCCCCCACTGCAGCCAGTCCCTATAAGGGAGGACCCCTCATATTGGGGACCCCCCATTGCAGGCAGCCCCCATTAGGGAGAAGTCCCCATATTGGGGAGCCCCCATTGCAGGCAGTCCCTGCATCGTGGGAAGCCTCTGTTAAAGAGTAACCCCCACTACAGTGAGACCCTCCCTTTGCAGAAGAGCCCTGGCACAGGCCCCCCCAGCACGAGCCCACCGGAATGGGTGCAGCTGCAGGGTCTGGGTCTGGCTGGACATGAGTCTGTCCATCCACACACAAACGCTTCCCCACCTCCTGTGCAGGGACAGAGGGAAGCCAAAGGATCCACAGACGGTGTGGGGTGGGGATGGTTTCTTAAACCCCGACCTCAATGAAAAGACTCTTCTCCTGGATTAACCCCCCCTGCACAGGGGAGCCCCCACACAGCACAAAGGGTCGAGCCCCAAATCTATTTGCCAGCACTAACATTTAGTGTTTATCCAAGGAGTCGCATCTGAAAAGGTCTGCGCAAACATTCCCCAACTAATAATTAACCCTCATAAAAGGCCCGTAAATACGATTAACCCAGTGACACAGATGCTGGGAGATTAAGTGAGTTGCCCAAGGCCATGGAGTGAAGTGGTGGCAGAGACTCAGCCCCCACTGGGAGGCGAAAGAAAGCTTTCTAAGGGAGAGATAAAGATTTCTACTTTTCGAACAGCCTTTTCTTCCAGTATAGTCCAAGTTGCTCCTTGTGCAGCATGGAGGTGCCTCAAAATGCCATCATCGGGGCACAGATTTATTGGGAACCAAACCCTCCAAGCACCTTCAGCTGGCAGGTGGGAAGGGGAGTAAAGTGGTTCCCTTGGAGGTTTCCCAGGACAATGAGCTTTACGTTTACTAACTGTAAAGGCAGCGCAATGATCATTGATAGGGAGCGGGCTATACAGATTATTTTAAGAAGGGATCTAACCCAGCGCTAGATGTATGAAGCCGCTCCCACTCTTTTTGGCCCCAACTCAGCACAGGGCTTAGGAATGTGCCTAGTTATAAATACAGGTGATTAAAGACCTTATCGAACAAAGCCCGAGAAGCCAGTGTTGGAATTCTCCTCTCCTTGGCCTCACAACCATTATTTTTCCCTTACAGCTTTATTTAATTTATAGCAGTTTTGTGGCAGCGGCCGTTGATTCCTGCAAAGAAAATAAGTAGCTGGGAGGAGCCGGCTCTGAATTTCCAGTGCCTTAGCCCTGGTGTGTACACATGGTCGCTGTGTCTGGGGTTCATCGATCATGAGCTGCTGCAGTATTTTCTTCAGTCAGAGTGGAACGCCATTCTTGAATAATTATTATATATTTAATTATTAGACATTATATATTAGTGTGTAATAGATAGTAGTTATTATGTATTAAAATGGGAAGATAGTAAAGCTTATTATCTGGAGTTGTGGCCATAAGAACACTTCAGTGTTAATTTTTGCCTCGCTGGACAGAAGTGCAAGTCACTCAACGTGGCAGATAATCCCTTTAAGCTTGAGCTGGTTAATACACTCGCTTAACTTTATGCCAGAAACACCCTTCCTCATCCATACCTGGACACGGCTCTGCTGCCAGTCATTCAGCTGAACTCCTAAAACCAAATCTGGCCGAAATTTTCTCCCCGGTGTTCAGTCTGATGGGGCTTTTGTTTTTAAAAATCTGTCATTTCTGTAATATCCTTTTCCTCCTAAAAAGACTTAAATGCTGTGACGTATGGCATGAGGTTTTCATGGCAGCCTCCCCTAATTTCTAGACGATGTTTCGTTTTTATGATGACTTACTCTAAAACACACATTATTTCCCTCTAGAAATAACTCAGGGTGTTACATTTCCCTAGAGCAGAGAGGAGGGTTTCTACCTGTCCTCTGAGCAGCTACCTGCTCTGTTTTCTTCTTTTTGCTGTGAATTTCCTTCTCTCTCGACTTCCTGCGTGATTCATCTCTTCATTAGCAACTGAAATTGGCTGAGCGGGCGACAAACCTGCTCCTTGCTGAGTGCCATGACCACAGTAGACACCAGACTCAAAAGAAACCACTTTTTTATACATATTTTAAAGTATTTTAATTTTTTTTTTTTTTTTTTTGAGACATAAGCCCTTGGGAAAACGGCCTTTGGGGAAAGATGGGTGGTGATTCCCAGCTGTCATGCAGCCAGGGCACGGCTGAAACTCTTTGCCCCTCCAGCATCGTCCATGGTGGGCCAGCACCCGGGGGTGGGGAAGCTCGGGGACCCGGCTGATGGGGAGCGACCCAGGCAGCCCCGCGGCCGCGGGGGTTTTGATGCGTCGCCCGAGCCGGGGGAGGTGAGGCTTTGACCGAATTAGTCAAATTTTGGCCGTGTGGTTTTCAATTTTCTTTTTGAGGCTTCTCAGCCCCGGCAGCCATGGCGTCTATCTCCAGGTTCATCGCTTGGGCGATTGCATCTGTGGTTTGCCGTGCTCGGGCTCCCTCCCAAGTGCGCAGGAAACCTGCCGCCTTCAGATTGCCGCTGGGTTCCCAGCACGGCTCCCCAGACACCGTGCCCTGAGCTGGGGCACCCACTCCTGGGGTTCACCACCTTGCAGGCATGGGAATGGGGGGGGGAGGTTGCTGGGGCTGGGAGCCTGGGTGTGCAGCCCCCTCCCCAGCCACACCATCTTCCCCCTACCCCAAAATGGGTCAGTTCTTTCCCCAGCTTGCGCTCCCCAATTTGCCCTGCGGCTAATAAAGCCCCTCCGGGGGACTTAACTCCCTTTTGGCAGGCAGTAGCTGGAGTGATGTGGGCCAGGGGTCCAAGTGATGGGGAAGGCGGGGGGGGGGTGGCTCTGGGGCACCCAGCTCCCAGCCACGGCAAAGACATGGCCAGGGGACAGATCCCTGCCCATCTCCATTTCCCGCAGCAGATCAGTCTGGGAGCATCGTGCCTTTATTCCTTTTCCCTCTTCTTTTTCCTCTTCTCTTTTGATTTGTGCCCTGATAAAGTTGTGCTCACATTTCCAGAGAGCTGGCAGGCTTTAGCTAAGCTCTTGGTAACCAGGAGAGGCGAGGTTTGAAGGTCATCCACCACTCGCAAACGCGACGGCTACCACATTTTTAAATACAGCATCCTTTCAAAAAGGCCTCCGGTTTGCTCCCGGTACCTGGGCGGGCTTTGGAGCAGGACCAGCCGCTTACGCGGTGACAAGAAAATCCCCCTTGCCTCCTCAAATCATCTAGCAACCCTCAAATTATCCAAACGGAGCCTAAGCGGATAACGAGAGATGCCTGCTGGCCCAGTGTCCCTGTGGATACTTCCCTGGGGGGGATGCCGGGAGGCGGCCATGCGATCTGCAGAGGAGCTCCCACCGTTTTAGGATCTCAGCAGCGGTCCTCCCTGGTTTCCTCAAGAAACCCAGCAGGTTTTGTGGAAACGTGTTTGATTTCTGTTTGGCGACAACGGAAGAGAGCGTGGGAAGGTGGCGGGCGTGTTGTCCCCCCCCCTCGCCGGGGCTGGAGTCTCCCCACTGGCAGCTGCCTGCCCTGCCCACAGGCAAGCTCCCCTCCTGCCCGTGGGCAGCCTGCCTGCCGGGAGCGGGGCTGCGGCAGGGTGAGCTTGGGGGTTCTGCAGCTGCACGGCCTCCAGCACCGCGGGGTGCTGTGGCTTTTTTGGCTGGGGAGCCGTTTGAGGGGAGTGGGTGATGAGGTCCTCTTCTGCATCCGGAGCACATCCCGTAGGGGATGGAGGCAGATCCCCTGGGTACCGCGGGGAATTTGGGACACCGGCACCCATCACTTTGTCCAAGCAGACAAGAGGTGGCTTTAATCCCATCCCAGGGCTCCCACCGGGGACTTCCCAGCCTCATTAGCAGCTCTCGCCTTGGAGACATCCTTGGAGGCAGCCACGTCCTTGATGAGGATCTAATTATTGAGCTAATTGGAGTAAGAGAGCTGTGCAGCCGATTTTAATTCACACTTTGCCTGTTCCCCACGCTCAGTCCGGCCGGAGAAGAGGGGCTGGGTCTTGTGTCCCGCTGGCGAGCAATGGAAAACCAGCACAAAGGGAGGGAGAGGTGGCGGGAGGAGGATGGAGGCTTATAAGAGAGGGCTCCCGACAGCTTTCCAGGTACTTGAGTTTAAAATACACTTACTGGGAAAAGAGAAAGGTTGGGGTTTCCTCTTCCCGTGCAACCCATCAGCGCCAAGATGGGATTGAGGGTTTGGGAGCTGCCGGCTCCCTCCAGGCCCTCGTTGAGCCCTGGCTGTGCGGGGAGGAGACCCCAGCATCCCCCGAGGCACCCGCTCCCACATCCCTCTCAGTTCCGCAAGTCAAACCCCGTGCTCTGACGGCCGGGATTTTTTGGAAATGCCCCGGGGCAGGGCGGGATGTTGTTTGGTGGCAGGGGACAGCTTTGCACCTTCTCCCACCCCCCTTGCTCTGGAGCTCCTTCCACCCAGGGTGAGATGGCCTTTTAGGATGATTTAAGGAGAAAATAAGGCACAGGCAGGTCCAGTTGCTTGCCCACCATTGTGCCAGCTTTGTCTCCTTCGAAGCTTTGATTTACATCACGTCAGGGCCTCCAGTTATTTGTACCTAAAATAAAACAACCTGCGCAACTCACTGCCCCAGGAAAGCAATAAAGACGAGACCTGGTAAACCATAGATGTAGGTATCTCATTATCTCTAGATAATTATCCATAGATAATGAGATATCCAAACCCCAGCAACAGCAGAGTGCGTATAAATTCCCAAGGGACATAAAACATCACCTTCCCACGCAGAAGGTGGGCAACAGCTACATTCTGGCAGTGGAATTGCCCTCGCTTCTCTGCTCCAGACAGGGTGGGAGCAAACCCGACTGGCCAAGAGGGTTTTTTCTCTGCTAAAATACATCCTCAGCAAGCTGCTCTCCAAGGGACTTTGAAAACAAAATGAATCCCCTTCTCCCAGGGGGAGGAAAAGGAAAAAAAAATAAATAACCCTGCGGATGAATGAGCAGCACAAAGCAAAGTGCTGAGGCTCGACTATGGTTTGGGAGCTGAAAGCTCTCCAGCTCCGTGTCCCTGGCTTGAATTATTGCTTCTGCCTTCACACGCCGTTCCTCTGCTTAAAAAAAAAAAAAAGAAAGAAAGAAAGCCCTGGTGTTTCTTTTTGCTTTTGTTTCCCAGTAAGGGAGCTCCCACTGGAAGTTTTGCCCTGTGAAATCCTTGGGGAGGACACGGGGAGGGAGAGGCCGAGCAGCCCCCCAGCGGGGGGGGTGCCTGGTCCTGCTGCTGCCACCTTTCCCCAGGGGATGGAGCTTGTAGTGGGATTATTGCACAGACCGGCAAAACACAGCCTCTCCCCTGCTTTACCCTTTTCTTTCTCCAGCGCAAAACCCAAAGCCACCGTTTGGCAGTTGGGGAGGTGATGAATTAGGGCTCTTGACAGCTCCCCGCACCCTCGGCGGAGGGGAGGCTTCCTGGAGCCGGGCCGGCAGGAGCCTGGCTGCATCTGTGACGGGGTGAGGCTGCCGAACGCCCGGCTTCCAAGGCCATGCCCAAAATCTTCCTGCTGGCCCCTTCCCAGGCCATTCCCGCCCCTTGGAGCCGCTGGCAGGCCGATGAAACCCATCCGAAGCCTCGTCAGGAGCTGAGGAATATCGCTTTTGGGTCACGTTGAGGGGCTTTGAAAGCCCGGGCCTCCGGTGCTGAAGCCCAGCAGCCAGTTTTGCTTGGCCTCGGCATGCTTGGATGCTCTGACCACAGGCTTGGGGAAGCCTCAGGGAAGCTCTGGACACAGTCCCGGCTCTCTTTCAGAGGGCAGAACATGGGGTGCTGGGGTGGCTCACCCACTCCCTGCCTGCGGGAAGGAAACAACCCCAAACCCAGTGCCCCATTACATATCCAAGGCAGCACCACGGCGGCTTCTCCCCAGCAGCAGGGCACACACAGGAGCGGGTGAGAAAAGGGTTTTCGCAGGAATCCCATGCCCAGGAGCAGAGATCCCCAAGCCGGGGTTCCCCTGTGAGCTTCCCCTCCTTTTGTCGTCTCCTCATCCTGGCCTTCCAGCCCAGAGTCGCAGCCCTGCATCCGGGTTTGTTCAATGGGCACCCAGCTCCCATCACCTCCGGGGACACCCCCAGGCTGTTTTGGAGGCAGAAGAGGGGAGTGGGCAGGGCAGGGAAACTACCTTGCTCGGTGCTTCATGGTGAGGAATAGATCTGGGGTCTTGAAAAAGGCTTGGATGAGGCAACAAGCCAGCCTGAGGAAGCTGGCGACCTGCCCTCTGCTCCGGCTAGCAGCAGCCGTGCAGATCCCAGCCATGGGACCACCAGGATGAGCACCCACATGCAGAAGCCAGGCCCATGCCCAAGCACCCCACACATGCCTGGGCTCCAAAATCAAGCCAGGTCCCTCTGGGGGACCTGTTCCCACCAATCTCCCATACACCAGCACGGTGTCCCTCCGGGGATGGCACCTGAGCTTGTCTCCCAAAACCCCCAGAGAGCAGGAGACCCCTCTCCTCCTTCCATAGCGGGGAGCAGCCTGGCCAGCACAGCCTCCCAAAGCCCTGAGCCCCCAGCCCAGGGGAATAAGCCCTTGGGGAGCTCAGTCCATCACCCTACCCCTCCTCTGCTGCAGCCTCCAAGTTAATGGAGCCACCTCCCCATCCTCCCCCAGTACCGCTCTGGTCTTTTATCCCTCCCTTTTGGCCCCGATTCCTAACATCACACAGGTGGCACAGGGCAGGGCACCTCAGCAACCCTCCACTGGCTGGCACGGCGCTGGGCTGCTCCTGCACCCAGGCTGGGCTGATTTAGGGCTGGGCAGGGACAATGGGTCGCAGGCTTTCCAGCTTTTTTGGGAAGCTGGGCCTCGCTGATGTGGCTGTGACGGCTCTTCGCTTGCAGGAGCCTGCTGAGATTGGGGTGCCATCCCCTCCTGGCCCAGCTGCTGGCCAGGGTGTCCCCACATCCCGGGGGACGGTGCTGCCCAGCCCCTTCCCCCTACATCCCAGAGGGCTCTGGAGCCGGAGCTGCCAGGGAGGCTGGCAGAGAGCTAAGAAACTGCATCCTTTGAAGGTGCAGACCTTCAAAGCCTCTTCCAGCTACCCTCCCTTACCCCTCAGCATTCTCCCCGTCAGTGTTCTACGGTCATGGGGATGCTCGGGAGCTGCCCCCGTGCCAGGCTCTCCAACAGAGGGTGCAGCGCGGGGACCTGTGCATCCTCCCGCAGCAACACCCATTCCCAGGCAGCTGCTCTCCCGGAGGGGAAGGGGCTCGGTTACCAGTGTACACCAGTGGCCAGGCCCTGTAGGGGCCATGGGGTGTTGGGGGGGGACTATGGGGTGCTGTGCAGTGGCTATGGGGTGCTGCACATGCCTCCCTGGGGCAAAGGAGCCAGGGGGGTCTCCAAGGGATTGGGTGAGGACTGATACCTATGGGATCCCCGGTGCAAGTCGGCTGTGGCTGCAGCCCCCGGGCAGGGGAAGGACGAGGGACAGGAGGGAGAGCACTCCGGGAGGCTGGAGGGGTCTCGGGAGGGCGCTGCCGGAGCCAGCTGGGCCGGGGCTGTGGGCTCCTGTTGCCGCCGGCACCTAATGAGCACCATGATGTAACTCTGGGTAAGCCTTGCGAGACATCAGCCTGAGGAAGTTGCCGAGTCTTTGTCGGGTTTGTTTACCTTTTTTTTTTTTTTTTTTTTTCCCCGCTCTGGTTGAGGTCACCCACTTTGAACCTCAGTAACACGTGGACCTTCCTCCCCTTCTACTCCCACCCGTGGCCACAGCGTGCCCGCCCAGCTCGCTCCCAAAGAGAAACCCTGGACCTCTCTGACTCTTTCCGCACAATCAAGAGCAACTGGGGGTTGCATTGCTTGCTAAACTTGTGGTTAGGCTGCCTCAGAAATGCCACTTATAGCCACAAATGAACTTGACGCGATGGGTAAGGGGGCAGCTCTAGCTTGCACGGCTCCTGGGCTTTTTTTGGCTGTCAAAGGACCTGGGAGAGGATAGGTGGACCGAGGGACCGGCCTCTCCGTGGAGCTGATGGAGCTGAACATCCTCCCTTTACCTGGACCAGACCCCACAACACGGTGCAAAATGTCCTCACCGAGAATGGAGGCTCCTTTGTCCCAGGCAGGACTGCTGCCCAGTGCAAGGAGAAATGGGGTCATAAGGGTCCAGAGCAAGAAGTCGGTTGCTTTCTCCATGGAGAATGGAGGATGGAGGTGGCCTCTGCCAGCTGGGCTGGAGTTCTTTCAGCTCCTCGCTGCCTTCAGGGCATGGGGGATGGTGATACCTCCTCAGGGAAGGCAGGCAGAGGGGTGCAGAGGAGGTGAGAGCATCTCTGGCACTTTCCAACCAGCAGCAGGATCACGAGTGCCTTCCACATCCCGGCAGCCCAGCTTACACAGCCGGAGCAAACAGGGGATGGCACCTGGCATGGGGCCACCAATCAGGAACCATGGGTCACGGGGATGGAAGCAGAAGTCCATCGGGCAGAATATGGCCCCTGGGGGCTGACCAACAGCCTGGGCATTATGCTTACCAGCCCAGGAGCTGCTCCCCAGTGGCTCCAGACCATCCCAGACCCATCTGCCCTGTTCGCACCTTCAACCTGCTCATGCCCATCTATTTCTTTCCCTTCCACAGACAATAATTAGTGAGCTTAGGGGGTGAAGATGCCCCAGGAACTGAGCTGGCTGAAAGGTCAGCTGTCAAGAGATATAAAAAACAAGGGGCTGATTTCCAGTTCCACCCCGTTCCCAAGTCTGGTTGCCAGTGCAGCAGACCCGTGAGGTGGAACTTGTTCAATGGGTTTGGTTTGGAAGAGGTTTCCAGCAGCAACTGCCAAGGATGCCGAGTTGTGTCTGCCATGGAGGTGGCACATATGCTGCCCCATATACCTAAAGGCCAGGAGTGGTTTGTGGATTTATTTCTGAGTGGTTCCCAGTGTGGGAATGGCTACAAGACTCCATTCTCCATCAGTTATCTCTGATATTTCTGTCCCTGGGTGCTCACTGGGGCCAGCCTGTACTTATCAACCCATGCACAGATCACACCCCCACCTGTGAGCTACCTCCCACCCATCCAGCCTGCACAGGTCTCCCATGGGCACACCAAGATGCTCCCAAAGTCTTTAAACCATTTTTGGTTCCCCCTTGGCTGGGGTCAGAGGTGGGTTCACCTCTCCAGGGTGTTCACTGCAGTGTTTCTGACCCTCCTTTACCCGGTGTGGGAGGACAGGTAGCCGCACGGCTTTGTGATGAGTTTGGTCATTTTATTCTCCCCTTCTGCCTGCAGAAACTGCTGTCTCAGGAGGGCTGGAAACCCTTCAAAGTCTTCTGCAAGGCTTCCTGGCTCTGGGCTGGCTCCGGTCCTGCTCTGGAGGTTGCTCTCTTCCCCCTAGGACAGAGCAGGGTGGTTTCTCCTCTTCCACTGGGAATACCCAGCACGTGGCACCGATGGGGAAGAGAACACCAAGAGGGATGAAGGTTTTCTAGATAAGAACCAAGCTCGGCTGCTGCCAACAGCACTGAGCCACGGGTCTGGAGGCCTCCTGAGAGCTCCTGCAGGAACCTCAAGGGCCAGGGTGGAAGGTGTCAGGGTGCAGCATCCAATGGGACTTGTGGCTGTGGTGGTGGCCACCAAGTCCCCAGAGCTCAGAGGATTTTTCTGTGCTAGCAGGAAGGTCCGTCTCTTGTGGAGATAAATCTCTTCTTCTTCCTCCCGGCTGGTGCTGGGTCTCTCAGCTGGGCTTTTCTTAGTTTTGTCCACTTCCCTCACCACAGAGCAAGTTGTGAACATCGCTGCTCCTGAGCAACCAAAACTGAGTGTGATACAGGCAATAAAAACATCAGAGGTGGTGGGAAAAGGCCGCCTTCCTTCTGGTGGGACGTCTTTTTGAGGAGCTCCATGCAGGAGGGGATGTCACAGGAGACTAACTGGAGCTACACATTTTTCCTCTCCTGGGTGGTTTGTCTCGAGGTCTCTCTAGAGGAGAGAGTAAGACCACCCCCTTTATCTGCTGGGGTGGATTAGGGCTCGTCTCTTCCAGCCTGCAGAAACGCAGCTTAATTGCGAAGGTGGGACCAGGAAGAGGAGACTTCTCTGTTTACTCACATAGCTTCAAGGTGAATAACACAGACGTAGCCTGGCTCTGCCTTGACTTCGGTGGGACTCTCAGAGAGTGAGACCTTCCTCTCCCTGCTCACCCAGCCCTTGGGTTGTCAGGATGGGCAGAAGGAGCTCTTAAGTGGAAGGACATGGGGCTTTCAACTCTCTTCTGCACTGTCCCAGCTGGGGGCTGGTGGCCACAAAACCCTCCTCGCCTGGCACAGCAGCTCTTTGTCCTTTTTTCCTCTCCCTCCCCCTTCGTTTTGGCACACAAGGAGCTGCTTTGATGCCCTCACGAGACAGATTTTCCACTGATAACCGATCCTTGTGGTTGCTCCTGTGACTGGCTCCTACTGAGTCATTCCTCCTGTGGGGCAAAATCCCAGCAGCTCCAGCTCCCTCCAGCCACCTTGGGAATATCTTCATTCCCCCGTCTCCACCAGCAACAAATAACCCTCTCCTGCTCCCAACCCCGCTCAGGGCTGTAAGCCCTGGCCCAGGGCTTAGCCCACTCTTGGCCAACATGTCCCCAGGGACTAACTGCTGCTCTGTGTCTTGGACCACAGTGTCAGCATGGGTGAGCAGATGTGTCACCCACCTCACCGGTGGGTTTTCTTTGCTCCTCAACCTAGCACAGATGACCAAGGGACAACATAAGACCTTGGTGAACAGAAGTTACTTCTACACCCCTTTTGGCACCCAGCAGAGTGAGCTGGCGATCGTCCTTGTGTCCTGGGTGGTTTTCTCTTCCAGGAATTGCTCTCAGAAGCCATCCTCAGCCTTCTGCATCACGCTGCCCTACGGCAAAAGGCTCCACAGCTTAATCATATGGAGAAGCATCACCTTTGGGTTGCTTTGAACCTGCCGGCTGCTGGATGAGTTTGATGGTCCTAGTTTTTACACAACAAAAGGCAGTGAGTAATCACTCCTTCATTTATCTTCTCTGGACTCCTGGTGATGTTACGGACCTCAGTCATGTCAGCCCCTGGTATCTCTTTCTCAGCCTGTTTCATCACCTTTTGCCCAGAGTTTTCCCGGAAGTGGGCAGGGGACAGTGGCTCTCCAAGGGCGTTTGCCACAGAGAGCTGCCAGGGGAAGGATGCTCGTGGGATTTGGGATGCCTCCCACGTTTGCTGGGGAATGCGCAGGGTGTGGGGAGGCTTGCCTGGGAACATCTTGTGCTCTCCAGCTGCTGGCAATGGGAGGTGGGGATGGCTCCTGATCGTTATTGCCATACGGGTGAGCTTAGCTGGATTAGTGCAGGGAGGCTGGGAAACGGTCTGGATCCTCTTGCCTGGGCTGAGGCCATTTTGCAGCAGGAGAACAAGCAGCTCCTCACAGAGCCCCAGGCACACAATTACCACCCTGGCGTGCTGAAACACCTTATTGCCCGCATAAAAACCTCGTTTCACCTATTGGACTAATGCGTTTTTTAGCTGGGACCATTACAATCTCATAAAGGGACCGCTCGCCACCTCCTCCCACCACCACATCCCCGCTGCCCCCAAGCCTTCCGCACACTCTGCCCTTGCCACGGCCTCTGGTGGGGCTTGGCTGCCAGAAGAAGAGCCAAAATTTTTTCTTCTCCTTCCCAAGGCAGCCTTCAAGCCTATTTGCTCTGCAGGGAGATTGAAGAGAAAAAAAAGAAAAACAATAAAAAAACTCAAAAAGGCCAGTTCCCCCCCCCCTCCCCCCCTTTATGTCTGGCACTGAACCCACGGGCACAGGGAGCTGTCAGAGCAGGAGCGCTCAGGGATTTGGCACGACGACTGCCTGGCAAAACGCAGCTGGCCTGTCCCATATATAGCACGGCGGGGTGCTGCAGGATCGGGCCCCGGGGAGCCGGGCAGCCCCCGCAGAGCCGAGGCAGCCGAGCCTGCCAAGCTGCCGGGGAGCTGGAGATGAACCTGAAGCCGTTCCCTGACTTGGGAGCTGGCCAAGCTGTATTGGCCAAGTGTCTTCTTTATTCCCTTCCAGGCTTTTTCCGTGCCGGGTTGTATTTCCACAGCGTGGAGTCGGGTGGAAAATTACTGGCAATGCTCCGGTGCCAGGTCCCTGCCCCAGCAGAGGTGAGCTAAGGCTGTGCGTTCAGCTGGGGAACTCCTCGCCATGGGATGCTGCTGGGGCTGAAACACCTTGAAGCAGCAGCTAGATCATTTAAGAAAAGAAAGAGCAAGCTATTAAAACCAAATATATCCGCATTTCCCTTAGAAATGCTTCCCCGGAGAGATCTGTACATCCAAGCCCATGGGAGAGAGGTTTTTGCGGCCCAACAGCTGCCTGGGCCTTGCTCCTCAGGAGTATCACGAGAAACTACAAATACATCCCAAATGGCACAAAGCAGCAGATAAACCGAGATAAATGATGCACGCCAACTTCAACAGCCCAAAAAACCCCAGCCGAGGGCCTGGCAAACAGCAACGGTGAAGAAATGCCACGAAGCCGAGGAGCAAACAAGCTGCCAAGTTTCAACTTGCGACGGCAGGTTCTGCGAGGGGTTGCCCAAGCGAGCCCGTGGCTGGTGTTGCAGCAGGGAAGGGGGTACGTAACGCTGGGAAATAAAAGCAAATACCCAACCCAGAGGGAGGAAAGCAGCATTGGCTGAGAGCTTGGGGAACCAGCCAGGTTTGGTGCAATGACTCGGGGATGGATGGATGGATGGATGGATGGATGGGTGGATGGATGGATGGATGGATGGATGGAGGAGCAGGGAGCAAGCCCTGAAGATCTCCTTTCTGCTAACCAGGGTGTGATTCACAGACCACAAGGCCAGCCAGCCGAGACGCTGCTCCTCCAAGGACGCAGAGGGGAACATCGCAATCCTCCTGTTATGGGAAACCCCCGATTTCAACATGCAAACCAAGAAGCTGAGACTTGGGCGTTGGTCTCAGCTCGGGTGCAGCATCCCCACGACATGGGAGCATCCATCCTGGTGTGGTTCCCCCCAGGACTTGCACCTGCATCCTTTGATGCCTCCCAACGCCTCCCTCGGGGAATTTTCCTCATTAGAAGGTGCAGCAGGGAAGGTGTGGGACCCCCTTGGGCTCTTTGCAAGGGCCGAGCAGATACCTCCAGGCTCAGGGATGCTCACCCGAGCTGGTTCCTGTGCCACCGAGCTGCAGGGCAGCTCAGCCAGGACCAGCGGAAGGGATGGAGCATGCCCTGTTTATATCCAGGTCACTGGAAAATCCTCTTGGCTGGGACAGCAGCAGCACATGGACATCACATACCCCGGAGGGCTGAACCTGGTCTCTCCCACGGCTCTGCACCTCCAGCCTTCCTAGTTTTCTCCCGGCACTGCCAATTTTTGCTAGTATTTTTGAACAGTTTTGGGGGAATTTGCTCTTCCAGCCAGGAAGGGCAAGCCCAGGTGTTTTTCGGTGCCCATAAAAAGAAAACATTTGTTTGGCAAACATGGCAAAGCCGTTCATCACCTCCAAATCCTCTTCTTCCCACACAGCAATTTTCAGTGCCTGGAAAGGAGAAAAAAAAAAAAAAAAAAAAGAATTAAGCTCTTGGCTGTGCCCGCCACAGCGTTTCTGGATGTGGGCCCAAAGCTGGGGCTGTGGGATCTCCTCCAGCCTGGTATGGGAGAGGAGGTTCCACTAGCCAACTGCTTTGAAGTTCCAGCTCCCCTTCTCCATCCCTCTGTTACTGGGATGGGGACTTTAGGGCTCACCAGCTGGTCCCCAGGTTCCCTCAGCAGAGCTTTTATTGTGAAGACCCTCAGTGAAGATGGCCAGAAATGAGGTGGTGGTGGGACAAGCCATGGTCCTGGTGCCAGGATGGTTTTACCACCCCAGGTAGTGGAGAGGGACGGCTGCTTAGGGTTTAGGGCTGAAATGGCCCTCTGCCCTGCATCTCCTCCTCCTGGTACCCATGTCCTCATCATCTTACAGGTCATGGAAACCTGTTACAAGGAGGCTTACCCCTGGCTGAGCCCTCCCTCAGGGATACCTGCTGCTGTCTGATCTCCAGCAGCTGGATCAGCCCTTCCCACCCAATGCCTTCAGGGAACCACAGCTTGGCCCCGGCTCAACGTCTCTCTCTGGGCTGGGTGACTCCCCAGCTCCAGCTGGCAGCCAGCCTCCATGCCACCAAGGTCCCTGGGGACTTCCCAGGGCTGGCTTGGCTGTGTCCAGCCCTGCCAGGGTCAGAGCTGAGGGCTGGGCAGCCTTTGAAAGGGCTCAGCTTGCATCGGCCAGGCTTGGAGCAGCTACCCAGTGACACTCAGGGATCTCCTCCTCCTTCTTTTGCTTCCTTATGAGCTTTTCCTGCTTTGCCTGTTCTCCTTTAGCCCCATTCGGCAGCCAGAGACGTGGAGACCATCCCAAACCCCATGTCCTCCGAGGCACAGCTAAGCCAGCCCTGCAGCAGGGCAAGCGATGTGATTGCACCTGTAAGAGCTGGAACCTGCCTGTGATGTTCCCACCACCAAGGTGAGATCCACATGTTAAAAGCACTCAAGAACGCCTGATCTCTAATTACCTCCCCTATTTATTTATTATCACTCTTTGCCATTGCTCATCACCTGCAGTTACGCTTTTCCTTTGATTTTCGCTGCAATACAAACCCGCTTACCAGGTATTTTCTTGGTCAAGTAGTTTGATTGCACCATTCCAATGACTTGCTGTAGAGAAGCTGCTGGAGAGATGTACTGGAGAGGGCAAGTTTTGACCAGCCCTGGCTTCGCTCTTCATTTCTGCCATTATATTTCTGACATGCTGCTGTTGTGCTCAGTGTCCCCATGGACGCACCCACATGCTGATCATCCTCACGTCCCCATCACAGCAGGCCGGCAGGAGGTCTGCAATGGAATTAACCTCAGCCTTGATAAGGAGCTCTGTGCGGGTCCTGGCAAGGTGTCACCTCAGGCCAAACAACGTGGGACTATGGCTGGCTGGAAGGGCTGCTCTTTTGATGCCCCACGAGGGTGTCGGGGAACATTGTGGGCACCCCAGTGAACAACTCGGCAAAGCCATGGGAGCTGCACCAAGCTCTGGCAGTAGAGCAGCAGCCACCTCTGCTCTCACCCACAGCCGATGGACAGCAGCTACCAACACCAGGAACTTCATCCCTATCACCCCTGGGGACTTGGTCAGCCTGGCTGATGGTTTGAAAGCTGCTGGGGCACATTAATAATATGGCTACAGAGGTGCCTTTGACACAAGAAATGAGGTGAAAAGCCCTGGAGAGATGGTGTACACCCAGCCACTCATGTCTGGTTGCTAAAACATAAAGCAGAACCCCTCCCTGTGACCAGAAGGACACCAGGTTTCCCAGGGCACTCTTGGCCACCCAGGATGGGGACCTCCACAGACCAGGTGCTAACAAAAGCCAAGTGCACAAGCTTTGGCCCCAGGCAGGCAATTAGTGGGCTGGGCTTTGTTTACACTGCTTGGAGAAGCCCGATGGCTCTGCAAGGCATGGCAGGTCTTGGGTTTTCCAGACCTTCCATCAGTTGGCCGGTGGTTTATGTAAATCCCAGATCAGGGAAATCCTGGCTGAGCTCTCCCTGTTCTCCACAGTCTCAAAACCCAGCACTTTCCCATCAAAGTCCAGCACTGGCAGAAGAGCTACACTCAGTGCATGGTCCCATCTGCTCTCCAGAAGGTGACTCCCATCTCAGGAGCCCACCTTGGCCTCTATGAGACCTCTTAGCCCCAGGGAGACCTTTCATCCCCAAGCAATTATGGTTTTTTTGGAGAAGGCTCCATTGCCCAGCATAGCAGTAGCTGTCCCACCACCACTTCATGATGTATATTTTTCCCCCCCAGCCACCCTGCAGCAAGAAAGCTAAATTCCCCATAGCCTTTGGTCCTCCTATCATATCTCAGGGAAGCACCACCTCAGAGGCTTCCTGGATGGCCAGTCTGACCTCCTTGCTGCTCCAAACATCTCCTCCACACGTGCCAAGCCAAGTGGGTCAGCAAGTGGCCTGGGGCTGGGTCACTGTGCCCTGCTGGCTTTGCCTCCGGGGGATCGGGGATGGGCTGGGGCGGCAGCACAGGATGCCCTGTAGCCAACTCCACGGCTATACAGACCAAAGCTTGGAGACACCATCACAGCCACCACGTTAAGCATGGGATGGTCATAAGATGGTGCCATCCCCAATGTCCCCATCACCTTCCTCCCCCCCAGAATGGTGGGCAGCACCTGGGGAGCTCCTCCTCCAAGTCATCTGGATACACATCTTGGTACCACCTGTGAGAAGCAGTTAGAAGTCCATGAGCAAAAAGAAATCCCAGAGGATAAATCGAGAAACTGCTCCCAAGCATGGTCTTAATTATCATTATTGATGCAGCCTGTGGTGGGAGGAAGGAGAGAAGAGCTGGCCACGAGTGGTTGGCGGGGCTGGGGGAGCAGAGGTAGCTCTGATTTACCCGGTTAAGCAACAGGCGTTCATCTCCAGCTGTTTGCAGGGAGCAAAGATTGAGAAACGGATTGATTGCGCAAAACAGACGTTAAGACATTTGTAACCCAAAAACCATGAAAAAAAAAATACCCCAAACCCCCACATTCCTGCAGCGACACCCGTCAGCTCCTCCCAAACATACGTGGCCTCTGTCGACACTGGTTCCATGAGCACGGGCAGGAGCTGGCAGAGGAGCGGGCAAGCTGCCCAGCTGGGAAGATGGCCATCAGCCGCAGAAGCTGGGAGCAAACCTGCCCGCCTTGGAAATGCTCACCTTTGCCTTCCTAATTTCGGGGGGCGCTCACCAATGTCAGCTCATCCTGGGCGTGATCCATCCCCCCTCTTCCTCCCTTTATCTGTGGCTTCCCCGTTACCCCCGAGGCTGCTCCTTTCAAGCTCACCCCGTTGATCTGGCTGGGTGGCTGCTCCTTATCGGCACGGGCCAGGGAGCATCGCTTCCCTTCTCCCCTCCGGGGAGGCATGCCAAGTGAGACAAGGATCCGCTGGATCCAAGGCTGGGGTGGGGAGGGAAAGAGGACCCGCCTTGAACCAGATGAGTGCCCCTCAAGGACAAGGTGAAGGAAACCATCTGCCATCAGACACCCACTCTGCCAGAGAGCCCGAGGGCACCTCGTGCCGCAGCTGTCTGCCTACGTGGCTACAGGGCACCCATCGCCCAGGCATGCCTGCCAAGGCAGTCCCACGGCTGGTGGAAAAGGCAAAAATTAAGATAAAATGAGATAAAACCAACAGAGGAGGCAGGAAAGAAGCATTGCGCTTCGCCAGTTGTTTCCAACACCCTTTTCTTTGGAGCTGCAGTGGGAGAAAACTGATTTTCCTCCAAAGCTTTGTGCGGATCAAGACCAGCGGAGAACCGAAACCTTACCACATGCTTGGGACAAACCAAACCCCTAACTGTGCTGGTTTGCATCTAGTTTTCTGCTGGGCCTGGCAGGATGCTTGGGAGAGGGGCAGCCCCAAAGCCCAGCAGAGGTGGGTCCATCTCCACCACCTCTGCGGCCAGGAGGGACCCTCCTCCCATTTTCCACCAGCCTGCCCAACAGGGAAGGGAAGGGGAGATGTTGAGGGCAGGGGTGGACCCACATCTGGACCTTCCCACCCGCACACCTGCGAGGCTGTGATGGGAGAGATGCTGGCTCCGGGAGGATTTGGTGATGCGAGGCTGGGAAGGGCTCCCAGGGAAGCACCGGGGCTCACCGGGAAAAGCCGAGGCGCCGGCGCGGAGAGGGAGCCAGTCCTGGCACACTGGCCAGGCTGGGACGCGGCCGGCCAGGATTTTCAGCAGCTGAGTGAGCCAGCAAAGCAAACATGAGCGGAGAGCTCCCGAGTCGTGTAAACAAACAACCAATTAAAAGATGAAATAAATCTCCCCAGGTACATAACCTTTCTATTTAAATGCTGGCCAGGTCTGGAAGTGCTCCAGAGCATCTGACCCAGCGACGCCTGTGATCTAGCTGCCGAGCTCCACGGGATGAAAGCGGTTGAGTTTCAGGGAGTGGCTTTAACTTTTCTAACATTTCCCCTCTCCCTCCCCCTTAATTATATTATTCTTTCTTTCTTGCATTGGTGTAATTCAGCGGGAAAGCCCCCAGCCCCCTACGGAGCAGGACCTGGTGAATGGCTGCCTCCCTCCCCACCTCTGGAATAGGAGTGACTGTGTTGACCTGTTAATTATGTGATTTAAGGCTGGTATATAGGAAACGCAGCGGCCAAATTAACCCAGCAGTGTTAATGGAGGAGCGGCAAGAAAAAAGCAAGGCTTTAAATGGAGGGCAGCCATCCCTGGGGAGAGCTCAGCACGAGGTTTTGCAGGGATGGAGATGCTCCGTGTCCACAGCAGGACAGGCCCTGGCTGTTTTAAAGCCAGAAATCCTGAAGTTGGCTAAAACCAACGGGTGCACGTAGGAGGAATGTTGATTTTTTTCCTCTTCTCCCTCACTCCAAACCGTGCATTTGGGGAACGCTTATCTTTGCCTTGAAGATTTGGGGTGGTTTGGCCTTCATGCCTTACGCTAGCAGGACAGAGCGAGCAAGGAGCCGTTGTCTGAAACAGGAACCAGGAAAAACCCCAAGGAAAAGCAGTGTATTTTGCAAGACTCACCCTGCACAGGGCAAGCTGGGAGCTTGGCTTGCTCCAGCCCGGAGCATCCTCACTGGAGCTGCTCACCCCTCCCCATGTATAAGGCCAGGGCCGGCATGAGCAGCCTGCAAACAGCTCCCATGGCAGCTGGACCAAATAGGCATCATTCACTTAGCTGGTAGCCACCGGTGATGCTCAGTAGCCATGTGCTGGGAGGTGAGGGGTTGGGTACAGGCTCGAGGCTTCTGGCCCCCTCCAAGGTGCTTGTGGTGATATTTGCAGAGATATTTAATAATAAATATATAATAATGCCCCAGCAACCAGGGGAGAAAACAGACCTGTCCCTCTAGAGGGCTGCATCCTCCGTCACCAAGGACTTGGTCCTGCCCTCTGGGAACAGTGACACCACCCTAAAGACGTTACCATGGTTTCTGTCCCCTGCAGCTCAGCGAATGGATGCAGGGGCTCAGCTCCCGGCTGGCCATCGAGCCCCACAGCCACAGCTCCCTCCTCCCGGCAGCCAACACCGTGATGCTGCCAGACCCTCTGTCTGCCCTCAGTCTCCCCTGTGCAGCCGCTCTGCTGATTCAGGACAGCGGGGACTCAACCCAGCCGGTTTCAGCACAGCCTCTAATCCCAGGCTTAACTTTAAGCCTAGGCTCGGGTCCCGCAGAGGACAGCGGGCTTCTCCCCGGGGCAGAAAGCAGTCAAACACCCTAGCCAAGGTCATGGCCGAGTTACACTGACCCTTTCCAGGGCGGGTGTGGGGAATGCACTGTTTTAATCAGGCTTGCTAATTGGGCTTAAATCCATGCACCTGCAGGCTTTCGTGGCCCAAAACTAAGCATGGAGGCTGCAGCAGTAAGGAAGGCTCAGGGGGGGAGCATCGCTGCTTTTCATGGCTGAACACTTATTTTCCACATCAGCCCAACACCAAAGCCCCGCCACGCCACCAGCGCACGGGGTCTTGGCCATCCCTTATCTCTTTTTATTTTTGGAGAAAGAAAACACTCGTTCAACACCAGATGGGAAGCTCTTTCAACCCTTAGTGACAGTGTTTCATCTTGAATAAAAATGGCTTTTATTGAGGTGCTTGGTGTAAACTGGGGCAGCTACCAAAGCACCGCGCTCTGCCCCCCTTACCAGGCCTCCGGTCCTGCATGAAATATTTGGGGGCAGGGACTGATGGGAGATGCAGTCTGCTTAAAATATTACAATATCTCCTCATTTAGAGGCCAAACACACAGATTCACCTGTGCACCAGGGACCGGCATCTGTCGGGGTGGAGGGGGGGTGATGCAGCTTGGACACATCCGTATCTCCAGCAGGAGTGGGTACCCCCCAAACCCCACCACGGCAGGGATGCTTGGCAGTACCCCCAAACCCCACCACGGCAGGGATGCTTGGTGGTACCCCTAAGCCCCACCACAGCAGTGATGCTTGGTGGTACCTCCTAAACCCCACCATGACAGGGATGCTCAGCAGTACCCCCAAACCCACCACAGCAGCGATGCTTGGTGGTACCCCCAAACCCCACTGCAGCAGGGATGCTCGGCAGTACCCCCAAACCCCACTGCGGCAGGGATGCTCGGTGGTACCCCCAAACCCCACCACAGCAGCGATGCTCAGTGATACCCCCCAAACCCCACCATGGCAGGGTGCTCAGCAGTACCGCCAAACCCACTGCGGCAGGGATGCTTAGCAGTAGCCCAAACCCCACTGCGGCAGCAATGATCAGTGGTATCCCCCAAACCATACCGCAGCAGGAATGCTTGGTGGTGGTACCCCCAAACCCCACCATGTCAGGGATGCTTGGCAGTACCCCCAAACCCTGCTGCAGCAGGAATGCTTGGTGGTACCCGCAAACCCACCGCAGCAGGGATGCTTGGCAGTACCCCCAAACCCACCATGGCAGGGATGCTCAGTGGTAACCCCAGACCCCACTATGGCAGGGATGCTTGGTGGTACCCCTGAACCCCACCACAGCGGGGATGCTAAGTGGTACCCTCAAACCCCTCCGTGGCAGGGATGCTTGGCAGTAACCTCCTAAACCCCACCACAGCAGGGGTGCTTGGCAGTATCCCCCCAAAACCCATTGCAGCAGATGCTCAGCAGCCCCCATCGTCGGTCCGCTCCAAGCCACTGTGGCAGACGGGGCACCCACCTCCAGCAGCACCAACCCCACTCTCCCCAGGGAGGAATTTATGAGCAGAGAGCAGGGGAGGGGGAAAAATAGACCAAAGCCAAGAAAACCTGCCCAGACAGGGAAGTGAAAGCCCCAAAGATAGCGCTCCCACTCTTTCACATCGGGGCTTTCAGTGATCACAGCTGCTTTCACTTCTCCTTCGCCCCTCCGCCTGTTCCTCCACCGGTGGGTTTTGGTTCCTCTCCGCTCCCCCGCCACCTTCCCCCTTTTGAGGCCGAGCCTTCAAACCGCTTCAGTTTTTATTTCCAGTTTCTAAACCGCAGGGGTGCCGCTGGTTCCCATGTCCCGCCCTGGTCCCTGCCCGGCTCCCGAGACGTGGTGCCCTCCCAGGAGCTGGGGACACGGTGGGGCTGGGAGATGATGCTGCAGCTGTGCCAGGATCTTTCCCCCTGTGAGGATCCAGCTCGGATGGATGCTGTGGGGCAGGATGGATGCTGTGGGGCAGGATGGGTGCTCTGGGGGAGGATGGATGCTCTGGGAGAGGATGGGTGCTGGGTAAGGGGAGGAAAAGAGGAGAGAGAAATAAGCAGCAGAGCAGAAGGTGGAGCTCTGCTTCTCCAAGCCTTTTCCCACACCTTTGACTTCCAATAAAGCCCCAATAAATAAAATGGGGTTTTTAAATTTTTTTTTTAAAGAATCAGCGAACAAAGCGGGTGCTGCAGGGAAGTGGGGGGCTTTGTTCTGCTTCTGGTAATTTTAGTGCCGACACGTGCAAACACTGGCAAAGGGTCAATATTGACTTTCTGCTGAAGCAACTGGCAGGGTTCATTGACTGGAGGTGTAGGGGCGCTCCAGCCGCGCCGACCTCGCTGCCGGCCGCACCCTGCCCGCACCCTGCCCGCATGGCAGGAGCTTTTGCCCTTGCTGTGAAAATCCTTCTGTTTAAAAGGTATTTCATACCAATGCAAAAAAAAAAGCTGCCGTGAATAACGTGCTCTGTGCATCCTGCCCTGGGGCACCCGAGAGCCCCAAGGGACGCACGGGATGCCGGGGTTGCCCTGGGGATGCTGCGAGGGCAGGCTGCAGGCAGGACCTGCCTGCCCACAGGCAGGGCCAAGAGATTATCGCCCAGTGGAGTGAGGGGCAGAGGTTTGCCCGCACCTCGGCACGCCCACCCCGGAGCTGAAGGTCTCTCCAATCTGCAGACCCACGGCTTTATCGACTGTGGTCTCCCCTTGCCGTGGCTAGCCACCAAATTTTCCTGCCTTTATAAAGGGGCCACCTTTGCCGGGCGGCAACGTGTTTGCAGAGGGGTCGGCTTCCTCGTCCTCACGTCCGGTGGGAACATGGAACCACCCGTCAGAGCGAGGGGACAAAGGGACGATGCTTCCCTTGTTTGCCACTCATTGCAAGATTGCTCCTGGACCCCACGCTTATCCTCTGGGAAGCAGCACGGTGGTCTGGCGGGTGGCCGAAGCCCCGGGAAGGCGGGGGTCTGTGGAGCACAGTTGGCACCTGGCAAACATAACAGCAGCTCGGGTCATAAATTATTTCCAGTTAGGACGCATCCCCCTGCTCGGCTGACCAGTGTCCAAGGAGTTTGCCTGGAGCTGTCCCGTGGCCGCAGAGCAGAAGCAGATTTGGAGGATGAGAGCCCGGGCAAAGCGAGCCGTGCTTTCCTGCCGTGGGGACAGGCAGTTTCCAGCTATTTTTCCAGGCACGTGTTACCATTTTGTCCCATTTTATGCCTGTTCCCCCCTCCTGGGGCTTCTGCCAGCCGCAGGCTGGGCTCTCTACCGGCCGCATTCCTTCGGGCTGACGTGGCTTTTCTTTCTTCCCCCATCCTTATCACACTCGGGTTCATGAATCATATTTCTCCAAAGCTATAAAACCACCCAAGCGACCCGTGTAAATCAAGCAAGACAGAAAGCAGAGCCAGGCACGGGGGTTCCGGCCGCTCCGGGGGCACAGCTCTCCTGGGGAAAGGCTCTTCCAGCCATCCAAGGAGCCCTGCAAAAAGAAATCCCTTTTATTAAGCTTTTCTCGCTGCCCTTGGTCCCCCAAGGCCCCAAATTCTGCTTTCCCTCCTTTCGGCGGTGGGAAGATGGGGTGGCACGCTGCCTGTCCCGGCACGCTCGCCCGCTGTGCCGGCGGTGCTGGGCGGGAGGATGTAGGGGGGGGATTTTCTGGCTACCCCTGCTGTCGGCAGGGCTGGTGCCGGGGGGGGAGCTGAGCGGGTCCCTGGGCTCCTCACCCCTCCGCGGCCCCGTGCTGGCAGCCCCGAGCTGGCACTGGCTGTCAGTGACTTGCCAGAGGCTGCAAGCCATTCGTTGGGGGGCCAGGAGCCCACTGGGCTGGGGTGTCTGCCATCGCACTTGATGAAGCCTGATTTTCTGAGTGTCCACGGCAGAGCCCGTCTCTCCGTACTGCCTCCAGCGAGCCCAGGCGCCTGTGGACGGGAGCCGATTGATTTTATCTGAACTACACGCCTAAAAGTCACCTTTATTCTTCATCTCCCTGGCCAGCATGAAGGCTTTGTGCCGGTTCTGGCCCCTTTATCTTCTGTTTTCTCCCCAGAGAATCAGAAAAGTGAGGTGCAACGACAAAGCCAGGATTCCCAGTCTCCGTCTGAAGGACAACATGCTATCCCACAAAGAAAAACCCAAGCAGGGTGAGAGCTAGCAGGGAACGACTGCCCCAATCGGATGATTTCTCCCACTGGCTCCCTGCATCTCCGAGCATCGTCAGCCCCTGCGTGACTCCTGACAAGTACAGAAGCCCTGAGCCGCACAGCCCCCAGGGCAATTCAAGCTTCTAATTAAGCTCAATTACTTCTGGAAACAATTTTTAAACTATCCACCGAGGCTGCTGACCAGGGCAAGAGCACTGCACCTGCAAGTTTTAATTGCCAGGTTGTCACCGCCGAAGCCAAGCTATCAGCGGAGCTGGTGCCGAGGAGTCTGTGCCCAGCACTGCCGGCTCCTTCGGCACCGTCCTTATCGCAGCCGAGGCGGCTCGGCCGCTTTCTAATGTCTCCCGACTCGGCAGGGCTGGAGAGGCAGGAAAAACGATGTAGGTGGAAAGCAAAACCACGAGGGCAGAGGCCGGGACTGCTGCAATCCCTTGGGATCCCTTCCTCCTGCTCCGCTTGCAGCAGAAACACCCGACGCCCAAGGGGAAGGGGAGCAGGAGCCTGGATGAGCCAGCGGAAAGGAGACTGAATCCGCAAATCTCAAACCATCTCCCCGGCAGAGATACAACCCTCGGAGAGCCTGGGAGAGTCCTCGGGGCTGCCAATGGCACCCACAGGGCTATGGGACGTGACCAGAGACTGGCAGGGAGCAGGATTTGCAGCTATCCCAGGTTTAGTCTCAGAAGAGAGATGTTGGGGAGACGGGGGCGTTGCCCCCTTCTTCGACACAAGCAGCCGTCCATGCGATACCAACCCGTACGCCTGAACCAAGGGAGGGCTAACGGGGAAGCAAGAGGGCGGCTGACACCGTGAAAGGCTCTGCAAAGGCCCCGACACACCAATGGGCAGGTTAAAATCAAATATAAATGATTTTTATAGTGACCTCTCTCCCACGACAGGCGCTCGTCCTGCACCTTTCCCAACCCCCCAGCCCTGCCACGGTGGCTTGGAATGGGACAGGCTGGGAGCTTGGGGTGGACAGGATCAACCCCAAAGCCAGCTTTCTGCAATGCAGCAGGCTACAAACAGGCGGATCAGCAGTTCCTTTGCTAACAGCAGCAGTTCGGAGCCTGAGACTGAGGAACCACCTCCCCTTTTTCACTAAAAAAGGTCCCTGCCCATCACCCAAAGGGACGTTGCGAGTCACTGGGCTGAGGACGGGGAGCCAGGCAGGGCCAGGGGCTGCAGCAGCGGTGAACCCCGCAGCTTGCCAGGCTCACCAGGGTCCAGCTCTGCAAGAGCGGAGGAACATAGAATCACAGAATCATCTAGGTTGGAAGAGACCTTTACGATCATCGAGTCCAACCATCAACCTGACACTGCCCAAACCACCACTAACCCATGTCCCTCAGCACCACGTCTGCCTGGCTGTTAAATACCTCCAGGGATGGTGATTCCACCACTTCCCTGGGCAGCCTGTTCCAATGCTTGATAACCTTTTCTCTGAAGAATTTTTTCCTAATATCCAATCTAAACCTCCCCTGGTACAACTTGAGGCCGTTTCCTCTTGTCCTGTCACTTGTTACTTGGGAGAAGAGACCGACCCCCACCTCTCTACACCCTCCTTTCAGGTAGTTGTAGAGAGCGAGAAGGTCTCCCCTCAGCCTCCTCTTCTCCAGGCTGAACAACCCCAGTTCCCTCAGCTGCTCCTCATAGGACTTGTGCTCCAGACCCCTCACCAGCTCTGTTGCCCTTCTCTGGACACGCTCCAGCACCTCAATGTCTTTCTGGTAGTGAGGGGCCCAAAACTGAACACAGTATTCGAGGTGGGTCCTCACCAGTGCTGAGTACAGGGGGACCATCACTGCCCTAGTCCTGCTGGCCACGCTATTCCTGATACAAGCCAGGATGCTGTTGGCCTTCTTGGCCACCTGGGCACACTGCTGGCTCATCTTCAGCGGGCTGTTGACCAAAACCCCCAGGTCCTTTCCCACCAGGCAGGTTTCCAGTCACTCTACCCAAGCCTGCAGCACTGCATGGGGTCGTTGTGACCGACCAGTATAACAGCAGCACGCCAGTAATCCCATGCCGCTACAGTCTTGCAGTCTCAATATAACCTATAACCAGTTTTACAATCACCACGTAAACCTTTCAGAAGGAGGATTCGCTTCTCGGCGCTTGATTTGGGTAGTTTTAATTCTGCTGGAGCTGGGAAAGCCCACCTGCGTGAGCACCCCCACGTTCTCACCTGCCACCACCAATTCATCACCCTCCGGTGGCCACCGCCCTCTCCCAGCAGCCGGCCCCGCTGCGGTTGGGGGAAGAAAAAAACCCTCTTCCTGCCGCCCCACGCTTTCGAAGACACGAAGCAGGCGGTGTCCCCGCTTGCCGGGTGGGCAGTGGAGGTGCAAACCCCACCGCCCGGCTTGCTGCAGGCAGGTGTCAAATCCGGAGCCCCGGGGTGCAAAGCCACTGCACGCAGGCTCTCAAAACCAGGCGTGCCGCAGAGGCACGACTGCTTGTAAAGTCTAAAAGCGGGGAGGTTTTGTCACCTTTTTTTTTATTATTTGATATGACTTTTTCTGCCATCTGTTCCATGTACCTTTACTCTCGCTGCAAGCTCCCAGGGCAAAGGTGCGGGATGGGATGATGCACCTCCCGTCCCAAGTGACAGCAGAGGGACTTGACATCTGGGAAGCCGACTCCTGACCAAAGCACTGTGCTCAGAGCCTCACCATCCAGAGGCAAAACAGCCCCACGGCATCTCCCTCCTCCTCCTCGTCCTCATGAAGCCAAGCAGCAAAGGCATGACATCAAGTTTCGGATGGGGAGGGAAGCAGCCGGAGAAATGGATGCTCAGGGTCAGGTGCGAGCCCAGGCGAGGCTGGGTCTAAGCGCAGGAAAGGAGGAGGGCTGCTGCCTTGGCTGAGCTTTTGTCCCAGCTGTTTATCGCTCCCAAGCCAGTGCTGAGAGAAACAGTTTTAAGCAGCATGAATGAAATTGCAACGCAGCGGGTTTCACAGGGATGCTGCCTCGGTCATCAGAGAGTGTCATGGGAAAGCGAAACAGAAAATCAGCATGCGGCTTAAAATGAATCATAGACTCACAGAATAGTTTGAGTTGGAAGCGACTGTTAAAGGCCATCTAGTCCAGTCCCCCTGCCATGGGCAGGGACATCTTCAACTAGATCAGGTTGCTCCGAGCCCCATCCAACCCAACCTGGAATGTTTCCAGGGATGGGGCATCCTGGGCCAGTGTTTCACCACCCTCACTGTAAAAAATTTCTTCCTTATATCTAGTCTAAATCTCACCTCTTTTAGTTTAAAACCGTTCCCTCTTGTCCTATGGCTCCACTCCCTGACCAAGAATCCCTTCCCAGCTTTCCTGGAGCCCCTTCAGATACTGGAAGGCTGCTATAAGGTCTCCCCAGAGCCTTCTCTTCTCCAGGCTGAACAACCCCAACTCTCTCAGCCTGTCCTCACAGCAGAGGTGCTCCAGCCCTCGGAGCATCTTCATGGCCTCCTCTGGACCCGCTCCAACAGGTCCGTGTCCTTCTTCCTTTGGGGGCTCCAGAGCTGGGCACAGTATTCCAAGTGGGGTCTCACCAGAGCAGAGCAGAGGGGCAGAACCCCCTCCCTGGCCCTCCTGGCCACGCTGCTGGGGATGCAGTGTCCCTATAGTCCGGAGAGCTGAAGGAAAAGAAAAAGCATGCAGGCAGCATCCCGAGTCTCCTCCACGAACCTGAAACACACACAAAACTGCGTGGGACAGAGATGTTGATCTGTCCACCTCGAGGAAGTCATCACTTGACACCTCTTTTGACCTCGGTGGCTAGCTGGAGCCCGGCTGTCCTGGTTTGGCGGTGGCGCAGCTGGCAGCGCCTATTTACTGAGCACAAAGCCCTGGTTTTGAACACGATGGGAATCGGGTCCTTCGCCCATCGCCCCAAGCCTCGTCCTAGAGAGACATTGTCCCAAAGTCCCCTCCTAAAGCCGAACGACTCCTGCGATAGCAGACAGGGCTTCCCCCGGCTTCTCTTTCTGCCACTTTTCCACAGCAAGCAGGCAGTGAAGTGTTCCTGCCCGCAGGCTGCCTGCACCTACCTCGCCGTGGGTGGGGACGCGTGCCTGCATAGGGGTGGAAGCTGCTCTTGCTTCAGCCCTCTGCCTCCAAAAAGGAACTTAACTGTTTCTTCTATTTGCCCTGAAGGAAAGGTGGTTTGGGCACAGGTTTATCCCAACCTGTAACGCTATCAGACCTGCCTGCAATTAGAAATCACAGCAATTGTGCAGAGGATCACTTAGCGGCACAATTAGTACCTGTTTCTGCAGCAGAGGTGAGACAGACAAGAAGTGGTGTCCTCTATGGAGGAGTTTTCTTTGTTGTTTTTTTGGCCTCTGTGAAGTGCTCTTCTCATTCCCCCAGGCTCAGCCATACATTCCTATTGCTGCCCTATATATTTGCAGGACAAAGAATTAACTCCCTTTTTTCAGGGATCTGCAAGTTCCTTGCAAGCTTTAATTTAAGCTTCTCAAAAAGGCTGTTTCTTTCTACCTTTACAGACCAGCCCACTAAGAGCGGCGCTACGATCACAAACATCACATCTGTGTGTTATCAGGCGACCCAGCATAAATTCTGGATCTAGAAAGGCCACGTTACCCCTTCCTGCTGAATTCTCAGAGCTTGCGCTCTGCAGCGTACGCTGTACACCTTCTTGCCCGCTCTCCGGTGCCAGGAGAAGCCAGACGCTACCTGCCAATGTTTCTGGAGCCGCTTAAGCCAGCAAACCAGATTTGTAACAGATGAACACTTATCAAGGACACGGTGTTTTGACCTGGTATGAGGAACCTTATTGTCAGATTTTCTGCACTGCCAAGTCACGAACTAGGAGGAAGGATAAGCAACCGCAACCACACAAGATATCGATGGCAGAGCCAAGAGGAGAGCCCCAAGGTTGAGGTACAGTTGCAACTGCCAGAACACGTATTTCTCTGGAAGAAGGAGAAACAATGTGCACCACAAAACTCATGGAAACCAAAGAGGCATCTCTTCTACTGCTGTCAATAAGCTTAAAGTAAGATCCCCTGATAGGTGGAGAGCAACACAAGCAAACAATGCTGGTCACACCACAAAGGCTCCGTGGCAAAATGCAAAGTTCACAACCACAGTACCACTATGGCCCTTCGTGTGAGCCACAAGCTCTGCTCACACGAGGCTCTTTCTGACTTGATCCCCAGAAGCTCTGAATCCCTAGCTCTCTGTCAGTGGAAGAGCCCAAAATGAGAAAGTTCAGAGGTTTTTATTTGTGTGGAATAGATAAGGAAAGCAAACATGCCTCGATAACCTCTTCCCTCATGCGCAGCAGTCTGAAGGTTGCCCCCATAGGCAGGATGCACATTCTGTACCAAAGGCCTTAAATTTGACTGGGTCTAGTTAAAAATAAACTCTCTGGGTCAGCAGTGCTCTGCTACAGCGATGCGTTTGACAGCCCCAGTTTGCTCCCATTCCCGTCAGGAGCGGGATCACGTTTCCAAGGAAAGGCTGGACTGGGGGAGCCCTGGCTGGTCTGGCCCATGGGGTCAGAGGATTTCCCAATATTTTCATGCCAGTCGGTTAATTTTCAAGCTGAAAAGGACCGTCATAGGCAAAGTTTGACTTCACTCCGTTGGGAAAAACCCACCCCGGCTTTCTGCAAGGGCCCAGCCTGTTCATTTCCTGACTGGAGCACCCAGATGGGCAGGTGTCATTTTGGTTCACAGTTGACGTCGGCATCCCTATCCAGTCAACAGATACAAAAGGGCAAAGGCTAAGCTTCTTTCAGTCATTTTTTTCCCCATCTCCGATAAAAACAGCATGCAGACGCACCGATTTAGCAATGATTTTAGGCAGAACCCACCCCCCATCCCCAGCGCAGCTACAAGAAGCAATTCTTCAGGGGCAGAATTAAAAGCTCTTTTTTATTAAGTTCCTGGAGGGGAAATGCTTTTTGGACAGTGACTCCTGCTGGAAAGGTGAAGCCAGCATGGCTATGGACCAGGCTTTGGAGAGCAGGGATGTCCCAGAAGGGGCTGGCATTATCCCCATCACCAGGACTTGCACAGCACTGTCCTCTCTAGCAGCCTTTGGGGGAACCGTTGGACCTGAACCACACTAGCAATTCCTCCTGCAGCCTCCTCAGAAAGGAGCACATGTGAAATACTGGGGGCCAAGTGGCCTACTGGAACGTTACTCCCTCTCTGTGAGATACCACAGAGTTTTCCCACAGTAAAGAAGCATGTTCTTGGCTTTGGTTTCTGAGAGCCTGCCGTGATGTACCACATTTCAGTTTGGCACCAGCTGGAAGACAACCGTTTCACTCCTTCGGTTGAAGAGCATGCTATAGGTAGGCATGCCATCTCAACTCAGTTTCCTGTTGGTTTTATCTTCAAATCACCAGGGAGGCAAACAAATACAATTTACATGCCAAATCATCAGCCCTGCATTGGCAAGTCCTGTTCTTCAAGGATCCTTTTCACGCTCTCCACGATGGTCCACACTTCTGCCATGGCACCTCGACCTGCAGGGTAAGAGCAAAACCACACGGTGAAATCCAGGTCCCATAGAGACAGCACAAGGCACGTGCTTCCCCCATCCCACCTCCTCACTTCTCCACACACTGCACCGCTGTGGAAAATTAGATGTACAATGGTGGCACAGCACAGCAAAGCTCACCAAGTATCCCCATGTGTTTCCTTATGACTTGCCCAACAGAAAGCAACTGTGGAGGCCAGAGGATCTGCTCAGTCCACCTGGTTGTGCAGGGGTTTTGTGGCACCGCTGAATGCCATCAGGGGAGGAGAGTGAGAAGAGTATTCATGCTAACTTAGTTTGGCTCATAACTCAGAAGTCTAAGCAGGAGCACAAGCTCCTCGGTCAATGGAGACAGGCAGGAAACCTCAAAAGGCAACTCACATGACCTTAATAACTACCTCACGTTCTGAATCATCTCCAGAGGTGTCGACACCTAACCCTTGAACACACAGGGAGTTACTATCTTAGCTCACACTGCCCTGGGGGCAAGTGTGCAAAAGCGCCCCCAAAAAGTGTGTGGGTAGCAAAATACCATTTCACCTCCTTTCTCCAGTGTAAACATTGTGTGTGTTCAGTCTCTTTTTTGAAATGGCCTTGCCTATAAAAAAGACTTGCCGAATTCATACCATTCCCATGACTCTGCAGTTAGACCCACATTACAGAAAGCTGTCCTGGATTCGCACCAGCTTCAATCTTGGGAGTAGTTCTTGGAGAATACCGAGTACTGGACAGAACAAAATGTAAAAACTTTTCCTTTTGGACTGGTCCGATGAACATCTAATGAACATTGCCAGATGAACATCGAATCTGCACCGTGCTGTTGCTTCCCTCTGAAATACTTTTTAAACTTAGGTTCAGAATTTTAAGGCCAGAGATCATTAAATCATCTTGTCCAACCTCGTGTACTGAACTCAGCACTCAGAACTCAGTCCATTCACTCCTTTTGCTTGGGGCTGAGGAAAGATGCTTATCCCACCGGCCAGGGGAAGTCTCTATTGATCTTTTGTCCTGCTGGATAATTGTTCTAATAATTTAAAATATGTGCCTTATTTGTCATCAGAAATTAGTTCCAGAGGGCTTTGTTTTCCTCTTTTTCTGGTCTGCTTCCACAGCTGGGTTAGCGAGCGCACAGATGAACAGTTAAACCAGCAGGGTCCAAAGGACAGTAACGACTTGAGGGCAGGCAAGAGATGGAGGGAAAGGGGACAGGCCATCCTGACCAGCAGGGAGAGATGCTCTCTTGTGGGCAGGTCACAGCCCTGAATCTGCCTGGACCCCCAGTTTTCCAGGACAGATGAGCCACCGGAGCCTTGTCTGGGACACAAGGTGTAATTGGATATAACTGAGGATTTGCGATGAAGAATGATACTTTTGGAAGATCAAGAAAATTGGGTTTCCCTGCAAAGTAAGACCCATTCTCCACTACGCCTTTTTCAGACCTGTAAATCCCAGGAGGTCTGAAGCCCCCTGTGGACAAGCTGCAAGCAGATTTAGGCCTTTCTGATCTCCTGACCTCAAGGAGAAGAGCTGCAGCTGTCAGGTCCTGCTAAACAAGAGAAATTCCCTGACTGCCTCTGCACGGTTTGGCAGCTACACCCTTCAAGAACATTTCCAAGGCCTGCCTTTGCCCTCCACCACCCGCTTCATCAACATCTTTGGCACTTCACAGCTGGATTTTTAGGTTTAGCAGAGCAAAATCTTGCTAAGGAGCCTGTCTTACAGCACAGCTCATGCCCACAGGTAGAAATCTTCCAGTGTGCCAGGCTCTAGAAATCCAGCCAAGGATGGTGAAGATATTAGCAGTTTGGAAACATTTTTTGCAAAGGCAAATTGCTGCAGGCCCATGTGTGATACAGCACCTCTCAAAGCTCTCTTTATATTGTGACACATGGATATCATCAAGGCCAACAGCACTGTCCAATCAAGGAAACATGTTAATTGTAAAGTCTATTTAATTTGTTATTTTAACTCTCTTTTAGCTGGAGTCTACATCTAAAAACACCCATTTACTAAGGAAAAAAAACTAATCAGGTAAATGCAGAAACTTGGTGGCAGTCAGGATCTGGCCCATTTCAGGTGAGACCAGCCACATGAGTGGAGGAAGACAAACCTCTTTTACAGCAAGACAAACCACAATGTCAACAGACAAAACTGGTGCAAACTGAATCTCTTTTCTCCTGCACCAGATGTGTGAGCTTTGCTACCTGCTGCTTGGGTGGAAGCTAGGCAAACCCCTTTGTGGATGAAACCCACAAAACCGAAATTAGCGTGGAAGAAGAGGCCTTGGGGTGAAAGGCCTGAAAAAGTGGGGAAGAGAGGAAAAAGTCAGTGGTGGAGACTGTCTTGGGTCTTCAGGGACCTGGAGTCCATTACTGCTGTGCTGGGATAGGGTTAATTTTCTCCATAGTAGCTAGCATGGGGCTATGTTTTGGATTTGTGCTGGAAACAGTGTTGATAACACAGGGATGTCTTAGGTGCTGCTGAGCAGGGTTTACACAGAGTCAAGGCTTTTTCTGCTTCTCATACCACCCACCAGCGAGTAGGCTGGGGGGCACAAGGAGCTGGGAGGGGACACAGCTGGGACAGCTGACTGAAGGGCTATCCTATACCATATGATGTCATGCTCAGCAATAAAACTAGGGGGGAGGTTGGTGGGAGGGCTGCTGCTTGGGGACTGGCTGGGCATTGGTTGGTTGGTGGCGAGCAACTGTTTTCATTTGCATCACTTGCCTTTCTTGGGTTTTATTTCCCTTTGTTATTTTTCTTTTCACTACTATTATTATTATTTTTTAATTTTATTTCAATTATTAAACTATCTTTATCTCAACTCAGGAGTTTTCTCACTTTTACCCTTCCGATTCTCTCCCCCCATCCTGCTGCAGGGCTGTGTAGTGCTTAGTCGCTGGCTGGGGTTAAACTACGACAACTGCTTTGCCATAATTTTTCTACATACTGCCAGGAAAATCCTGGCATTTGCCAACAGGAAAATCTTGTTGTGAATTGACTCACAAACACAAGTGGAGTCGAGTCAGATGTGGCTACTACTGCCCCAGCCATCTGTACCATCCCTCTCCTGCAAGCTCCTTCAGGAGTTTGCTCTCACAGTAGAGACAGCTGAACTGAATATGAAGCAGCTCCCAAATGACTGCTGGTGTAATGAGGTAACTCCTGATCAACTTTGGTCTGCTTTGCCATTCGGAGCTACAAACCACAACAATTCACATGCTGCTTCTCATGTGGCTCACACATCCCTGTCGCAAGGGCAGTAACCCCCAGGAAAGGGGCAGGGCAGAGCAGTGGAAGGTGGAAATCATGTTCACCACCCAACTCTAATCCATTTGTGCCAGTGAGTCAACTCACGTGGCCCTTTTGCATCTCGGATCCCCATCTGTGAAACAGGGATGACAACACCACAGCTCTGCCTCAGGTGCAGGAACCTGCAAGAATAAGCACATGACCCATTAGGAGGCACTCAGCTGCTTACTACAGGAATAGAGATCCTACATAAGTAGGAAAAAAAAAAGATGACGGGAAAAAATAAAGGACAAAGAAGCTATGCCAGATGGTCTTTCCACTTCTGCCAAAATGTCTGCGCAAAATGATCTCTTTTGGGCGTTTTCCCTTAACATTATTACAAGTACGTAAGAAATTTGATGCAATCAATCAGGTCTAAAATCCCAGCAGAAGCATAATTGTCCAGGATATTTCAACTGATGCCCGAGTTACTTGACTACACTTACCTAACTGTAAATATTTCTTAGTCTTCAGCTCCAAAAAAGCACTCTCTATAAGCATTGCATTAAGAACCAGAAATTAAGCCAGCCCTAGAATTTAACCATGAAGAACATTTTAACATCCTGTCTTTGCTACAGACTCTTTATTGAACTCTGACAGAGTGGTTAAAATCCTGCTAGAGTTGGGGTTGTTAAACAAAAGTATGAGTATACTGCCATGCAGGTAGGAACACATTTGCTATTATGGCTAGAACTGGGTGACATTTTACAGACAATTTGTCCAAGAAAATTTCGATAAAAAAGCTAATCCATTCATCCAAATTGATTGTATGAAAACCCTCTCAAAACCTCCCAAAAGCCAAAATACCTCCATTTAAAGCAGCTCCTAAAATACAAATGAGACCATTTTAGTAGTACTTCTTAGCACTGCAAGTTAAGTCTTTGGAAACTAAGCGTGACAACTTTCCCTACCCCCCTCCTTCACTTCACAGACTAGTCTGCTGTCAAAACCCCAAATCAAAACTCAATTGGGAAGCTGAAAAGTAACCCAGGCAACAAACAACAACAAATGTTAAATGCACATCCAGCTACACCCTTGGCCACGTCTGCAAAGCGCTTGTTCTCACGGCCTGCTCTTGGGGATAAGATATTATCCCTATGTTAGAGGTGAGGAACTGAGGCATGATAAAAACAGCTCACAGTCACAGTAGAGGGCAAGGTCAGGACACCCAAATCCCAGGCTGATAACGCTCACCACAAAGCTTTCCTTCTCTTTGATCTACTCTCTTCTTGAATGAGTATTTCTTTTAAATATCAGGCCTATCTAACGGCTCATTTGAAAGCCTGACTTGGATAGTCTCTTAGGACTACTTAAAAATGAATGAACAAGAATAATAGATATCAGCTAGCACAGGGCAAAGCTTCAGTTTGTTTGTATAAACTCTGCCAGTGAGCACCTTCTCCCTGGAGTTCAACATCTTGAGGGCCACACGGCAAAAGAACGCACATCCCTTCAGGATAAGGGCAGCACTCATGCAGGAAACCAGTCAGAAGACACACAAGAGGACTGACCTTCATCTCCACACACTAGTTTCTTCACCACACAGGGGATCTCTGTGTAGCCAAAGCCCTTCAGCTGCTCCACCTGCTGAGCTGTGATGGGATGCTCCCACATGGCTGTGTTCATAGCTGGGCAGAAGAGCAGAGGTTTGCTCAGATCCCAAGCACGGATGACACAAGTCTGTAAGAGAAGGCAAGAGGTTCAGCTCTGAGATGGGCTGTCTTTCCTTATTCCTTCTTATCCCTTTGCTGCACAGAAGCGCTTTGCCAGCCTGGGTGTCATTAGGAGGCCTAAAGCCTCAATCTGTCAGTGCAGCTGGACTAACCCATAGGCAGATCCACATGGCTGCTACTAATTTGTATTACATTCCAGCAAAGCTCATCTCTGACAGGCAAGAAAGACGAGAGAGGCTACAGAGAGGATAGATCCCATCCTACCCCAGCCTGGGGCCAAGCAAGCAGCCCGATCGCTGGAGCAAACCAAGCTGGAACATCATGCGTGCAGACTGCCAGCCCATGCGGGAGATCGAGAGTAGCTGAGGGGTGGCCACAGATCATATCAGCTAAAGAGAAATCCCCAGGCAACACTTCAGATAAGCCAGCTGTAGAACTAAACACAAAAAGTTGGCAAGTGAGTCCTTTTTAAACGATATGCCAACTGGATCCATAACTCCTCACAAGGGAAGCGCTGCCTCTTCCAGGATACAAACAGAGGATAACACAAACACATCTGGGCTGTTGCAGAAGATGCTGGCAGATTACAAACCATCTAGCAGCTCTTGCGTGCTACAGGGAATCATATCTGACTCCTCAGTAATACAGAGCTTCCAGATAACCCAGTATCACCTCATCTCCTTAAAAAGATAAATGCTGGTTGCTCTTAATGCAATGTCCATCACTTTCCCTAGGCCTAGCAGCATTTAAATAATGCAAAAGGAGCTCCCCAGGTAGAAACAGTCCCTGGTGTGGGGTCTCTGCTCAGATCACAGAGTACTTATGAGAACCCTGCCCATCCTTTTTTATGCCCAGTGATTTGAACCCTTCCCAGCACAGGAAAGACTGCTAGAATCTGTTGTAACTTGCCAACCAGCACCTCCAGCACTTGCTTTCCCTTGCTGGAGGTACCTCTTCCTCTTCAAAAAGACTCTTTGAAGCCATGCATCTCTAACATCCTTCCTGATTTAGGGACGCATGTGAAGCTATGGGTCCCTAACATCCTCCCTCTGCTACCCCCATCACATCTATAGTACCAAGGGGACCCAGAAGGACAAGACATTACTTATCCCTCCCACAGCTCCTTCTGGCTTCTCTCCAATCTCCAGTGATCTGCTCATACAAATAAGGGCTGTTGCTCTGGGCGTATTTTGTTCATTCATACGCACTCCCTCTTACCTGAACAGCTAAGTTGGTTATGCAGGGCTCCCTGGCCAGAGCTGATGTGCTGCCCTCCATTTCTAGTTCTAGGCTCCTTGCATTACTGAAGGGTGATGCACCACAGCAACATTCGCAGATCTGCAGCTTCCTGATAGATCTTTTGGGTGGTTAATGCTTATGACTTCTCCTAATAAAGACCTAATGCCTGGACACAAAGCATTCAGCCATGCTGAAGCTCCTCATCACCCAACAGAAAAGCACACTCTCTTTTAATACGCTTTCTGATCAGCCTTCAAGCCAGAGCACCTTTAATACCAGAAAAACAAGCCTGAACAAGCAAAATCCCCTATAGCTGAAACTGGAAGGTAAGTAAAAGTGAGCATGTTTGAATTTCTGTGCTATGCAGTTAGGTGAGGGAGGAGGTGAGGTAGCAGGAAGTAAACAATTTTATCTGATCTCACAGGTGTCTTTCCAGATTGCATCTAAAAAATGCAGAGAGGAACTCAAAAGTGAGTGCAAGTGTGTATGCGCATGCGTGTGTGTGTACATGCATGACGGAGAGAGGGTGGAGGTAGAAACAGAGAAATACCACCCGTCAGAAAAAGCAGGAAAGGCACAAAGCAGGGATTGGAACATAATGGAAGAGAATGACAGAGCCAAGGAGTGGTAAGGGATGTAGGTCAGGGAAGGAAAGAGCAACTATTTGAGAAGGAATAGGGGAACCATACTGGAGGAAGAGAGAGACGACATACGAAGTGGGAGCAGAACATGCAAATCTCACTGTTCTCGATGCTGCAGAAGCACAAGAGTTTCCATGAAAGAAAGGTCAGACAGTCTAATGCTGGGACATGAGAGAACTCTCAGGCAGAGCTCCGGTTACTCACCAGCAAGTTGTCACAGATGCCATTCGCGAGCTTTGCCAGCGTGTTTGCATCAAGAGGTGCCACTAACATAAGGTCAGCCCACCGTCTGAGCTCGATGTGCAGGACTGGGTCCGAACGACCTTTCCACAGCTGTGGATGAGACAAGATGCGGATTACCGAACCCTCACAACAAATGCTGTGAACAATTGGCACTGTATCTTAACAGTCCCACATTAATAACCACCATGTAAACTTAAGGGGAAAGAATTACTCTCACATCGAGCAAGATTTGACAGCGTGGGGAACCAGAGACTGCAGCCAGCGCTCACTTTTCTGATTTCCTCCCTCCTCCAGTGAAGACCATGTTGCAGCTACATTTAGGAAGCAGTTAACGGACAGCACCAATGTGCTTGGTCCTCTGCAAATGGGTATCCTTTCCCCACATGGACAATTCACACATCCAACAACCATAGATTTCAACTCACGGGAAAGAGCTTTCCCCATCTGCTTCCCATTCACATCATCCCTTAGCTTCAGAATTGTTCATAAGAGCTCCCTCAACACGCAGCACACCTGACCAGAGAAGAGCACTCCACCCTATCAGCCAACTGAAGGGCCAAACCAGGGGTCGTATTTCCTGAGGAACCCATGTCATTTATAAGCTTCGCTTTTCTTTGAAGTGAAGCTGTCCACTGGCTTTTAACAAGGTATAGACCCCTAACTGCACAAGTCACTTTTCAATTAGGATGCATGCCCCTACGCTTACCCACAGCAGCAAAGCAAACCCTCGTAACTAGAGTAGGGAACAGTCCTGTTGGCTTTCTCTAGGATGGATGATGTTTAGCCAACTGCGCGCTTTCCGCCTCTCTTGGCTCTAAATGAATATTTCTATTTTCACTAAAGCTCTGAGTTGCTCAAGAGAGTCCTAGTCTTTTCTTAAGACCACAGTTAACTGGGAAAGCATCAAGAGAAGCAGCAAACAGCATCAGATGCTTAATCCCCAGAGGACACACGCAACCACAGGCCAGCAAGAGGTGCATCAGGGCCACAAACTGTTCCTTCTCTGAGTCACTGGAAACCACAACAAAAAGGCAGCATCCGGAAAGCTCGTGCTCCCTGACACCTTTCCCAGCTCCTCCACTCGCTTCTCTTTTTCCTAGAAGCACTGAAAATTGTAGTTTTATTTTCAGAGTAAAATTTCTCACAAACAGATGCTGAGCGTGCTTATTTCCCAACCTTCTGTCAGAACGGCATGTTGTAAGGGCTTCACGCCTACTCTCCAGTGTGCCAGCAGACCTCAAAGCCTGACCCACTCCTCTTCTATCACTCCACCACCCAGGGTTCCTCAGAAATAACTGCTCGGAGCTGTAGCACCCTGGGACCCAGCAGATCTCCACCAATCTCCTAGATCAGCCAGAAAGCTTCCTGGCCATTGCCATTAGCATCCCTCTCTCCACAGAAAAGCAAAGCTCACGTGTGAGCGCATTGGCAAGAGTACTGGTAAAGAATAGATCACCTTGTACTCAGATTGGTACCGCAAAGTAGAGACAAAATGTAGAGAAAAACAAATGCTGAAGTTTATATAATGATCCCCTTCACACTCAGGGACTCTCAAAGCACCTCAGCAAAACTGTAGTCAAGAGTAAAAGCCATTTTACAGAGTCTAGAGATGTTCACAGTCCTGACAACTGAGTTATCCCTTACTGGAACGGCTCTTCTATGTATGCGCACAAGCACAGATGCAGACACCTCTGAGATAAACACTACTTCCACCAGGAGAACCTCTCCAAGTTCCTGCCACCTGTCACACTGGTGCACAACATCTCCAGATACTGGCCTTGTCTGCACCACTACACCAGGGTGGCTCTACCAGCACAAGGTTGCTCAGTCAAGACACCAGACTGAGTTTTAAAGCAGCGTGGGTAGTTTTGTGAATGTCAGCAATGCCTGTAGATTCAGAATATGTAGTGTTAAGGAAAATTAAGCTGCTGCCTTCGTGACAAGTATGACTCATGACAAGCACCAAACACCCTCACCGCGACTCTGCAGTGGCTTTCTTGACATTTCCTGATACTCCTCTCAGAGCTGCAGATAGCAGCTGAGTCCAGGGTGGCAAGAGACCACTTCTACCCTCACTGCCTGCTGCAAGTCTGCTAGGGAAGTATAAAATCCGCCGGTACAGTCAGGACAGCCTTTCTTTTCATCCTCATTTACAGCACAGTTGGAACCACATTCTTTGAAAGCCATATTCCAAAGCATACATTACTAGAACAAAGAAAGGAGTCTTGGCCCAGGATTAAAAAAAAAACGAATGTGGTCTCTTGAAACTTAGAGGAACACTTCTATTTGCTGTTCAGTACTTGAACAACTAAGTGAATCTCCCAGGGAGCCTGCTTTTCTTCTGAAGCATGACCCGTTGGCCTTCTGGGAGTAGAAGGCATGAGTGCATGACAGAACTACTTGAATTACAAAACATGTAGCTAGCGGGGACAGGACAGAAGCCCTTGCAGTCTCCAAAAGAAGAGTAACTCACCTGCCACTCATCTTCATCACTGTAGAGGGTGACGGGAATCTCCTGGGCATTGTAGAAATGCTTTGCTCTCTCAGTAGTGACCACCTTCACTTCGAGCTAATCAGAAAAGGAAGACAGACCAATGGTTAGACTTGAGGGCAATCCTGTAAAGCTGGGTAGAAGAGGAGGGCTTGAGCAAAAAAGATTTTGAAAGCTATATGTGGATTCTCAGAGGACCTTCCCCTATTCACAGTTGAAAGGCCAGGCCACTGCAGGTGTGCACGAGAGCCAAAGACTCATTTCATGCCACCCTAAAACGGGCAGGTGATTAGTCACTGCCTGCCAAACATGTTCACATGGCCAGTTCACAGCAGGGACAGCAGAGAAGACAGAGCAGGTCAGAATTAGATGCAGTTCTGCACAGAACTTCAAAGGGACTGTACGAAGCAGCAAACCAAAGCTCTGTGAAAGACACCCTTTAATCTCAAAATATGCCTGCCAAAGGGAGCAGGAGAGCATCTTGCCTCAGTGGATTCCCATAACCACAGCACAGAGGACTGTCGAGGGGTGGCATGCCTACATGGCACTTACAGGATCACTCTTCCCACACTCAGAGTCAAGTGGAAGCTCTCTGTCAAGAGAAAGCACAGCGCTGAGTGATCAAGAGTTCTGCTGTGGGACAAGCTGGCTAGCTGGGGCTTACCACCACCAGCACAAAGCAAGCCCACCTCTGCTGCACAAAGCTTCACAAGAAAGAGCGGCTTCGGAAGACAGAGTATGATTTCTTGGTCGAATGGACCACGTTGTGCACCTCTGTTTCTTTCTGCCCCTGCCTCTCTCTCTTGATGATCTCCTGGTGCCAAAGGTGGAGAGGTAGCTACAGACTGCTGGATACTACTTTTTAAAACCGTGTTAATCAGACTTACTCCAGCCAGGGGCAAAAATACCAGAAGCACGTCGGGGTTATGTCTTCCAGCTATCCTTCCTATCAAGGTAAGATGTTGGAAAGAGGAAAACCTCTGTGTAGGTATGTTCATAGCACAGGGTTTCTGTGCAGCCAAAACAGTAAACTGGTGGCCTCCACAAAGGAAAGAGAGACGGGATGAAAATATACAAAGGTTCTGTCAAAAATCTTAGATAAACCTGTCTGCCTTGTTGAAAGCCAGTGGAACCTTCAGTTATATGGTATATAATGGGGAAACCCTACTGTGTCCCTTGGACGTTTATTTGACATGCATAGTTACGAGGTGCTAAGATGCCCTACTACACGAGATCCTTTCATTTCCTCCTGCAGAAATCTCAACAAGTGGAGAAGGGGGTTTTTCCCTGGTTTCTACATGTTGCATGACCTTCTCAAAGCTGTAGCTCTGACAAATGTCGCAAACAGCTGCCTGCCACATGCAGTGGAGGTGCTCTGCACACACCAGGATCAGTTGCAAAGCAGAGCCAGTGTTGGACCGGCGCTAATCGCCCATGCGGCACATGCAACCACATTTCCATCTGCAATTCCTCCCAAGGATGCACCTTAAAACCAGCCAACAGACAGGCCAACGCATGGAGGGAGTGGCCCGAAAAGACTTAATGTGGAAGATGCACCTCAGGCTACCGATTACAGTGAAAAATGACCCTTTTCCTTGTTATTGGCCATTTTCAACCACAGTCTGCTCCTTCGAGCAGTTCACAGTGCAACTCACTGCATCATTCTATGAGCCCAACAGAGAGGTGGGGAGAAATCAGCCTCACCAACAACTCCTTCCCGCTAGAAAACTGCGGCCTGAGGTAAAAAACTGATGAAGCACTCAGTCTGCACACTCTTGCTAAAACAGACTGCCAAAACCCTCCAACCTCCAAGAAGCTATCTTCAACAGCAGCGGTTGAAGTGACAAAACATGTTAACCTATCTCCTCAGCACTATCTATTCGACTGGGAGCAGTGTTGATTATCTGCACCCTACATGACTAGAGTAACAGCTGGAAGCAGTGGAGAATCCCAGCCTTAGCATATAACTGTCTTTGGTAATTTTTCCCATTTCCTGAAGAAAAAGTAATGGAAAATACAGCTGCACATAACACCAGTGTTTGGTACCATATGTTTCGTTCTCTGCCTCTTCTAAATGTCTTTTTCAAGTGACCTTAGCTTGGAATCACAGCTGTGTTTCTAGTGCTTTTGAGTGTAAAGATCATATTCACAGCAATCAACCGTATTGTTTCCATATTAACCTCACCTCACAGGAAGCTTTTTGGAACTAAGCAACAACAGCTGCAAAGGTGCTACCGACACTCTCTACTATGCCATGGGCTTCAGTGAGGTGTTAACCCCACAGTCTGCAAGATACTATTTATTTGGTGATTTTAAAGAGCAATATGCAGTTTAAAGGGGCATGTCTGGTCCCTGAAATGGTACCAGTAGGCCAGGTCTGCACTAAAAGTTTCCAGCACTAATATTTGTTAGTGTTCCTTTTATTTTACAGTTAGCTATAACAGCCATAAAGATTTTTAGGTGATACAACTCAATCTACCACATGACGTATTTTGTCACTTGCTACTTCAATTGCGTCATTATTCAAAATTTTCTAATTTAGACCAGAAATATCCCTCTAAGGCTAAAGGATACACAAAAACCCCCAAAAGACACTTTGCTTTTTTAAATTTTTTTAAGATAGTTTCATAACCATCTCTGGTCTTAAAAAAATACTTACTTCTTCAAAGCATAAGCCCAGGAACAGGGAACAGCTGGTTATCGATTACTGCATCCAACCCACTACAAGCCAGAGCATACCAGAGGGATATGTTCAAGGACTCCGAGTGGTGGCAACTCCACCACTTCCCCAAGAAACTCTATTAGTTACAATTCTGTTAGTTAAATATTCTCCCTAATTAAGGTTTTCTGCTGGGGTGGGCTCCTGGATCCCTTCCTCTGGGCAAGGCCTTCATGTCCCTCCAGCTACGTTGGAAAGAGATCAGTGTTCTCAAGATCCCTTTAGCCTACATAGTTTTTTTCTTTCTATTTACCTGGCACACCCTCTGTTTGCCTGTGGTTACATCTCTGCTTAAACAGTAAAGTCAGTCTAGCCACACTCAAACCCCTTTACTGGAGATAGTTTAGATTAGTTCAAGTTCTTTCATTTGGATCATTTCAGCCAATTCTCCAGAATAAACTTCACTGCAAAAGTGCTCTCCTGTGTTCACACAATATCGTTGGTGTCTCAGGATTCTCCTGTCACAGCCATTTCTGCTTTGGGCAAGGGTATGTGTATGATTTTTTTTTTTTTCATACTTTCCCAGGTTTGACAGCAAAATCTTTACACACAGACCTAGCTTCGACAACAACTGCTGCAGAAAAGAATGAGTGGCTCCTTTGTTAAATGGCACCTACAAGTTGATGTAGAGGCTATCTGGCTGGAGCACAATGAAATGACATGACATGATACATTTCACCCACAGAAAAGTTTGCCTTTTCTTATCTTTATGACTAACTAATATTCTGCCTGTGTGATTTCTGTCATCATATTCCTAGCAGGCCACTCAAAAAACACCAGGAGTTGGCCTAAGACAATGCGTGTGAGTGCTACCCACAGTGTCCTGACAAGACACTATGTGCTGTCTCCCCACACCACCAGGTGCAAGGGTAATAACCTGAAAGGTGTAAGCTGATGCCATATAAATTTCCTAGATCTTCAAAGAGGTTAAACAAAAGGCAGTAGTATGTAGTCACATCCATTATCACCCTCAAGGAGACGTTTAATGAGTCCAAAATCACACTGCCAAGTTGTTCAACAAGCACCATTTTAGCCAAAACATCAATTTAAACTAACCGCTCCTGTTTCAAGCCTCTGGCCACATCTCCTTTAGTATCAAAGACTTCCTCCACTCCTGCCCTGCTTCCACCAATGGCTTTTTAAAGTTCTGTTCCATCAGTAATGAAATTGATGCAACAGGCTTGTGCAAGACTTAACAAACTCAATGGAAAAGTTACACTGACTCAGCAGGCTTTAGATCAGGCCTTGAAATCACAGATATGAGTAAATAAATAATTTTAATTAACAAATTAAGTATCAGAATCTCCTGGACTGGATACTTCACTTTCACTTTTGCGCAACAAAAGCCTAAAACCAGTGGGCACAAAGCCTGCAACAAATGTCACAGAGTCTATGGGCCTTCACAGAGAATTCAGGTCCAGCCACCTGCAGTTTTTAATTATGAATTAAAATAACTAAGAGGGAAGGAATGCATTTGACCTAGATTCCTACAGTGGGTCATTGGCATTCTTCCTGTCACCTGCAAAGAAGGATGTTCCAAAAACCAAGAGCGAAGGAAAAGAGACAACGGCAAAGCCAATCTGAGAGACAGAGGTTTAGAAGATGCACATCCTCGCATCCGTCACTAACAGGAACACAACTCCTGGAGCTGGCTCTGGTCTGGTCACCCCCTGGTCCTTGGAATCATTTATCTCTGGCCCCTTCACTCCAGGCTAGGACCTTTGGCCTCACTAATCATTTCAGGTCAAGTCATAAATCCACTGAGGGCCCTCTTGGCAACCCACAATTCCAGCCCAGCTGGCAGAACTGGTGCCCAACAGCTCGCCACATTTTCGGTACTCTTTCCAGCTTGGATATCAACATCAACCAGATACTTCAGAGTTACTCAGGGACTGAACCTCTTCTGACTCTATTAATGTATCCTCAGGTAAAGCCTCCGAAATCATCCAAAAGGATACTCGTAAAGCAATCTAGCAAATCTATCTGGATATGTAAATGCACCCTCTTGCTCCTGCCACCCTTTCATTTCACCGCTCCAAAACATCTGCTTCATTTCTTAAAAAGCTACAGGTTTTCTACATTTACCTCTAACTTCATTCTACAGCAAAAGTTAGCACATTTCCCTCCCTGATTCTAGTCACTAGTGGCCTCTGCTGGACACCTCTGTTACTCCAGACAATAAACTGTAGTAAAAAAAAAGGTATGCACAGACTCATAAAGCAGCTTGTATTTTCCATTTCTGTTTTCACAAGGCCTCTTTTCCCTTTGTTGGTCAGACAGCAGTGTCCATCTTTGCAAACTCCACATCTCACCTATGGAAAATTGCAAGGTCCTAATTAGAGATTTCAAGTTCCACAAAGCATCCACCTGTGTCTGTAGCCAGATCTGATAATTTGACTGACAAGGACATAATCCAGAAAAAAACCCAAAACAACAAGACAAGGATCTATTCAATCATTTTTGAGAGAATGAAGCAAGCTGAGCTGAACAATGCTACTTTCATATTCCAGAATCTAAATGTCTGCCTATGGAAATATCCAGGAACAGTTACTGCCCTTAAAACCTCATTTAAATCTAACTCTTACTTATAAAGAAGTATGAAATGATAGGAAAAAGTATTAATTGATTTTTAAAAACAGGAGGACCACTCCTTCCCAACAAATTTTTAAACTAAAGGACTCAAAGCCAGAAGGAACTTCTCATTTCAACAGAAGCTGTCAAATCTCTCCTCAAAATGAAAAACAGGAAAATGCCAACTTTACGAGACTTCTACCAATAGATTTACTCACCCCTGGGATCTTCAGCAATTCGGCGATGAGGAGAGGCAGCTTCAGGGCAGCCACACTCCCAGTCACACCCACCAGGACATGGAATTTTTTCTGCGGCACAGATGAGCTCTTTTCTGCAGGAAAGCCTGGTTCTGGCAGTGAGAAGGGCTCCATGCTCCAATCAAACTCTATAAGCACAGAAAAAAAAGACACTTGACTAACGGTGCCTCTGAGCGAGGCTAACACGGCAGGGCTCCAGCACCAATGTATTCCTGAGGGCAAGGATTTAAGCCCTGACTACGCAGGACCCAGAGCAATTCAGTCTGAGGATGAACTCTGAGACCTCAATCCACAAAGCTTTTGAGCATCAGCAGACCTTTAAGCATAGCAGTAGTCTACTCCTTCTGTTTAATTACAATGTTCTCTCAGATCCTGGTAAACAGAATGCTAAAACCTGCACAGGCAGGCCACAAAAGTATTCTGCTAAAGCCCACGGCCCCCAAAACAAAGATACGCTCTCACGCGTTGAACATGGTCCAGATTTCACAATAAAAGTACCTTTCACATTGACTGCTGGGAAGAAATGCAACCCCCAGCTGGGTTGGTCTCTCTTCACACTCTCTGGTGAGTAATAAATGCAGGAGACATTTTAATAATTAAAAATTTTGGGGCCCTGAGGCAAGCATTACCATCTTACTTCCTATCGTATCGCTACGTATTTACAGCTGTGCTGGAAATGACTCCCCAGCAGACGGGGAAAAAAACCAAAACAGAACACAACAGCCACCGAGTGAAAACACCTTCTCAGGGACGTGAAGGTCAGAACTTCTCACTCCCCCACCAGCTGAGCGAGACGATCTGCAGGCTGATGCGGCTGCTTTGGAAGGCAGGCTGAGCCAGCAGCTGTGTCTCGGGTCTCCTGCCTCCTCCTGGCTTCCCTGCGCTCCTGCCACAGCGATAAATCACATATGGCTGCTCTGGTGAGGAAAAGCGTTTCCCCGCAGAATCAATGCAAACACCTCTGGTTAATGACTGATTAGCAAAGAGTAAATTCACCTCTTAAAAGATCTGAAAAATGTGTTTCTAGTAAAGACATTACACTGGGATTCAGTAAGGTTGGCTCAATTTTAGCGACATCCTTGTTATTCAGAGGAAGTCACCTGGGAACGTTGTGGGTAGAACAAAAAGGAAGACACATTTACGCTCCCCTTATTTTCGGTACCAACTCAGCTTTTGGAGTGAGGGGGCTGGGTTCCCAAGAGAGAGGAATTTACCCCTTTGGTCATTCTCCGGGATGACTCAGCAGCGGTTTTAATTTAGGGTCCTTCACGGGGTGATTCAGATCATGCCTGTGCAGCAGTTACACGTCAGTCTGACCTCCGCACCCAGCCACCGAGACACACGAGCACCCGTCAGCTGCAGCACAACAGCAATAATGTGTTCTTTTTCCACGCTCTGCTTGGAATCAATATGTTTAACTCAGACCCCTGAGGTTTCTCCGTGTGTTTATAAAAAATTGCTAGGATAGGAGCATGTTATCAGCTTGAGCTTCTAGGTACTGATTACCAAGAGTAATTAGAGGCAAGGAAATCCAGCATGCATATTGGCTAGGCAACTTTAACGCTACTGCAACACTTCACATGTTTATCTATATCTAATTAAAATTAAGTTAATGCCGTCACAGCATGGAAAACATCCACTTCCCTTATGATTACTAAATGACAATTGATTCACCGAAGCATCCAGATCTTAAAGCCTAGGGAATAAGACATAATTTTTTAATAGGCAAGTTTTAAAAGAGGGCTATTAGTGATAAAACAAGAGCACAACATTCCGGGTTGCGCTTTCCCCTTACCCAAACACAGCTCTGGGGAATCAGCTAAGAAGCCATTAAAAAGCAATCAGCTTACAGGCCTAGTTAGTTATTTTATTAGCTTTTTAACAGCTGAAAACAGCTTCAAAAGGCCGCTGAGGCAGAGAACAGAAAGGAGACGCCCCGGGCATTTCCAAAATGTAAAGAAGCAACGTTTATATACCGGTAGAGGCACGACGGAGCCCGGTGAGAAGAGCGACAACCCCCTGAGCTCAAAGCTCGCCGCCCGCAGGGGCCGGGCCGCGGCCTACTCCTTAAGCGGAGGAGCTCGGCCCGCCTGCGCCGTCGCCAGGCAACGGCGGCGCGACCCCTCCGCACCCCGGAAGCCGAAGGGCAGGCTGGGAAATGCTGATTGGCTCTGGTGGCGCATGCGCGGGGCCCGGAGGCGGCTCCTCCTCCTC
>VFFE01007604.1:349371-372427 GCA_008921705.1 Burhinus oedicnemus
GCCCGGCCCCCCCCTGCCCGCCACGCCCCTCAGGTACCGGCAGTCCCCGGGGCGCTGGGTTGGGCCGGCTCTGGCCCCGCTGCCGGCGCCTCAAGCACTCCCAGGCAGCCCGAGAGGGGCTGGCGGGCCTCGGGGCCCTTGGCACCCCAGGAACAGCCGCTCCGCAGCGCTGGGGAAGCAAAAGCCTACGCGCAGGATCGCTGCAGGGGCAGGCGGGCTGTTTAAAGCTCCTCAGAAAGGTGTTTAAGGGAGCATCATAGCTCAGGGCAAAGTTTTAGAGATGTTAGAAGGCAACAGAAAACTCACTGCTGGGGGGCGGGGGAGGGAGGTGCGTGTAGGGGGAAAAGAGGAAGAGAAAAGGGGTGTCTAATGGGTGCAGGGCCATCGGCTACTCCGGCATCCCCACAAGAGGCGGCAGGCAGCTCCCAGGAATGGATGAGTCCAGGGAAGCGTTACAGACCAGGAGCGAAACCTTTTGTACAGCATTCAGGGCAGCCACAAAGAGCTAGCAGGGGAAGAGTGGGTTAGAAGACCGCTTGTTTATTGTCTGATGCAGAAGCACAGCAGATCTGGGGCAGCGTGTGGCATGTGCTCCCCAAGCCTTCCCAGATACAGCTTAAAAGCAGCATCCCTCTAATGTTGTCAGCTGCAAATAAGCAGCAAGAGAGGCGAGAGACAGAGGGCTCTGCCTTGCTGACTGCGGGACATGGAAAGCAATGGGGAGACCTCAGTAAAACTCCAAGCGTGCTCTAGTCCAGAGCTGCCTCCTCACCCAGACGCGGAAACACCCGAGCATCGGCTCTCCCACCCCCTGGGCTTCAGCTGCACCGCACTTGGATCACAACCACGGCAGTCCCCACATAAAGCAGTCGCAGATTAAAAATAAGCAGGGTGAGAGCAGGGGTATGGTATCCTGCCCGGCTTGTGCTGGCTGGGCAAGAAGGCTGGAGCCAGAGGGGCAGGTTTCAGCAGTCAGCACTTGCTCGCCCGTTTAGGAGACACACCGGAGAGGAGGGTTAGATGCTGAAGCAATGTCAGTTAGAGCTTGTTACAGTTATTATTTATGCATCTTATTGCAAATGCAAAAGGTGAAGTCACTTAATTTATCATTTCTCAGACATGGATGACAGAGCACGTGATTTGGCATAGTAAGTTTTAGGCTAGCTATAAATGAATTGCACAATATTTAAACCTGATTAAGTACATAATAGGCTCAGCAAAGGATTACTTTTCTCCTTACATTTTTATACATATATACACACACACATACACACAGAGGCATTTTATCATTAGCTGCATTTTAGTCTTGTCAAGAGACGACTGCCTACTGCAGAATGACTGAAGTGATACCCTTGAAAAGGAAACTATTCTTGGCGGGCTTTGCTGGAAAATAGAAGTTCCTCTTTGGGGTGATTCTCGTGGGTAGGTGTCACAGACAAGTATCACCAGAGAGCGAGAGGGGATGCTGAGGGGTTGGGGACACGCACAGCTCTGGTTAGCTGTGAGCATGAGCAGTGGCATGCTGAGCTCGTTGCCTGCAGCGGGCAGGAGATATTTGAGCCAAGGGGCCAGATCAGATACTGTTTAGGCTGCTCTTCTAGGCCTTGGGAGAAAAATTTGGCTTATTTAAAGTGCATTTAGCATCTGAAAAGCATCTCTGGGAAGGAGCTTTCCCTACTCCTGCCCTGTGGCATCCGTCAGCTCCCATTTACAAACTGCTCTTTTCCAGGGCCTGCCGGTCACCTTCCCCGGCTGCCACAGCCCAAGAGGTGTTAGTCTGAGCTCAGCTGCCTCCCGCTAAGGTGCAAGATCATTATTTAAAGCCCGACCTCCCCTAAGCAGGCAAGGATTCGGGGCTGACAGGAGCAGGGATCTCTGAACCAGGAAAATACATGGCCGCGTTTCCCTGTGCTGTTTAGAAGCACAAGTGAGCAGGAATCCTTCCCACCAGCCTGGAGGTTTCCTAAAGAGCCTTAAATTAGTGCACGCCTCAAAAGCTAACGGGGACAAATCTTGGCCTCGCTATTTAGGTGGTCAGTGAGACTGGGTGCATGTGCTTGCATACAGGGTGGCAAGATTTGACCCGGAGCCTTACCCAAGAATAGGTCCTCCGAGAAACACTCTGCCAATTTTACAGCTGCTTTTCAAAACAGAAGCCTTTAAAAAAAAACCAGACTCGGGAGACAGAATCTGGAACGGGATGGTTGTATCCCGCAGGGAAAACCTGCGCTCCCCAACGCACGCACACACACACACAGAGTGCGCCGGGGCTCCTGCCCACAGTCATGCACGGATACTGGTCTTCCACGTCAAAATGTGAACTACTCATTTACAACACCACACACTGAGAGAAGTTGTAGATCCTGAGCCAGGGTGTAGATTAGGAATCTCTTGGCTTCCAGCATATCAACAGCAGGATTTAGGGTTTCGGTTTTTTTCACACACCCCCCCCCCCTTTTTTTTTTTTTTTTTTTTTTTTTAAATGCTAAATCAGCCAGCCACCTGCTAGTTAAAAAGCAAAAGAAAAGGGAGAATTCCCAGGATTGCTTGCCCTTGCTGAGACACTGGCAAGTGGCTGGACACTACCAACTGAAAGAGAACACTCACACACATCGGAAACCTGTGGTTCAGCGTTCATACCAAGGGGAGATGGGTGCTGGTTGCTATTTTTATCATTCCCTTTGAGAGGAGGGAGGGAGGCTTTTGGCTGATGTAGTTCTAACGTACACCTATCACCACAGTAATTAAAAAACCACCACCGCACACTATTTCACAGGGAAAAAGAAGACACGTGAACGTACACTTACTACCACACACAACAAGAGCCCTGCAGGTCAACTCACAGCGTCTTCAAAATCAAAAATAAAAGAGAAAGGAAGAGCTCAAGACAATAACGGGGGAGGGGGGGGGGGGAAAGGAAAAAAATCCAAAACAATCTTGTTACAAAGAACGGGAAAAGAAGAACTGTTATGGTACACTCCGACTTTCTGAAATAGCTGCAGAAACTCGGCTCAGCCTTCCTCCTCCTCCTCCCTTGCCCCCCAGCTCTTTCACCCGAGGACAGAGTCCTGCTGCTCACATCTCGTTGGAGTAGGTGTAGTTCGGGGTGGCCGAGTACTGCGTCTCGTGCTGCATCATCGCCCCCTGCGCTGCCCCCATCGCTGCATTCTGTGCTGCCTGCTGCACATGGGGGTTCTTCCACGCCCCCGTGGTCCACTCCTCCTGGGCTTTGCTGAAGCTCCCCCCGCTCCCCCGGTAAAACTTATGCACCTGTAGCAGGTTGGAAAGAGAAAATCCAAAGGTGGTGAGCGACTGCGGCTCACGCTGACCCTCCAGGGTAGCGGCAAGGGCTCCCCGAAGCAACACGGCACCCCCCCTTCTCCTCCCATACCATAGTGAGAGCAATGAAGGAGAAGACTGCCATCCCCGTGAACAGGACGGTGGGGATCAGCATCACCACAGCCGACCCTACGTTGGTCCCGAAGAAGGAAATCGCTGCAATCCAGCCGCTGCAAGGAGATCAAAACAAGCGGTCTGTTCAGCAGCCCTGGGGGGCTTTCCGGCTGGCTCTGCACACCCCACCCTGCCAGCATCCCTCCCCTACAACCCTCCCGGCTCCTCAAACCACCTTCCCCAAAGAGAGAAGCTACTGGAGCACTGAGGATGTTAAAACACCAAGAGGCCATGGCACCAGCTCAGCGGTGACAGTCCGTCCACCCAACACGAGAGCAGCCTCTTCCTTACCAGACGCCCCAGCCGGGGATTCCCACTGCCTGGATAATACTGATCACCAGCTGGGCCATGAAGGTGAAGAAGAAGGCCATGAAGCTGAAGGAACTGTCTGTCCTGCAAGAGAAGGCTCAGTCACTCCCTATGCTTCCATCCCTGCTGCACTGCAAGAGAAGGGAGGTGCTCCCACATCTCGGAGCCTTTTGGGGCAGAAGCAGCTGTGGATTAGCAAGACAGTGGTGAGCAGCGGACCTGCCTGCAGGCAGCAGGCACCAGAGCAAAACTACAGGCAAGGGAGAAACTGCGCAAAGCTGAAGGGGGTGAAGGGGCACCTGAGAAAGTCATGGGGCCTCAGACCCTTCCCACAGCTTGGCCAGCTCTGCGCATCAGGCGAGAGGGCATCCGTGTTCAGACACGGCTCTGCTCACGCTGCCCTACCATCAGACTCAGCCTTCCCACACAGGGAAGATACACACCCCCAGTTTTCTAGATTTGGGGATACCGCACTGGGGATTGACCTCAGCAGCATGGATAATCAATATAAGCACCTCGAGGGCTCATGGAAAAATATAAAAGAAGCCTCAAGGATGGACAGGGTGGGGAGGAAGGTTGGCACCCCAACTGCATCCCCACCGCTCCACCTGATGCTGAGGAGAGGCACATGTAGGGTGTCTTTATATCGCATGGTTGGGGGTTTGGCCCTCGGGAAATTCCAAACACCCTTGCTTTGAAGTTTAGAAAGTAAAGCTAAAGGGCTGGACAGACAGAGCAGAAATCCCCCCAGATATTCAGGCAACGTCCCAAGCTAAGCGCTAACTGTTTAGGAAGGAAAACAAAACAAAAAAAAGACCATGAGAAGCCGGGCTCAGGTGTGACCACTTACTTGAAAGCTTTGTAAATAGGTCTAAACCAGCAGACATAGGAGCAGGGCGTAAAGAGAATGAGCCAGAGAATTGCCAGTCCAAAATTAACAGCTCCACCGCCTCCAATCAGCCATGCGAGGCAGCCAACGAGATTCACCGCCAAGGTGATGCTGTTCACTGCAAACACACACACACACACAGAGGGAGCAGAGTAGCGTGTACGCAAGGACGTCAGTGCGATATGAAAGACCCCAACCCCAGGGATGTCCATGTGGGGCTGGCCTCCAGCGGGTTTGGCCAGCAGCTAGCCGGATTTCCCTTAACTTAAGTTAAGCTGTCTGAGTCTGGGGAACATCCCCAGGTTGGCTCAGCCAAAGGGGGACTAACCTCAGCAGAGCAGGAGGACAAAAAAAATAAAAAATAAATATATCACTCAGAGTTGTAATGTCTTAAGCAGGTCCAGGGCTCATGGGGCTCCGAGGACGAGGACGAGCCATATCCTCCTGCTGCCAGCGAGCCGGGACACGTTTCCATCAACAGAAGGAAACCGGAAGGAATCCAAGTGAAGCTTTTTCCCTTGCCTGCAGCTACAGCTTCGCTGAAGGAGCTTGTGCCAGAGTTCCCTGAGCTAACACCCCCTGAGCTGAAGTCCTGAACTCCCGTCCCCGCCTTGCCAGTTCACTGGGGTGATGTGTTTGCTTCTCCCACCCCTGCTCGGGGTTATGCGATACAAGGGCTATTACTATGAAGCCCAGCTTAGCAGACACAGGACAAAGCAAGGAAGGCTCATCTGCATTCTGACGCCTCCGATTTTTGAGAATGATTCATTATTCCCGACGAGAATTAAAACCCTCCCACTGTCGCCCGCAAGAGAACTGCAGCTGGCAAGAAAGTGAGCTCAGTTGGCCGAGCTGACCAGGCGCTCGCTGCTCCCTCAAGCCCCCAAGGACACCGAGGGGACCTTCCAGCCTCTCTGTGCTTGTGTCTGGCTGGGTGTTTGCGGAGGAGTTGAGGAGAAAATGGTCCAGAGAGGAGCTCCGGAGAGAGAAACCAACAGACAGGCGACTGGCTCAGGGAGCTGGTGCTTGCGCTCTGGGAGAGGTTGGAGCAAGAACCGAGCTCTGTTAAATTAAGCAGAGCAAGAACAGCCAGATTGAGATGGGGAGGGGATTTAACACCTCCAAGACAGCTTCCCCAGGGAAGCACAACTTTTTTTCCCCTCCTCCTTCGTAGCAAAGCTGCGCTAACTCTCTTGACATGATGGGGGACGTTATCCCAGGGTCACCTTCCTGATGGGACGCAGTCCCCACAAGCTGGAGCGAGGCACTGCCCCAGGGATGCCAGCCTGGCACGGTGCCAAAAGCAGAAACGCCAAACCTCTCCGGTGCCAGCTCAGCTCCTCATAACCTGCCTCCGAAGCACAGGGCACTCCCTGGGCACTGATTTGCTTCCAAAGTTCAGGGAAAATGTCTGATTAAGGAACTAAGTTCTTCTAAAAAGAAACACAAATGATGGTGCTAGCCTGCCCCGAGCTGCACGCATACATTCCCAGGGCGTGATCTGTCCCTCCGGCTCTTCTCCCTTTGGTAAGGAAGAGAGATCCGGGCTAGTTCTAAGAGTTAGAAGACGGTGACAGCTCTGTTAGCACAGCACGGCACACAGAGGCATGCAAGAGGAGCCCAGCTTTGGGGGAAGCCCCGGGATACCCTGTTTTGGGGAGCAGGCACCCTGGCCCTCCAGTCCAAGCGGCATCTCAGCCTTGGGCCGCTGCCGAAGGGCTCACAAGGAGCTTGGGGTGGCAGAGGAAGCCCTTCCCCAGCCCGGCTGGCAAAGAAAGCCAGCGGAGGCTTGGCAGCTCTCTGGTGGGGTGAGGCCAGCAGCTGAGCGAGACAGAGAGGGGAGTAAATCCTTCGGCAGGAGGATGCGTGGATGCTGAGCCATCTCCTCCTCACAGCAGGCTCCAGTGGAACATCAAGGTCACCACTGATGGCCCTCGGACACTGAGCCAGCTCCACACCTCCATCCTGCAGGCTGGAAGGGCTGAAGCCTATGAGATCCTCCAGCCCTCATCCCACCCCCAATGGATTTTAACAGGAGACACCAAGGCCTGGAGGGGCAGAAGGACTTCCCCTGATCTCTGCTCTTTCAGCTGGTGACTTCCACAGGAAAAACCTTCAGAGAGGCAAATGCAAACCCACAGGAGCCTTTCCCCGCCCAGGGACTCACGCATCCAGAGGTAGTAAAGCCGCTTGGCCATGGTACGGTGCTGCGGCGGGATCTCCGCATCGAAGTCCTGGTAGAAACATGGCTTCAAGGGGATGAACCTCGGCAGGGGAGGGAAGTTGTTGGCTTTTTCTGCAATAAAAAGTTTCGCCAGCATTGGGTGCCGCACAGAGCTGAATGTAAATCACGTCTTCCTAATTAGTCTTATTCAGCCCCACGAATTGAGGAGTTTCACACAAGAATTAAGGATTTCCCCTTGCAGCCACCAACAGCCCACCCGCACGCATCGAGACAAATTTAGCCCTCGCTGGCCACATGGATCCTGCAAGTGTGGACACCTGCAACCCCACTGGTGACTAACAAGGTGACATTATGGCCAGCAAAGCCCCAGGTGGGCTTCAGAGGCAAGGGGCAGTCCAGCCAGAGGCACACACCACCCCCCGCCACGTACCTGCCATGCCGGCACGTGCTCAGCCTCTCCGTTCCACAGGAAAAGTAGGGAAAAAAACCTGGGAGCTTTACCAAAGCTGGAAGAAAACGAAAGGAAAATGTGATGTGAAGTGGTCAGGCACCTCCCCGGAGAGCCTTCACCTTCCCACCGCTCCAAAACAGCTCGAGCACAGCAGCCTAACAGGGCGGTTTGCTTTATTTACGCAGACACTTTCTTCTACAGGATTCACATGTCTGGCCTTACCACCAGCACCTGGCCGGTGGCAGAATAAATCCCAGCTCCTCTGGCCACAGGCTTACGCACCAGTTAAGGCGGAAGATTAAGAGAAGATCCAGCGATGTGGGGCAGGGCGCAGGCTTAACCTCCCACTCCCGACTGACCTACATGCAGCCTCGGGAGAGGGGCCAGGCTGGATGGGAGGGATGCAGCCATGGGCAGTCTGAAATCCTCAAGTTTGTTACCTGGCCCCAAACCAATTTTTTGTTTGTTTGTTTTTATTTATTTTTTTAATTTTCATTTTTGCAAAGAGCCTCTGTTCCAGTGCAGGGAAGCACCTGACGGCATCGCAGCTCCCAGCACGTCCTCTGCAAGCACGAGCCAGAAACCAGGCCAAAAAGGGAGCAGGGAAATCAGCTGAAAATATCAGCTGGGGAAAATAAATAAATAAATAAATAAATCAGTGGCGATTGTTACTAATGAGTCACTTGAGTGTCAGCTTAACGATTACTCATGTCGTTTGGCACCTTGTGCCGTATCTTGCAGGTGGGAGAGGTGGGAGCTCAGCAGGGTCCCAGACCACGCCATGCTCTGCCCTGTCCCAGCAATGAAAATTAAGCAAAATTAAAGCGAAAAATTAAGCGTGAAGATGGCCACTCTGTGTCCCCCCCACCTGCCCACAGGTCTTGCCCTCTCCCAGGCTGTCTCAGGCCGAGGAACGGCAGCAGCAAACACATTTCTCATGACATGGGGTCCCGGCGGTCGGTGCTTTGGAGGAGAACGGAGGGTTTGGGGGGAGGGGGGGGGGCCTCTCTGCCAGGGCAGCCTCCCCCCGCTACAACCATCACCCAGCACCAAAGACACCAGCCACGCAAAGCAAACCCCGGCGGCTCACCGATGTTCCGTCTCCCGACATCCCACGGCTGACTCCATCGCCCCCGGCGCTATAAATATGAGCTGACGTCTCCCCGCCATGACGGAAGGCAACGGTGATGCACTGGGGGCCTCTCCCCCCCCTACCCTTGGCCACATGTGCCAGCAGTGGGGACACGCGGCCAGGCGTGCCCTCTGCCCCGACGCCTGCCCTGGTGCTGTGAGAGCTTTGCAAAAACCAGGGGCTTTGGCAAAATTTGGTTTGTTTTTTTTTTCAAAACTGGGGGAGGGGTTTACAAACTGGGGAGGGGGATAGGCTTTTGCAATGCAACACCCGCGGCTATAACACCGATATCCCCGGCAGGTGCCAGCCCCGCGGTGCCCTGCTCGGGGTGGGTTTGGGGGGAGGGCGCGGATTGCTGCCCGTGGGTTTCCACGGGCGAAGGGCCGCGTACCCCACGCACCCCCCCCACTCAGCCCCCCAGCCGGGCGCGAGCCTCCCATCAGCGGCCTGAGGTAGGGGAGGACGGCGCCCTGCCCCACGCTCGGTCCCCGGCGGCAGGGGACTGCACCCATGCGGGTGCGGGCGGCCCCGTGGGCGCCTCCACACCACGCACCCCCCACCCCTGAGTGGGGTCCGGGAGGTGGGGGGCAGAGGGCTGCTGCACCCCTCGGGGGGAGCATCCGACCGCTCCCCCCCTCCCCGAGGCAGCACACACCACCCCCAACCCCGGGACTCACCCGCGTGGCGTAGCGTGACCCGACCGGTCCCGTCCCGCGGCGGGTGGCGGCGGCCGCCCGCCCGCCTGGCGCTGGCTCCTGCCGCAGCGGCCGCGTTCTCGCGAGACTGCGCCGCCGCCGCCGGCCTGGCTATGGGCAGCCCCGAGATCTCACGAGAGCGGCTGCTGCCGCTGTCCAGGGTCCTGCTGCCGCCGGCGGGAAGGGCGGGGCCGCCGGAAGGGGGCGGTGGCCCTAGAGGGTCGGGGGTGGGGGGCTCTGTAGGATGGGAAGGGATCTATAGGGTAGTGGGGGCTCTACGGGACAGGAGTGCAGTAATCCCTAGCTGGGGCAGGGCAGACCCTCCACTGGGCACGGGTATCATAAGCTCGACATGGATAGGAGGAGACCCTCCATGGGGCAGGGGAGACCCTCTACGGGGCAGTGAAGATGCTCTACGGGGCAGGGAGACGCTCTGTGGGGCAGGGGAGACACTCTGTGGGGCAGGGGAGACACTGTATGGAGCAGGGAAGATGCTCTATGGGGCAGGGAGATGCTCTGTGGTGCAGGGGAGACACTGTATGGAGCAGGGAAGATGCTCTATGGGGCAGGGAGATGCTCTATGGGACAGGAGAGACCTTCTATAGGGCAGAGGAGACCCTCTATGGGGCAGTGAAGACCCTCTATGGAGCAGGGGAGACCCTCTATGGGGCAGTGAAGACCCTCTATGGAGCAGGAGAGATGCTCTATGGGGCAGGAGAGACCCTCTGTGGGATGGGAGAGACGCTCTATGGGGCAGGGGAGACCCTCTATGGGGCAGGGGCTCTGGGGGACAGACCCTGGCAGGGCGGGCAGGCCCGGGTCAGCACAGGCTGCCTGTGCCCAGGAGGCTAAGGGGAGCCTGCAGGTCCCACCGGCAGGACCAAATTTAGGGGACCCCACACCCTGCTGTGCTCCAGGCTGGGGTCCCGCAGGACCAGTGTCTGCTCACACTGCCCTGCTCTCACCTCCGTGTCACAGCTGTCACACTGTCCCCACAGATTTACACAGTGTTTTTGGGACTATTAGTACTTTTTAAGTGCCTTTATTAATCTTTTATTGAAGCGCAACGGAGGTGCAGCAGCAGGTACGGCACCCACAGGCACGGCCGGGGGCCTGCGTTGCGGGCACCCTGCCAAACACACAGGAGGTGGGCTCGCAGGGTGCGGGGCTGCTGGAGGGGATTCTGCTCCTCTGCTCCACTCTGGTGAGACCCCACCCGGAGTACTGTGTCCAGCACTGAAGCCCCCAACATCAGAAGGACATGGACCTGCTGGAGGTCCAGAGGAGGCCACAAAGACGCTCCGAGGGCTGGAGCCCTCTGCTATGAGGACAGGCTGAGAGAGTTGGGGTTGTTCAGCCTGCAGAAGGGAAGGCTCCGGGGAGACCTTAGAGCCCCTTCCAGTATCTGAAAGGGGCCTACAAGAAAGCTGGGGAGGGACTTTTTACAAGGGCATGTAGTGATAGGACGAGGGGTGATGGCTTCAAACTGGAAGAGGGGAGATTTAGATTAGATCTCAGGAAGAAATTCTTTCCTGTGAGGGTGGTGAGACACTGGCCCAGGCTGCCCAGAGAAGCTGTGGCTGCCCCATGCCTGGAGGTGTTCAAGGCCAGGTTGAATGAGGCTTTGAGCAACCTGGTCTAGTAGGAGGTGTCCTTGCCCATGGCAGGGGGTTGGAACTAGATGATCTTTAAGGTCCCTTTGAACCTAAACCATTCTAGGATTCCCAGTGCCGCTGGAGGAGCCACTGTGCTGCTATTTTTTCCCATTGCTCAGCTGTGCAGCTGCAGGGACATAAAAAAAAAATAAATTCCAATGTTGCTTTTTTCCCGAGAGCAGTTCCCCTGCTGTCCCAGGTGAGTCTGAAGCCACTGTCCCCATCACCCTGCCTGGCTTCCCGTGGTGGTCCACCTCGTAGCCAGTGCTGCTCTGTGCGGTAATTAAAGATTTGCAGGGGAGGCAGAGGCTGCGCTGATTGCGTTTGCCAGCAATGCCCGGGTTGGGAGGCAAAGGGCAGGGGAAGGGGCTTGATTGACTCCCAGGTGGGCTGGGACAGATGTTGGAGTAAAATTGATATTAACTAAAAAACCGAAATTTAAAATGTAATTGAAGCAACTGAGGAAACCTGCTGCTGCTAAAGTCCTCCGTACTGCCCCAACCCAATTTAATTATTTACCTAATATTAAAATAGGGAAATAGTAACTAGACATGATTTATCTGTGCTACAGTTTGACAACAATTTATTGTCAGACAATTATTCTATCACTCGATGACCCCTGCCTACCCAGTAAGGAGGAATCGGGAAGAAAACCAGGAAACCCAGGGGTTGAAATATAAACACATTTAATAGGATAAGACTACATTGTTAATTTTAATAATACTAAAGAACCAATACTGATCCCAATACCAATATAAAATACACAAGGATTATACGCAGCCCATTCTATCCGTAGGAAGCCGTGCACTCCCAGCAGGGGACAGCAAATGTCAGACACTGGGAGCACTACGGCTTCGGGAGGAAGGGAAGGGCTCAGGGATCTGGCACCGGGGCAAGGAGTTCTCTGGATCTCAGCCGTCAAGGGAGAGAGAGAACTTCTCAGCAGACTTTCTAATTCACACTGAATGTGCCATTCATGGTATGAAATAATCCTGTTGGCCAGCTTGCATCAAGTGCCTGGGTCTCGCTCCTCCTCATCCCTGCATCTGGAGAGCTCGAAAACACTGAAACATTGAAACCCACACACCATAGCTGGCTATAAAGTAAATATTTTCACAAATTCAGACACTAGAGTTTTCTAAAAGTGCAGTTTTCCCAAGCGTGACAAGAGAAATTAGTCCTGGGTCGCTCAAACCAGGACAATCTGTGCTTCAATTAAGGAACTAGCCACCAATGTAGCTTTGTTGATAATTAGGATAGTCCCAGCAAGAGAGTGATGAACTGTAGGCCTGGTGAGCAAACTGAGAAAACCACCCGGAACTGCCAAGATTAGAGGAGAAGTAGGTAAAAAGTCATTTCGGCTGGGGGAGATCGCGACCACTGACTCATTGACCCCCTCCCCAAATGACACCACCTACTCAAAAGAGAACAAAGGGAGAAGAAGACAGAGTCTGCGCACTAGTTTACATGGGGAGCGAAGAAATCTTGACCAATCATTAAAGAGAATAACCATGAGTATGTTTAAATTGTTTGAATATGTAATAATCAGTGTATAAAAGCGGAGATTTTTGAAACTAAAGTGTGCTCCCGTTTTGGGACGAGCACCCCATTTCTGCACGTTCATGGAATAAACTTGGAAATACCTCTGCTCTGTATGTTATTGGCTTGCACACTGGGTAAAGAACCCAGATTTGGGACAACACAGGGACAAAAAGCTCCTAAAGGGGATGTAAATCCCAAATCAGCTTGAGGACTCCAAGCGATGTGAGGTGGACTCCGTAGGCAGCGTCTCTTGTCCTCAGTGGAGCCCTGTGCAGGCCACTCGGACCTCCTGCCTCCATGCTTGCATGTCACTGCAGCGTCATGAAACTGGCTTTATTTGACAACTGAATTGTCCTCCCTTCCCAGGGTCCAACCTCGAGCGTCAGCGCACTATCATGCTTCGCTGGGCACCGAGGTTCAGCGAGGACAACGTCCCACCATGAGAAGGTGTGAAAAGCAGGGCAGGGAAGCAGCTCAATCTCTCTTTACACCAGCAAAGCCCTGGTCACCAAACACCCCCGGCAGATGAACAGCATCGCTCTGTGGGGACGCTAGGAAGGAAACCTGGCAGAAACAGGGAAAACACCTATTTCACAGATGGTAGAATGAAGGGAATCAGGAAAACAAGCGTGCCGCAGATGACCCCATATCTGAGGACCCAGCTGTCCACTCTAGGCACCTTCTGTGTCTTGGACCCTGAGCTGCTCTTCCCTGCAGAGAGCGGAACATCCAGCTCCATCCCATGTGTGACAGCAGGAGAGCAAGGGCAGGAACACGAACAGCAAGGGGAGAAGGGGATGTGGCTGTGGATCCCCACCCTGGCCAAGCGCCACTGCTGGCCCACCCGTGAGACCTCAGGGGGTGCTCTGAGACCCGGAGTGCTTGTGTCGGCTCTGCCCCACACCGCCCTGCCTGTGGGCATCCCCCCAGGCACTGAGCACCCCAGGGATTTGGGGCTGGCTGCAAACCCAGCCCTGCTCCCTGGGGAGGATTCCTTGGCGGTCTCTGCTCAGTGCCGGTTTCACCACAGATCAGCTGCCAGATGCCTCCCTTGGGCCCAGGACCGTGGGAACTGCTTCGTGTCCCTCATTTCCTGTGTCTTGAGCTTCTTCTGCTCTGGATTTGCTCCCTACCTGCTTCTTTGCCCGCCTTGGGTCCCCCAGCATCTTCTCATCCTGTTGAGACTTTGGGAATGGCCAATGGCAGAGCTGTTCCTTGCCCTCACCACGTTTCCATTTGCCCGCAGGCTTTACAAGAAGAGTTGTTCAGAAGTCAAATGGATGGGTGCTCCCCTCGCTCATGGGGGATGTCTGGGGAGCCAAGGGGTAACACAAGGCCAGGGTAGGAGTCTTGCTGCCCAGTGCCCAGCCCACGCTACCTGAGCAGGGCAGGCTGGAGTGGGTGATCAGGTTCAACAAGAGCCCAGATCAGCGTGGCCAGGAGGTCGAGAGAGGTGATTCTGCCCCTCTGCTCTGCTAAGACCCCACCTGGAATACTGTGTCCAGCACTGGAACCCCCAACATCAGAAGGACATGGACCTGTTGGAGCAGGTCCAGAGGAGGCCATGAAGATGATCCAAGGGCTGGAGCACCTCTGCGTGAGGACAGGCTGAGAGAGGTGGGGTTGTTCAGCCTGGAGGGGTGATGGCTTCAAACTGGAAGAGGGGAGATTTAGATTAGATCTCAGGAAGAAATTCTTTCCTGTGAGGGTGGTGAGACACTGGCCCAGGCTGCCCAGAGAAGCTGTGGCTGCCCCATCCCTGGAGGTGTTCAAGGCCATGTTGGATGAGGCTTTGAGCAACCTAGTCTAGTGGGAGGTATCCCTGCCCATGGAAGGGGGGTTGGAACTAGGTGATCTTTAAGGTCCCTTCCAACCCAAACCATTCTACAATCAGCCACCAAGTTCACAGCAGGTTCAAGGCCAAGCCATGAAGTCAATCTGCAGGTCAGGTCCAAGGGCTAGTCAATCCATTGGTCCAGAGTAGCAGGGACCAGGCATGAGGATGGCTGCAACTGAACTAGAGACCAGCCACAACATAGCTCAGACTAGGACTGAACACCCTGGGCTGAGCTTAAATAGAGTTCCTGGGCCATGGGCAGGGTGTGGGTGGGGGTCCCAGGTGGGGCTGGTCAGGACCATTAGGGTTTATTAATGCCCTCAGGGCCCTTACAATGTCCTCCTGTGTGTTATGTTGTGGCTCTGCAAAGGGATTTGTCCTATAAAACACTTTTTCCCCTTTTCTTTGACTGCCTGCCCACTCAAAATGTGTATTATCTTCAGCTCAGGTGTTTTCTGTTTATGGTAGGGACAGTGGGTTTCTCTTGCTGACTCAGTTAGTAGGAAGCTGGTGCCACCCTAGGATGTTCCTAGGGTTCCTCTAGCATCTCAAGACAGCCCCAGCACCCCTGGGAGCCTGGAGTAGTATCCTCTAGGGTCTCAGGAAGCAGCAGCAGCAGGTCCCAGACCCTGGTTAGGATCAGGGTAGGGGGTCCATCTGGGTTCCCACTGGGGCTGCGATAAGCCTGGGCATCAGCCTGCTGCCAAGTGCAACGCGATGAGCGCCTGAGACCTGAGCCGGGCCGATGTGACGCAGAGATGGACAGCAGCACCGAGACTTTTTCCTTGTATCGGATGCTTCGACTTTCCGAGCTGCTCCCATGCCGGGCCACCTTGGATGAAAGAAAATATAGAGAGGGCAGGTGGAGGACAGGGGCTCGGGTTACTGCTCCTCTCCAGCTGCCCTGCTCTCCGTTAGGAATATGTTTCTGGGGGTTTTTTCCGCCCTTTCCCAGCCTTGACTGGGGCCACTGTCAGCTCTGGCTCCGTGCTGTCTCCTGCAGCCCTCTCCATCCTTGCCACTGCCAGCCTTCCTCTCTTGGCTCCTCTGCAAAATGGCCCTTCCAAGCTCACACCTCCTGTGGGGTTGGGGCCAGGCAAAAGGGTCCCGCAGGGATGGGGGGGCCCTCGTAGGATGGGACCCTCAACCTTGCGGGGTGCTGGCAGCCCATGGCACTGGGACATGGGATGCTCAGAGAGAAGATGTAATGGGGAAAGGGAGGAGGAAACCCATCCCTGGGTCCCAGTGTGACCAGAGCGGATGCTCAGGGAGGACAGACAGATGATATACAGGGTGCAATTGCTTTATTCCTTTTTTTTTTTCCTCCATTCCTTCCTTTACCATCTGCCCCTTCTCCATTTTAAATGAATCCCCATCCTCTTTCCCAGGGCTTTTTTTCCTGAGTCCCCCCACAGCTGGGGCTGTCTGTGCCTTTGTGTCCTGTCTCCCCCCATCCATCCATCCATCCATCCATCCATCCATCCATCCATCCGTCCATCCATCCTCGCTCTCCTCCCTCTCCCACCCCGCTGCGGCGGCGGAGCTTGTTTCAGCTATTCCTTCAGCTTGGAATAACCCATCCACTCTGTTGTCCTCCAACAAATAAGCTGACAGGCTAATGAATGGCTTCAGATGGTAATTAGCAATGGAGTTGCTAATAATGAATTTCATTTACATTTTAAGCACTGCAGAGGAAAAGCGAGACCCTGTCGTTAATGCCCCCCCCCCCCCTCACTGCAGCCTTTGCACCCTCCGCAGCCCTTTGAGGGATGCAAAAAGGCTGGGCCGTGATTGCGCCTCATCTGCCTCCATTACGGAGGCTGCAATAAGCAGAATTTGTTAAGCAGCAATTAGGGAGGGGAGAGGGAGGGGGAAGAAGCTGCCGCCACCACTTCCAGCATCTGATGGGCAGGGGAAGGCTCCCCAACACCATGAAAAATGGGCCACGGGAGGCAGGAGCTGGTCCCGGGCCAGGAAAATAGGGCTGGATAGCCAGGAAAATAGGGATTCATCTGGCTGCGGGCTCAGCACTGAGCAGCCCCGGCGTTGTTGGCCCTTGGTGGCCACGTAACCCTCCCATGCGGCCGGCGGCTGTTGGCACACATGAATAACGACTTGGAGGGATTTCTCGGCTCCCTCGACTGCACACGCTCTGCGAATGGTTGCTAAAACCCCTCCCAATTATTTTCCTAGGGTTTTAGGCAGTTTTGAAGGCACTCGTTTCCCCGAGAGGCTTAATCCATCCCTGCCTGCCCCAGGACCGAGCCAAGAGCCTTTTCCAAGGATGCCACACATCATCATCGAGCAGAAAGGGGGGGAAAACGGCATTGTTTTGTCTTGTAGGAGCGAGGGATTCATGGTGGAAGCGCAGTGACTAGGCATGCTTGCTGCCGCAGAGCGCCGGGCGGAACTTGGGGGATGCTCAAAGCCTGAATCCAGCACTGGGCGAGCCTGGGAGCATTGCGTGCCCTGCCTCGGTTTCCCCCTCTGTGCCAAAGGGGCCTCGTGGGGTGTCATCTGCACTGGGAAAAGATGCTCTCCATTCTCTTGGGTTTTCCAGCCCAGCGGGGGCACTGCTCTCAGCTGGAGCATCCCATCCCACGTGGGTGAGATGCCCTCACCATCCTTCTCCCTGCATCCACAGACCTCGCTGGACCCCAGTCTGGTGGTGGGATCAGGGGGGATTCCATACCCGCCCCCCATTTAGGGCAGCGGTACCCACCGAAAGCTGCTTTGGGGACCACAGGGATGCAGGGGTTCGCCCCAGCCAGGAGGGTATGGCCACATCCCGCCCTCACCTCTGCTGGCGTCAGCTCGATTGATTTATTTATGTATTTTTTCAAGCCCTGCTTGGAGTGAAAACAATCCAGGGGCCTCCAGAGGCCGATAAGATTTGGCCGCAAGTCAATACTCGGCGTGTCTTTCCACTGTGCAATGATCCTCCTGCCAGCAGGGCAGGAGGCTGGGGGTGCCAGGGGCGGGCAGGGGACAGGCAGGTGACAGGGGCAGGGACATCACCTCTGCCCCAGGGAAGGGATCAGGGGCAGAAAGGGGAGATGTTCTGGCCTGCGATAGGTATCTCCTGGGATGTACTGCCGGTAAATGTGACGGTGACCCCATGGCGGGCAGGGAGATGAGCAGGGGACAGGGTCTGAGGAGAGGGAGGGATGGGGCAGGAGGAGGTGGAGAGAGAGAAATCACCCGTGGAAACCGGCTCTGCTGTGACATCTGCTCCTCGGGGCTTTTGGAATGCAGAGGTTTTCCTGCAGGCAGAGCCAGGGCTGAGGCTGTGGGGTATCGGGGGTGGTGGGGGTGGTGGTGGTGGGGTGTGCAGAGCCCTGGCACGCCTGCCCTGGCCCCACGGCCGGTGGGCAGGCAGCCGAGCACGGCCATCTGCCAGGATTTCTCCTGCCTGCGGGTCCCAGTGGCTTCTCTGATGGCTAATAAGGGTTGAGCTCAAGCTGATGGCTTTCCCAAAGTACCTCCTGCATCTCCGTGCCATCCCCCCCGGGATTCCTCATCCCTCTGGGAATGCTGCCGAGGAGAGGGAGGCAGGGAGGCAGGCAGGGGAGGCCGGCTGCCCGCACTCTGCTGACATTCGCAGTTAGCACTTGGCGTCCTTGAGCGGAACAAGGGAGAAGGGACCAGGTTCTCTTTAAGGGGCAGGACTCCGGGAGCATCATGAAGGCAAGAGTGAGCTTCTCCCTCTGCCTTCCACCTTCCCCTCTTTCCCTTCCCTTCCCTGCCTGCGTGCTCCCGGCCGGGGACCCGGGCTCCCTGCCCTCCCCCTCCCCTTCGCCTTCGGTGACTCTCGGTGCTGGGCAGGGATGAAGGCAGGAGCCGAGTGCTGGGATGGGAGGCTGAGCGAGGGGAGGAGGAGGAGGAGGAGGAGAACGGGGGGGGGAGGGAGAGGGGGAGGATCTGCTAATTACACAGAACAGCTCTGGGGGCTGCTGAAGTCCAGAATGAAGCAAAGAGCGGCAGAAGCGAGTGCTGCAGTGGGAGCGGAGGAGCCCAAGCATCACCGAGAGCTGGAGCCGGCCGTTGTCCCCCCACCGGGAGCAACCGGGGGCACCCAGGGGATCCTGCAGCCCCATCCCCCCCGGGGGACAGCCTCTGGCACAGCCACCGAGCCCGCTGCCGGCTCCTCCGCAGCCAGCCCAGGGTGAGGAGAGGGGAAGGGGCTGGTGGTCCCGGGGACGCAGGGTTAAACTCAGCCCTCCTGCGGGCTGGGCTGGAGGGCAGCGGAGTCAGCCCTGCCATGGTCCCGGGGGGCTAGGAGCCCCAGCAGATCCGTCAGGAAGGGGTGAAGGATGGCTGCCGAAGGAGGGGGAGCCAAGCCCGTCACCCAGTCCAGGATGGAGAACTTCCGAAAGGTGAGGACCTCAGAGGAGGAGAGCCCCTTGCCCTTCCCCAACCTGCCCCCAGATGTGGTGGAGATGAAAGTGAAGGAAGGCAGCAAGATCAGGAACCTGATGAACTTTGCCATGGCTCAGATGGAGCTGAAGGGCAGCCGGCAGATCGTCTTCAGTGGCTGCGGCAGGGCGGTCACCAAGACCATCACCTGCGTGGAGATCATGAAGCGGAAGCTGGGAGGTCTTCACCAGGTCACCAAGGTACGCTACAAAACCTTGCTGGAGGTCTGGGAGAACCAGGACCCACTGCCCGGTGGCCCAGCGCAGAACCTGACTGTCCACAAGAACGTCCCCTCCATCTGCATCCTCCTCTCCCGAGATCCCCTGGACCCCAACCAGACGGGCTACCAGCCCCCAGAGCCCCGGCATGGGCTGGGGACGCAGCTCAGCGATGCAGGAGAAGACATGTCCAGCTCCTCCACCAAGGGGCTGAAGCGGCCCCTGCCACCTCCCCGCGAGGAGCCGCTGACCAAGAAGTTGCAGGTACAGGTACCCGACAGCCCGAGGGGCTCGAGGACCAACGACCACCAGCCGGAGTGCCACCACTGACCCCGCCACCTCCCGTCCTGACCAGCCGTACGCGGGGTATATAGGCAGGAGATGGTATGCTGGAGAAACTCCGGGGGTTTTTTTGCCTCTGCTGTGGATAAAGGCAGTGCTGTGCTTGCTCTGGTGTCACCGGTGTGCTGCAGGCTCCCCCCCCACTGACACGCTGCCACTGCTCCAGGTGACCCCCACGCATAGGGGCTTGCTGCCAGGGAGGGGACCTTGTCCCCAGATGAAAGGGTTAAACCTGCCAGCTCTTGGTTATGGACTGAAGTAGGGGGGACATGATGTGTTGAGGGGAGCTGCTGACCACGCATTCGGCCACCCAGGGGCAATGGCACCACCAGCCCCATGGCTGCAGTGACCCCCACGGAGCCAAAGCACTGAGGGGTGCCCAGACCGGAGAAGGTGGCTGCACATCCCTGCTCTCCATCGCCATGTCTCAACCCTCAGCAGAGACGGTTTTACCCCCAGCCCGCTGGAGTAACACCTTCATTATCGAAACTGCTGCAATTACGCCCGGCGAGGAGCTGTCAGGTTTATTAATGCCGGGCTCAGAGCCCCGCGGTGCCGTGCTTTATCCCGACTAAAGCCACATAAACAAGCAGATGGGTCGCTCCCTCCCCGCACCCGCGGAGCCCAGCGCTGTGCTGCTCGCCTGCGGGATAGCAGGAGAAAATAAAACAACCTTCCTTCTTCCTCTGCCCACAAGGGTCTTTGCTCTCCCGGAGGCGGTGGTTGGGTCTGGAGCTGGGGTGAAGCCCCCATGTCGGGAGCCGGGGGCGGTGGGAGCGTGAGGTGAGTTGTTGAAGGATATTAGTTGTTTAGTGTAAGTAAGTTTTAATTAGAATAAATCACTTAGGGTTATAATATGGTGTGATTTGTGCTGTTTGCTCAGCTTTACTTAGCAGGAGTAGCCTTTAGGCCGCAACAGAGTTATTTTTCTTAGTAATTTTCCTAGCAGCTGGTAGGGTGCTGTGTTTAGTCTTTTAGTATGGGAAAGCGTTTTGATATCCCGCAGATGTTTTGGTAGTGTTTTTCCCAAGTCTGGGACTCATGGGTTCCCCATGTTCCGCCAGCGAGTGCAGGCGCACAAGGAGCGTGAACCAGAAGATAAGGAGGCTCCAACTCTGGGCTGAAACTGCAAATCAACGAGGTAAGACCCCGCCTGCCTGGACATGGAAAAAGAATCCGAGAAGGTGTTAGAAGACCCCAGACCAAAAATCACCAGTGGATTAAAGGAGGCGTGGACAGTGTGTGCAGGGCACCTGAGGAGGGGTGTAGGGATCACAAGGCTTTAATTGCCCAGGGATTTCTTTGTTCGGGGTCCCTCTCTTTGCTGGCGCCCAGCCCGGGCTGTCCTTGCTGCTGTACCTTCCAATTAAATTAATTACTTTATAAAATCCAACGCCTGAGGCTGTGCTGCGGGAAACGGAGGGTCAAGCCTGAAGAAGGAGGAAGTGTGCCCGGGAGTAAGTGTGTGCGCGACCCCATGAATGGTGTGGGAACGCTTGGGCAGTGGCATTGCCTTTAACAGTCGTGGTGGCTGGATGCGGTGCCCGCCGCAGGACGGGGAGGTTTTGGGGGTCGTGGGCTTGGCTGCAGAGCCCTCACTGTGGGCTGGCTCCCTGGGAAAGCCCTTCAGAGCGAAATCCCCACTTCTTCCAGGTGGTAAAATGAAATGAATGGAAAATAAAAGCTCTTTGGAAATAGTTGAAATATGTCTAATGGGGAAATGGGGGGGGGCGGGGGGATCATCTTGGCTACGGACCACAGCAAAGCAAGGGTGGGACTGCTGCTGCCGCTGAGCCAGGACCAGGGGATCCCGGCCAAACCCTGTCCCATGGGGGGACAAGATCGGGGCCAGTTTTTCCTCCAACCCCTGGCAGCAGCCTGGTCCCTGCCAGCACGGCAGAGCCTGGCAAAGCCCCTGTGTCGGCCCCCCTGGCCGGCACAGCGAGGAGGGCAGGGGACGGGTTATGACAGCCAAGCAAGCCCTAATCCACCCGCTTCCCCTTCAGGCATGAGTTCCATCGGTATTAATGAGCGTACCCTTCCTGAAAGCCATCTGGGAGGGATGCTCCAGCTGCAGCCATGTTATCTACCCTCTTTGCTCCCGCTCTCCAAGGATGGTGAGCATCCCCTCTTTTGTCAAGGACTTGCTTGGCTGGGAGCAGGAATGAAAGGAGACAAGGGGAGCGAGGAGGAGGAGGAAGCAGGGGGCTGTTTTGTTTGGTGATGACCTTGTTATCTCCCTCAGCAGGCAGCTGCTCCTCCGGGCCAGAGCCTTGCACTTATCTGCCCTGCCGCAGATTGATTCACTTCACTTATTTGCCACTGTGTCATCGAATATTAATTTCCAATTGTTTGGGGGTTTTTTATAATTATTTTTTGTGGGTTTGGGGCTGGGAAAGCTTTGGGCTCCGTCCCACCCAGCGGTCGCTCTTCCCAGCCTCCTCTCTCTCCGGCACAGACACTGTTCAGGTTCAAACCTCTGCCCCGCACACCAGGGGAGCACCCAAATGTGCTAAAAGTCATACTAATAAATAAAACCCTCTGTAAATGCTCAGATCAGAGCCCAAAGTCTTTCGTGGCCGCGCAGCTGAGAACTACCAGCCCATCACCAACCCTGCCCCGCTGCTGCCATCTCACATTGCTCCCAGCAAGAAGAGGGAAAAAAAAAAAAGGAAAAAAAAAAAGAGATCAGTAATTTCTCCGTATTACATATTTGTTAATGTGCAAAATGATTTTTAATTGATTTTATACACAGGCAATTTCCAATCTTGGAGGCAACAGGAGCCTGGGGGTTTCGCACTCCTCACTTTGTTGGCTGTGGACCAAGGCTTTCCTGCATGAGAAAATGGTTAAAAAAAATAATGACTGTAACCCAAAATATGAAACATTTAAAATAGCATGGATGACATCTGGCTCCACAGTGCCCTAAGGGAACACGGTCAGCAAAATTATCATGCTGATCTTGTGCTGCACTGCTGAGGGACAGCCCCAGGAACAATTTTGGGGGTCACTCTGTGTGGCAGCGGTGTCCCCAGGGCCAGTGGCTGGGTCAGCCCTCCCCTCCTGATGGCACATGGGGCAATGGAGGCTGAAAGCAGCACCTTGCGGGCAGGGTCTACAAGATTTGGGGATGAGGATGTGACAGGCGCCAGGGCTGGCAGCGGGGCTGAGCCACATAAAGCCTCAGAGAGCTGCTGGATGCTGCGGCCAGAGCCAAGCTAGGTCCCATTTCCCCCTCGCTCACTGGGAAGACGTCTGACAATTCTCCCTCGCTAGGGTTGCTGGCAAATGGCAATGGCCCACAGGGAAAGGCCGCTTCCCTGTGGGAATCCATAAGGGAACACGCGCGGGAGCCCACACTGGGGCCATGCCCGGTTAACGGGACTACACACAGCCAACTGAGCAGGCACCTCAAACCCCTAAAGCTCCGCCGCTACGGCTTTTTAATGAAGGCGGCTGAGGCCCTCAGCCACCCTCCCCCCTCCCCACAAAATGGCGGCCGGCCCCGCCCCAACATGGCGGCCGGCCCCGCCCGGCGGGCGAGGTGCTAAGCACCGCCCCTTGCGGCCGTTCGTCCCGCGGTGTGTCCCCGCCGCCCCGCCGTAGCTGCTCCCTCCTTCCCGCCCTCCCTCCGCTCCCGGTGCCAGGAGTTGAGCGGCGCGCGCCCCCGGTGCTGCCTGCCCCGCCGCCATGCTGGCCACCGCCGCCGCGCTCCTCCGCCGTTGCGCCGCCTCTAGCCTCCGCGCCGCCGTCCGCCGCCCCGCAGGTGAGCGGTCACCCGCGTGCGTCCTTCTCGACCCCACGCCGGTTCGTGCTGGGCCTCGGCGGGTGCTGGGCCGGTAGCGCCGTGTCCTTGTAATGACCCGCCGCTGTCACTCGAGGGCAGGCCGCGCCTGCGGCCTAGTGCGCGCCGGGCCCGCCCGCCGCCCCCG
>VFFE01007604.1:372447-390845 GCA_008921705.1 Burhinus oedicnemus
TTTTTTTTTTTTTTTTTTTTTTAAATTAAAATCCTTTCCTCACAGTGCCTTTGTACTCCTGCTGAACCCCAGCTGCTGGCGGCCCTCGCTTCTCCACGCCTTCGCTAGCGAGCGGCCTCCATCTTCTTCTCTTCCGAGGTGCTGCTTTCCCAGTGCCCCCCGTTACACTGCTGTCCTGGATTGCCTCCCCTGCTGGGCTGCGGGGGGCTGCGTTTCGGCAAGCTGAACGCCCTGGGTTCAGCTCCTGTGCCCCTGGGTTTAGGTTACGTTCTGTAATGCTGCAAAATGTTCTGCATGTAATGCACATGCAAGTCTGGGCTTCTCCTTGCCGGTCCGGCCTTTTTCGGTAAATTAATGCTCCTCTTGATGCATGTTTTTTTTTCAGGTGCATTAAGAGGGAAATCTGGCAAATTCCAGCACTCAGAGAAGATTTAACACATGTTTGTGTGACACTAGGTGATTTTAGGCTTCTCGGGCTCTCAACACTTGTTAAGTCCTCTTGAAAACATGCCTCTGCAAACATACTTGCCCTTTGCTTCTTCCCTGAGTTGGGAATCTCCACAGGGATGGGTTGGCATGCTTCCACTGTCACACAGGCATGATGTGTGTGACGCTGACTGTGATGGACCCCGTGGAAATGCGAGGCAGCCGTCTGGCTCCTGCTTTGCCAGGGTGGCTCGCAGAGTCCCATCTCCAGTATATGCTTCCAGTCCAGCATATAGATGTAAACATCAGTATGGAAAACAAAAGGTGGTAAAGAAACACAGCAGCAATTGAAAATTGCCTCCTGGAAATGCAGGGCTCAAATTCCTGTGGTCTTTTTTCCTTTTCTGCAGGATCCTTTTAGTCTAACCAAGCCGTTCCTTTGTTTAAGGCTAAGGGGAATGGCTTCATTGAGCACTCAGTGGAAAGAGACTTGTGTTTTTCAACTTAAAGATGGCATTCGAGAACTTCAGTCTAGGCTTTTCTCAAACTGAGAGTTGCTATTTCTCTGTGGGATTTGCTTTGCATTTCAGGGAAAAAAAAGTATTCTTCCCTAAACAACCCATATCTGAGGGCTTTCCAGCAGCGTCCTCTCACTCCCTGCCTGGGCACAGGAGCATGTACAGAGGAGTGCTTTTGCTCAGAGCTCAGCTGTGCACGTGATTTATTGGAGAAAGCAGGGTCAAAGGTCTGTTTTGGAGCTGGGGAGGGGATGGGGAATCTCCCTACAGCACGGCAAAAGAGCATTAAAATTCTGGCTTGGCCTGTCATTCACTTTTCCCTTACCTAGTTATGTAGATAAACAAACTGAAAATATTTTCATGGTTTGGGAGCATTGCATACACCAGAACTGCAGCTGAAATGTCGGGCCACCTTAAATTTTGTTAATAATCTGGATTGCATTCTGATCAGGCTGTCATTTAATGCAACTAAAGATATTCCTGGAAATTGTTGTGGTTCGTTCCATTGTATTTTATGTAGAATTAGGATGCTGCTTCGCAGTATGCTGCTCACCGTGGTATTCAAACTAGAAAAATATATCTGGGAAGGATGCGAAAACGCAACCCAGTCTGATATCTTGTGCACAGAATGCAAGGTACGAGGTTTGGGAGGAGTTCTTTTAAATAAAACTTTGTAGTCAGTCAGCATGAGCGGTTCATGCTAGGTTAAGAAAGAAAAAGTGACTAGCTATATCTGAGTTCCTCTGAAACAGAGCTTCAGACTGACAAGGTCATATCTGGTGTATGACCTCTCTGCAAATATTAGCGGAGTGGAATTACCAGCAGGGAAAGGGAGCAGCCCCAAGCCAGGCTGTGTTCTGCTGGTAAGGCAGCTTGCAGAGTGCTCGGACTTTGTGGGGAGGACCCAGTACAGCTCTGATATGGGTGGAGCTGCCTGTACCCTAGGTTTTAGTTCCTTTTGGAAACCTCCTGCAACCTTTGTGGGTTAAAAAACAGCCTATCAAAAACGCAATTTGTGATAGAGTAGTGTTGAGGGAAGAATTGAGTTTATAATCGTATCAACCTTATTTGCCCACTGGAGAACGATCCACTTTTGTGCTTTATTAATTATGAAATATTCATGCAATTACAACCTTGAGATCCAGGAGTTTTATCTGGGATAGACACAGGGACAGCAGTGATTTTGTTTTCTTCTTTAACTCTTCGATAGCCTCTAACAGCTCTCTTCAAATTGTGCTCTTGAGAGCCTTCCTAATTGGGCTCAAGTCATTTTGCAGAGATCCCTAAAACCACTTTGAAACAAGCCTTCCTCCGCTCTGAACTCGCGGTGGAATCAAAGACCTGCAGCTCGTTGCTACTGAGTCATCCGTCGCAGTCAGTCTGTTGGTTGGGAAATCTTCTTTTCCTGGATTACAAAATCGGTTATGGAGCAATTTCAGGAGTTCTCTACAGTGGGAAGTTACTCCAGAATAAACCAGCGTGTTCATCTGAAGTGAATAACGGTATAACTAATAGGATATAGGGGTTTATTTCTGGAAGGAATGCCACTGAAAAACTGATGCATGTAGCTAAACTCGCTGCATGGACAAGTCCTGTGGTTTTGAGAAAGAGTTGAACGTGGGGAGCAGAACAATTGTGCTCCTGCAGAGTGGCTGTTGATGAAGTGCATGCATGTTAATGTTTCTCTGGTTGGCTTGGTTCTCGGAAGTGGGAAAATTCCTGTATCTTCGGGAAATAGGCCTCCCAGAAAAACTTCTCTTAAGGACTGGTTATACAGAATTGTTTCTCTCTTGCATTTCCCCATCTCTCTTAAATAATCCTGCTCTGACCAAAGGATCTGGGAACACTTTGGAATTCTGATGTACAACAGAAAATGCACACTTTGCCACAAAACAAACAACAGGTATTTAATAAGCTGTATTCATCCAGTGCTTATGCAGGCTGAGGACTGATGTGGATTCCCTGTAGCGAGTGAAATACGTATTTTATGGCTTTTGGTCTCTTGATCAGGACTAAAGGACACTTATTTTCTGTTTGCTCCAAGCCTCTTCCTTTCTTTCTGCATTCAGCTGTCCTGCATGCCCGCTGCTACTCTCATGGGTCACAAGAATCAGATGAAGAATTCGATGCTCGCTGGGTGACGTATTTCAACAAGCCAGATATTGATGCCTGGGAGCTCAGGAAAGGTATGTTGAATGAAAGGGGAAGAGTAACATGGAGTAAATAGAACTGTTTTCATGACCAGAAATAACAACTTCTTTTTACTTCACTGTTGGTGAGCAGAAATAGTGAAAACTAGGAGTTTGGTGTAGGAGAGCAATCCTGTAAATACCCAGGCAGGGCAAGGTGCTATGTGAGCCGTTCTTTATCTGTTCTGAGTCATCCAGCTGTTCCGTGTGTGCCTGTGGCTGGTGTGCTGCCGTTTGCCCTGCGCTCAGACCGTAGCAGCAGGTGATGGCTCCTCATCAACCAAACGAGCAGGTTGGAAGGAACCCCGCGGCATGCAGAATGAGGGAGAGGAGGGTACAAAGCAGTGGGGAGTGCAGGCTCTGTAAATCTTAGTGCCCCAGAATATGTGTTTTAACACCTGGATGGGAGGGAGAGAAACGTTTGCTCAGAGGAAAGTGTATTTGAGCTCAGCTGTTGCATAGTGAATAACCACATGCATTTTTCTTTGGACTTTAATAGCTTGGCTGTAACTCACTGTAGACCGTCTGGTTGTCTTCAGATGTTTATTTGTTGTGGAGTTGCCAGCTCCTATTAAACTGCCCCAATTAGAGCTTATAAATATGTTTGCCTAATAGCCAGAGGGGTCATTCCAGCATCACCTGGATGACTAGGTGTTGGGCCTTTCCCTTTGAAACAGAGCAAGGAAGTAGACAACAGCTGAAGTTCTGGTTTCATTACAGCTGTAGGAATTAAGTCATTTGGATTTCTTAATGATTCCATAACTGACGTGCTGTGGTACAGATACTGACTCCTTTTGGGAGCATGAATGAAACTGGCCCACTGGGAAATCCACTTAAAATCTTAAAATCTACGCTAGTGAGCAACAGGGAGAGGGAGAAGAGCAGAAGAAAACCCTTGGCCGTATGTGTGTGTGAGTACCGAAATAGCAGAGAAAATTTTAAACAACTTCTAATGGCAACTGCTGTTGTGGTAATACTTAATTCTTTCATGAGGGGGAGCAACGTAATGCTCAGCGGGTTCCTTTCAATAGTGTAATGAGCTGATGCCAAGTTCCTCTTACTGTTTCCTTATGTTCACAGGCATAAACACGCTTGTGGGTTATGACCTGGTTCCGGAACCAAAAATCATCGATGCAGCTCTGAGGGCATGCAGACGGTTAAATGACTTTGCCAGTGCCGTCCGCATATTAGAAGTTGTAAAGGTGAGTGGAATGGCAGCCTGGGGTGTAACTGCTCTAACTGGGGTTTGCATTGCTGAGAGCCTGGCAGCGGAAGAGTTTTTCCTGGCTTACTGTTAGCGGTGCAAAGGGAAACCACGATTTCCTGCTGCCAGAGTCAATTGTTTCTTTATGAGCACGTGCTCGGTGGCTTGAAATAATTGTTTTGAGATAAGTATACTCAACTGCACAGCTTCATGAAGTGTAACATTTTCATATTTTCCTGTCCTGATGCTGACTTTGAGAAAGTCTTCCAGGATTTTTCTTCCTTTTTTTTTTTTTTAATAAGCATTACTAGAAATATCTCAAGCCAAGGCAGCTTACTGGCTTCTTAACGGACTGAATACTGAGATGGCTGGGAGTAGTAGCTCAGGAAGCTGCACAGGCTTGAAAACCAACATAAACCAGCACTTTGAAACCCGAGTCCAGCCTCCACTTACTAGGGGGTTAAAATGGGTGGGGCCAGAGGCGGGAGTTCTTCTATTTCAGTCATAGAAGCCAGCAGCTACGCTCTTCCAACTGTGTTTTTGCAACAACTGAGGAGGACTGGTGTTGGAGGTCTTTGCTACTAGCTGTTAAATCTGCTGGCTTCACACTCTACTCCGCAATCAGTTGCTTCTCAGTTTGCTATTTCTGCATTCTTCTGTAGAACTGAAGCTCTTTCAGTGGTTTTAGAGACATAAGACCCATGGAAGAATCTTCATATGTTTTTCTTATCTCTTTTTTTTTCTGGTCCCCCACCATGTAGGGGACAACTCAGTTTATCAGAACTTGGGGGCAAATTTATGGTCTTCCTGGAGTCCTGCCTAAATATTATTCAGGGAATGTTTTTCCCCTAATTTCCAAGCACGTTAAATTTCCTCTCAGGTCTGCCCACAAGCTGATTTTATTTTTTCCCCTTTTACTGACCAGACACTATTTTCATTCCATTTCCTAAGGTGCAAGCAGTCTTTGGGCTGGTTTGCGAAGTATCCGTTGTTCAAGGAGCTCGGCTTGGCCTTTAGTTTTGCCCGGTGTGACACGCACGTCCCGGCTCACGTCAGCCTGATGTTAAGTGAGGGAAAGGTGTCAAGTGTTACAAACAATCTGCAAATCCCCCAAAGGGGAGTTCAGCGTTATTCTGGGGTGCCTTGCAGCCATGGTCGATTAGTAGGAAGACTTCCCAGTATAGCTGTGTGCCAGCCGCGTTTACTTGAGGCATGGCTGAAGCTGGGCTGTGCTCTCCTGTCCTGCCCCCCTGAGCAACCAGCGGGTCAGAGCACGGACCATTTTGTGAAGGCAGGTCTTGGTTGCAAACCTGGCTGGTGTATGGTGGAGCTTGCTGTTGAAATAACACCATTCCTTTTCGTTTAGGACAAGGCAGGACCTCACAAGGAAATCTATCCTTACGTTATCCAGGAGCTTAGACCAACTTTGAGTGAACTGGGAATCTCCACTCCAGAGGAACTGGGCCTGGACAAAGCATAAACCTTATCGGTAAGGGATGCCGTTGCTTCCGAGACACTTGGCATGGGACCTCGCAACCCTGAAACTCTGCTGGCAGAGACAGAGTCCTCTTCCTTGCCTTCATGGGTCCGTGAAGTTCTTGTAACATGATTCTCCAAATGCCTCTATAACTACAGGTCTCCTGGAAGAGGTAGTAACCCTCTCCAAAGAGAGCTTAAAAAAAGAACAGCGCAGTTGCTTGAGGAGGGGTAGGGTGGTCGGTAACCATACCCAACCTCCCAGAAATTTCTAGATGGCAGTTGCCGAGGCAAGGGGTATTGCAGCAATTCTTTGGCAGCATGGCAACCTTTGCTCCCCATCAGATTTTTCCCCAGAAGCATTTTTTTAGCAAAGGGCAGGATCGTTTCCTCTGGAAATGCACAAACTTTTGTTTTATTGTCACCGTGTAGCCAGTTTAGAAAACTGGGAGACACTAACTACTAGTTTATGCTAGAAAATGGGCCCCACTGATGATAGTCACCCAACAACACTGAAGTTTCTTCATGTTACACTTAAAATAGCGTCTTTTTCTGTAACTAAACGCTAACTTGGAGGGCCCCTTGCTCACGGAATGAACAGGTCAGCTGTGGTGTAGCCGGAGCCGGACTGCTGTGTGGGCGGAACGCTCGTGAGCCTCAGCAGGTGGTTTTGGGAGCAGTGTGTGCGGTATTCCATCCTGATAGCAGGGGCCTCGAGGCTTGGAAAGCCGCTTGTTTTACTGGCTCTTCAGAGCTGAACTTCCGACCGCTCTCTAAACTTGAAAACAACTATAACTTCAGATGTTTAGAGCTGCCATCGGAAATGCCGGGCTCTTGCATGAACTGCAGCATATGAGGGTGTTGTTACTAAGGAGCAGCTTCTCTGGTTAATGAGGATCTGTCATTAAGTATAGGTGAGACCTAACATGCTATAATCCCAGGCTAAAATGAAGCCCTAAATAAAAATCCTCATGGATGTCATGTAAAGGCAGGCTCTTAACTCCATTTCTTCAGGAGATGGCCAATGTCATATCCCAGCCCTCTTCTTTTTTTAATACTGTGCTTAGAATAGAGCTATCGGGTGTCAGGCTGCAAGTAGTACTTAATTCTGGATCTTTTAAGTCCCTGCTCTTCTTCTTGCCCTGGGATATGAAGTTGGGAACACAGTAATTGTGGTTGGAAGCTGTGCCTGGTTAAATTGGGCTTTGAACATAAAAGCAAGCAGTGAAAATAACGCATTTGAGACCCCATGGAAACTTTGTGGAGATAATGGGCTGCTGCTTTAATGGCTTTTCTGTTCTTTTTCTCTTCCAGGTGCATTACTTGAGCATTTTACTGATGCTACCTGATTGTACACAGTCGCTTGGAGACACAAATGTTAAAATATTACCTTATTTGAAAGATCTTTGTCCTTTATTGAGTCACAATGTAGGTGATGTGAAGTTGGACCTAATAAAGGAAAAACTGGTTTGACTGATGCGGTAGGGGCGGCTTGTGTGATTCGTTCTTCTTGCTTTTATGGGGAAAAGGCAGAAACAAACTCTAAATGTGCCTCCCCTGAGGGAGTAGGTGTAAGAGCTTGTGAATCCCTCTTGGCTTGGCGAAGCACCTGGCTCTGCCTGCGGGAAGGGAGAGGTGAGGACCTGTCCGGAGGGCACTGTGACCCTCTTGGAGCACAAGGACTTGCAAAAACTCCCCTGCCCTTGAAGGGGTTGTTGCCTTGTGATGAGGTCGGGGCTTAACGAAGTCCCCGAGGTGGCCAGGGAGGCTCCGGTTGGCACAGGGCACGCTCCCGTGCCTGCGCAGGCTGGTGTCTAGCTGGGCTGGGAATCTCTTCTGGGACAGGTGTTGCTCTGAAGAGCCTGTTTTCCACCTCGGTTTGGGTGCAGACATGGATTTGGGCGGGGTGTAAAACTGGGGGGGAAAGGGGAAATTCCTTTTTTATTTATTCCCCCTCCCCCCCCTCCCCGAAAAAGGGAATCTTTTCAGAAAAACGAATTTGGGCAGGGAAAGGGCTGCCCGTTGCATGCGTGGGACGTCCCGCTGTCGTCCCGCTGTCGTCCCGCTGTCGTCCCGCTGTCGTCCCGCTGTCGTCCCGCTGTCGTCCCGCTGTCGTCCCGCTGTCGTCCCGCTGTCGTCCCGCTGTCGTCCCGCTGTCGGTCGTCCCGCTGTCGCACTCCGCATGCGCAGCAGAGGGGCGCGCCACCTCCTAGCCTCCCATTGGCTGGGCGCCGCCGCCGCCGCCCGCTGCCATTGGCGAGCGGGGCGGGGGCGGGGCGGCGGGCGGCCATGGCGACGGGCGGTGGTGATGCCGCTCCCGCTGGGAGCAGAGCCGGCGGGCGGCGGGGACCGGGGGTACAGGCCGGGCCGGGGGGGTGCCGGGGTGTGCGTGGGGTGCTGTGGGGCAGTATAGGGTATATGAATGGGGGGTATGGGGCTGGGGTGTGTGCGCATGGCGCAGTATGGGGTATGTGCATGGGGGATATAGGGCTGGGGTGTGTGCGCATAGGGCAGTATGGGGTATGTGCATGGGAGTGGTATGGGGCAGTATAGGGCTGGGGTATACGCATGGGGCAGTATAGGATATGTGCACGGGGGTGGTATAGAGCTGAGATACGTGCATGGGGGGTACAGGGCTGGGGTGTGGGGTGTGGGGCAGTATGGGGTATGTGCATGGAGGGTATAGGGCTGGGGGGGATCAGTATGGGGCTGGGGCGTATGCCCAGAGGAGCAATATAGGGGTAGAGTGCATGCATTTGGCTGTAAGGGGGTATATGCGTGGAGGCACAGCGCAGGGTGGGGGCATATGCGGGGGGCTGTATGGGGGGTGTAGTACATACAGAGGGGTATGGGGCCACGGGTGGAAGTTTGCCACCTGCCTGGTTAATCCTGCAGGCTGGGGTGGCCCCACTCCCTGCGCTCGGGGCTATTCCTGCGTGTGGGGCTGTGCCCAGCTCATTCCCGCTGAGATGCCAAGGCTAATCTGGGTTGTGTGCTCTCTGATCACCGCCCCGGGTCATTCACTGCTCCCTTGAATTCCCCATCCCTCCTGCACCGACCACCCGACTGCTCGTTTTCTGGCTGCTCCTCTGTTTTCTTTATTAGTTATTATATTTGTAGAACTTTTCCCTGCCTATTGTCGTTTAGCAGTGCCGGCTCTCCATGACCATAAATGCTTTACAAACCAGAGGGGACTTTTCATGACTCTCAGACCTCATTACGTGACATTGCTTTTGTTTTAATGATGTGCTTTTATTATTGCACAGCGGGGGGGATGTTTATTATTGCATGAAAGGCTCAAAACCCGCAGAGAAATTAAAATAAAGTATTTATTTGGTGAACCTGCTAGTTAAATCTCCTCCATTGCGTCTTCCTCCGTGTATTATTAGAGGCAGGCTTGCAAAGAAAGCGCCGCTCGCCATGTGCGCTTTTAATTTAGCATCACCATTCCCAAATAATCCCTTTATCTGCTAATAAATCTGCTTATTCCTCTTTCTTTCCCTCCTCCAGCCGCAGTCCGGAGCTGGTGAGGAGGAGCCGTCCCTTCCCAGCTCTTCCCGGCCGACATGGTGGCACATTTCCCCCCCCGATCTTGAGTTCCCAGGAATGACCGAGGCCAGATGCTCTGCGAGATGACTCCGGTTTACTTTGTCCCCGTAGAAAGATGCTACTAAATTTGCCTTTTTTTTTTTTTTTTTTTTTAGCTGATTCGGGCTGAAAACAAGAGGCCGAACAAGGCGACGGATGCGGTGGAGAAAAGGGGACCATACATCATGAACAAACCTCCCTCCCTTCACGCCAAGCTCCGTAAGTGATGCTCAGTGTCATTCCAAGGGACTCTGCTGGGATTCGGGGAGACACCCGCACCTCTTTTGGGACTGACCGAAAGCCTTTTTAGTCCCTTGGTGGGATAAAACCATTAAAAAAACCCCAGGAAACCCTATAGGCACTGCCTATGGAAAGCACTGCAATGCCCTGGTGCTCTCCCTAGGACCCACCTGCAATACCCACCCCCCCATTCCTCCCCCCCAAAAAAAGACCCTTGGGGAGCACTTGAAGGTATTTTGAGCTCTGTCCCTGTGCTTGGCTTTCAGAGCGGCAGCGGGAGCTGGCAAGGGCAGCGCTGCGAAGGCAGGGGCTGCTGGGGGGACCCACACCCCACCAGCCGAAGTCAGCAGCTAAAAGGTCTGATCCTGTTTTACTTTGCCCGTCATGTGTTTTTCATGTTCCTTGAGGAGGGGACTGGGAAACCCGGAGAACTGCGAAATGAGTCTGGGACCTTAGTCTGCTGGCTGTGTTGCGGCCAGCAAGCAGCCGGTATAATAAAACTTTTTACGCTGGAGGGGAGGGATGACATCCAGAGGGACCTGGACAGGCTTGAGAGGTGGGCCCATGCCAACCTCATGAAGTTCAACCAGGCCAAATGCAAGGTCCTGCACGTGGGTCCGGGCAATCCCGTGCCCAAATCCAGGCTGGGCAGGGAATGGACGGAGAGCAGCCCCGAGGAGAAGGACTGGGGGTGTTGGTGAATGAGAAGCTCAACATGAGCCGACAGTGTGCGCTGGCAGCCCAGAAAGCCACCAGCATCCTGGGCTGCATCCCCAGCAGCATGGCCGGCAGGGCCAGGGAGGGGATTCTGCCCCACTGCTCCGCTCTGGTGAGACCCCACCTGGAATTCTGGGTCCAGCTCTGGAGCCCCCAACACAAGAAGGACATGGACCTCTTTGAGTGAGTCCAGAGGAGGCCACAAAGATAATCTGAGGGCTGGAGCACCTCTGCTGTGAGGACAGGCTGAGAGAGTTGGGGTTGTTCAGCCTGGAGAAGAGAAGGCTCTGGGGAGACCTTAGAGCCCCTTCCAGTATCTGAAAGGGGCCTACAAGAAAGCTGGGAGGGACTTTTTACAAGGGGATGCAGTGATAGGACGAGGGGTGATGGCTTCAAACTGGAAGAGGGGAGATTTAGATTAGATCTCAGGAAGAAATTCTTTACTGTGAGGGTGGTGAGACACTGGCCCAGGTTTCCCAGGGAAGCTGTGGCTGCCCCATGCCTGGAGGTGTTCAAGGCCAGGTTGGATGAGGCTTTGAGCAACCAGGTCTAGTGGGAGGTGTCCCTTGCCCATGGCAGGGGGGTTGGAACTAGATGATCTTTAAGGTCCCTCCCAACCTAAACCATTCTATGATTCTATGAACTTTTCCCACAGAAGTTAGGAGTTGCTCTACAAGGGGCCACACTGTTGCTTCTCTTTGTTTTGGGGATGGTTTGGTGTTAAGGATTTAATCAGGTAGCTTGGTGCTTAGATGGGGTTTATTCTTAGGTCGTGGTGGCCCTGGACAATGGTTGGGTGGGAAGGGACATTCAGGATGGGGCTTCCTGCCCTGGCTCGTCAGTCCATCAGCTCTGGGGCTGCATTTCCACATTGAAACCCCTGTCACAGACTCGCTCCTCTGCTTTCCGGCAGGTCGGTGAAGTTTAAGAAGGGCTACGTGGCGCTCAGCCAGATGGCAGATGAGAACCTGGTCTCCCTCAATTCAGACAGGTGGGGACTGGGCAAATATCCCAGGATTTTAGGTGGCGGGTGTGGCAGGCTCAGAGCTGGCTTTTTGCGGGGGGGAGATTGATTTTTCCTTGTCACTTGTAAGGCATCCCCGATTGCACTGGGCACCTCAGCAGCGAAACGTTCCTGTTGTCCCAAATTTAACAAATCCCTTGGGGTTATGCTGCTGGCTCTCTTTCCCCCCCTGCCCCTCCCAAGATTCCCTTGTCTGCATCCCAAGCCAAGACACCGCTCTGACCGTTTCCTTCTTCTCTTAGCGACGGGGAGCCGGGATCCAGATGTTCCTCAGGCTACTCATCCGCTGAGGCAAGTCCAGGGGTTTGTCCCCGACAGCGCAGCTTGTCTGGGGGTGGGGGAGTCTGTACAGGGGCTGAAAGGCAGCGTCACCCTGTGGGCCTCCATCCTGCAGAGCTCTGCTTTGCAAACCGCTGCCCCGATAACATTTAAGCCAGGCATAAATCCCCCTTTTGCAAGCTCCCGCTGCCTGTCACTGCTTTGCACCGAAAGCATCGTCTCCCCCCCCAAGCTGATGAGCTCCATCGTGCAACGGTGTTGCAGCCCACGGGGTGGGGTGCGTGGGTTTGGGGTGCACAGGGTGCACATTGGGGTGCTGCAGCTCAGGAAAAGCTCTTTGGTCTTTCGCTTTCCTCTTCTCTGCTCTGGTTATGCCAATTCTTCCTGCGCGAAGGCACTGGAGGGAGGACATGATGCCCCTTCTGCTCGCAGCCCTACCCTTCGCAAGCCCTGGGACCTAACGTTTAACTAAACCGGGACTGATTTGAACCAGCTCTGCCTCCTTTGTTCCCCCCACAGCAGGTGAACCAGGACCTGAGCCGGCAGCTGCTGCAGGATGGGTACCACCTGGACGAGGTCCCTGACGATGAAGATCTGGATCTCATCCCCCCGAAACCCCTTGTCTCCTCTTCTTGCCCCTGTTGTTTCGGAGAAAATCTCTCCTGCGTGATCCAGTAACCGGGGGCTGTGCAAGAACAGGTCAAAAGCCAGTACTTTCGTTGTCCCGTGGGATGGATGGCTGTTGGTGTCCCTGTCCCACACCGGGACAGTGACACGAGGACTGAATGATGCTGCAATGCCGCTCGTGGCGAGCAGCAGCAACCAACCAACCTCAAAGGACTTTTCCTTACGCTCAGCAATATCAGGGAGAGGTGGCACGGTGACGTTTAGGTGGCCTGGATGGGACCTGGGACCTGGCTGGGGTGGGGAGGGAGGAGAGGCAGAGCCTGGGGGGTGTGTAAAGGGAGGGAATTGGGAGGTGCAGCGGCAAACTCTCTTCGGTCTGCCTGACCTCCTCTTTTCCCACTTTCATCGGCCACGTCCAGGATTAGGACCTGGCCCCGGAGCCAGGTCACCCTCCCTGGTGAAGAGGTGGTTGATGGTGGGGTCGAACTGCCGTGGTGTGGGACCAGGCTGGGAAGCTCCAAGACCCCTTTTCTATTTATTTTTGCTTTTGTCACCCCTCCTTCCCTGGCAGGCTGAGTCCAATCCGGTGAGGCTGGGGTCAGCTGGGAGAGCCGCTTCTTTTACCTCTCTCTTGCTGCTTGCAAGTAATTGCTGCTGGTTTTTTCCTCCTCCCAAAGCCTGGGCTGATCTGAACCAAAGATTGCAGCTCCGCTGGAGAAGATAAGATGGGGGGGAACCCATCGGAGCAGACTGGGGCAGGCTGCTGAGCTTTCAGCATCGGCATTTGTTCTATCCACCAGCAGGTACTGCTCAGGCTGGGACCTCCTTGCGTTCCGCGTCTCGAGGGACCCGTTAAATTCTGAGTTTGGAGCTAATGGCTTGTTCCAGTTCTCCCCAGAGCTGCTGTGATGCAGGCGAGGGGGAGCACAGCCCCCCCCCCGCCCCATCCCAGGTCCCTCTGGGCACGGATTTGGGGTGGCTGGGGAGTCTACCTGCTGTGAACTGTAAAAGCTGCCTTAAATCCCGGTCCTGCTCTACTACACAGGAGACAATCAGCTGCTTATAAAGAAACCTTATTTCAATATTTCATATTTATAGAGAACTAAACGGGTTGGTTTTGGGGTTTTTTCATATGTTCCTCGTTGAAGGGAGCGCTCAATAAACTGGATCTCATTACTTGCAGGGTGTGTTGGTGCTGTGGCAGGGGGCTGAGCCCCGCTCCCCCCAGCAGCCCCGCTCCGGAGGGCTCCTTCCCTTGACCCTGTCGCATTTTTGGAGCGATCTGGTTTTCCCTCGTCACATTTTACCCCGGTGGCCTTTTTTTCCCCTGTGGAGCTGCTGTGTGTCACCTGGCCTGATGCTGCCGTGGGGTGACGTGGGGAAGGTCGGTGGCAGCCGACGCTGGGGGGGAGGGATGCCAGAGCTGCCCCCAGCCTCCTTCTCCAGTCCCTGAGCCCTGCAAACAACCCCAGCTTCTCCCCCATCCTCCTGCTCCCTGCAACACGCTGCCCTGCGCTGAGGACAAAGTCACCACTTTATTCACAGCACCAGAGGCTCTCCGTCTCTATCCCCGCCCCCGCCAAGCAGCCCCCTTTTACAGCCGGGGAAAGGGGTGACATGGCTCAGAGGACCGCCTGCCATCGGCCAGGCTCGGGAAGAGCCCACCAGGTGCCCAGGAGCAGCAGAAACCCTCAGCATCACATTCGCAGTGGCAGGGGGGAACAGCACCTCCCAGAAGCCAGGCAGAGATGCTGGAGACCTGGGGTGCAGACGTCAGGCTTCCCCCTGCTTTTTGGCCAGAAGGAAGAGGGGGGGGAAGTCCCAAATAAAAGGAGTCACCGTATGGCATTAGCAGCACCCAAAGGAGATGACGATGTGGGGACGCGGCTAATGAGCTGCGAGGGGAGATGCTCTTCCTCTGCCCGCTCTGCGCCACATCCCAGGAGTCGATGCGTGGAATTGCTCTTTCAACACATCAGGTGCCGGGCTGGTTTGGGGGTTTAATAGATGGAGGGGAAACTTCCAAGCGAGATGACTTTGCCCAGGCCAGTTTCTGTCTAATCAGCCGTGGAGTGATGGGGAGGGGGGAAGCATCCCGGGTGCCGCTCAGAGGAGGCAGCAGGCTCGGAAGAGCAGCATCCCATCCGGCGAGGAGAGGTGGAGGGAGATGCTCTCGTTGGCGGAGATGAAGAGCACGGAGCCGCGACGCAGAGTCATTTCGGAGGCGGCGGCTGTGGAGGTGCCCACAGCTGTCCCTTGGATCACCAGCAAGATGCTGGCAGAGTCCACGGCCGAGACGAGGTACAGCTTGATGGAGGGAGGGATCTGCAATGGAAAGGGTCACCGCACCCTGAGTCTCCTCCAGCTTTTCTTCTCTTCAGAGAGCTGGAAGGGGGTGGTCATCCCCATTCCCATCCTGCTGCAGCCTTTGCTGTGCCCAGGCCACCCCGCACCTCCAGCAGCCCAAAACCCCGAGACCTCAGCTTAGCTGAGGATACCCAAGCTGCCCCTCCAAGACCTCCTCCTGGTCCTCCCTCTGCCCAGAGCTGCTGGAGAAGGTGAGTGAGCTTTAGGCAGGGGGAACAGAGGAGGGAGAGGAGCCTGCAGTGCTGCCCAGGGGTGACACAAGCGTCCCCAGCAGCCCCAAGCATCCCTCCATCCTCGCTGGAGCACTAACCGCAAGGGCGAGCAAACCTGTGCCAAGAAAACCCCAGCCAACACTGAGATGTCCTACCAAGAGCACAGCCCAGACAGGGGAAAGCTGGTGTGCGTGTGTGTCCCCTCCCCGTGTCCCCAAAGCGTCGCCGCTCACCTCTATCCTCATGATGGCGAAGTCTGGCACGGGCGGGTCATAGAGGTAGACGCTGGGGTCGAGCTGGCTCTGCGTGGCCGGGAAGATCTTGGAGCTGCTGGGCGCCGGCGTGTAGTTGAGCATCTCACACAAAGTGAGGACATCGATGAATTTGGGGGTGAGCCCAGCGCGCACCGTGTTATCCGAGCACGCCATGCACTCCACGCAGTCTGCAGGGACCAGGCAGCACTGTCAGCCCACCCCAGCCCTCCCGCACATCCCGGGGGGGAAGGGGATGTCCAACCTTGTGCAGGAGACTGCAGCCACCCTGGGGACAGTCCCTGTGGGGTTCTGGGTGAGGAAAGCCCACCACAATGCTCACCTCCGTGGAGGTAGGCATGGGGTTCATTGGCTCCCAGGAACATGGCCTCCCCTGGCTCCAGCCTCACCAGGTTGAGGAAATAAATGGTGAAGCAGCCGATGTCCCCTGGGTACTGGGAATGCAGGCGCAGCAGCAGGTCCCCGTTGCTCCCTGACATGTCCTTCCCTTCCGCCGCTGCGTGGGCAGAGACCAGGCATGCCGGTGGGGAGGGAGCTGGGGGGGGAGCACCCATCCCCTCCCCTAAACACAAGCTCCCGCCCCCCCCCAAACCATCCTGGGCGGCCGCGGTGGGCGGAGAGGACCCACCTTCCTGGGAGATCCTCTTCACCAGCATATTGAGCTGGTCGACAAAGAACTTCTTCTCGCTCTTCATCAAGCGGGTGAAGCAGACGCGGAGGGCGGCCGAGACACCCCGGGGGTCGTCGCTCCCGCTGCGCTCCAGCTGCTCCGCCGCCACCTCCCCGATCAGTGCCCGCAGCTCGGGGACGGCTGCCAGGGCGGCCATCCCAAGTCAACCCTGGGTGGCCACCACCGCGGGGCAGCCCAGCACCCCATCCCAAGGGGGCACAGCCACCGTCCCCACCCTGAACCCACCGCAGGGAGGGAAGGTGGCATCGAGGTCCAACCTCGCCACCGCCCTCCCTCGCCATCCTTACTCTGAAGGAAGGAGACGATCTCCTCCACCGGCCGAAAGCCGCACAAGCCCTCAAAGGGGGTGAGAGCGATGGCCATTTCGGGCTTGTGGTTGGTGTCGGGGTAGTGCTCGGGGAACTGGGCGTGCAGCTTCGCCGCCAGCTCCTGGAGAGGGGGGCAGAGGAGCCAGGTGAGCTCCCTGGGGTCCGGCTGGGGCTCGCCCCCTGCCCCGGGGCTCTCCCTACCTTGTTGGGGTGCGCCTGGATGGAAAGGGCAGTGTTGACCGACAGCACCTTGAAGAGGAAGGGCAGGCGACCCTGGAAGGCGTCCTTCACCTTTGCCCCCAGGCAGGCGGGGTTGTCAGCGATCCACTGGCCCAGGGTCTTTTGGGGGATGCGGTTATCCTGGATGATGGCGTCGCCCCGGGGGTGGGCGCCCATCCAGAGCTGCGGGAGACAGACAGACGGACAGACAGACCCCTGAGCCAGGGAGCCAACGAGATGACTTGGGCTTTTCTCGAGGCTGCTTGGCCCCAGAGGCGATCAAGACGGCCAAGGCAGCTCCCTCGGGGGCTGAGTCACGCCGGACTTCTCCTCTCCTCCTCCTGGGCAACCCCGCAGCCCCCAGGGGCTATAGGGGATCGGGGACAGGCAGGGAAGCCATATCCTGGGATGCAGGATGGCAAGAGCCGCAGCCAGATGGGACGGACGCAGGGATGGGATGGTCGGAGGGACGGGACGGTCGCAGGGATGGGATGGTCGGAGGGATGGGACGGTCGCAGGGATGGGATGGACGCAGGGATGAGAAGGACGCAGGGCCAGGCACTCACCTCTGCGTAGGGCCGGTCGGGCTGGATCTGGACCAGGGGGTCGCTGGTGGCCAGCAGCTTGGCCACCTCGCTCTCCAGCCCCACCTTCCCCCAGGAGTAGCTCTGCACGGCGCAGGAGAGGGGGAACACTGCGGGAGAGGAGCCGGACATTACAGGGAGAGGGGGGGTCAGAAATAACCCCCCACCCCCCCTAAACCCTTCTGGGCACCCCGGGCGGGGGGGCGGGCAGCCCCGAGCCCTCCGGTGCGGGGCAAGAGGTGGCCAGGGCAGGACCGAGGGCTTTGGGAGGGTGTATTTTGGGGGTGGCGGGGGCAATTTTAAAACATGATATAGGGGATTTGGGGGTCCCCGGGCTGCGGGCACGGATCGCAGTGCCTCTGCCCCACCGCCCCCGAGGGAAGGGGGGGTGTGTGTCTCCACCCCCGTAGGGGTGTCCCGCTCACTCAAGGGTCCCCATCCCCGTGGGGGTGCCCACCCCCCTGGGGACAGCCTGAGGGCCCAGGGGTCCCCCGGGGAGGAGCCCTGCCCGCTCCGGGGTGCCCGCCGCCCCCCGGGGCCCGGCTCACCGCGGATCTCCGCCATGGCTCGACCGGCACGGCAGGGCAGGGCAGGCCGGGAGCCGTAGTCCCGCGGCGGCGGCACCGCCTCCCCCGTCCGGGCTGGGCGGGGCAGCACCCTACGCGCACCCTATAGCGGCCATAGGGGAGGGCAGTATGGGACCTGCGCGGGCAGCGGCCCCCGGTACTGCCCGCCCGCGCGAACCTCTGCGGGGTCTATAGGGGGAACCTACAGGGGATGTTCTATAGGGTATATTCTATAGGGGATGTTCTATAGGGGATGCTCTATACGGCCTATAAGGACACCCCCTGCAGAGCCTGCTTCCCCCTCCGCCCCCCCCATAGGTCCCTCTATAGCCGCGCCCCCCCTCGTAGAGCGCGGCCCCGCCTATAGGGTTAACACAGGCGCACACACCCCCCTCCCCGCGCGCGCGCGCGCGCTATAGGCGGTGCCGGCCGTTGTGACGTCACGCGGCCCCGCCCCGCGGGAACCGCCCTGCCCCGCCGGCTCCAAAGCGCCTGCGCCGTGGGCGGGGCAGGTCACATGGGTAGTGGCGCAGGCGCTTTGGCTGCCCCGGAAGTGCCTGGAGCGGCGGCGAGCGCGGAGCGGAGGAGCGGGGGCCGCGCTCATGTCGGGCTTCGACACCAACCCGTTCGCCGACCCGGTGGACATCAACCCCTTCCAGGTGGGCGCGGGGACCAGGCGGCCCTTCTTCCCCCTGCCCGCCGCCTCCGGGACGTGGCACTGACTGAAGCGTCGCTGGCCAATGGAGGCACCGCTCCTACCCGTTGTAGCCAATCAGGACGGGGGGGCGGGATTAGGGGGGGCGTGCTGGGACCAGAGCTGGGCCCCCCCCGGGGCCGTGCTGCGGGCCCGGGACCCCCCACCCGCCCAGGGCCGTGCTGTGGGGTCTGGAC
>VFFE01007604.1:390865-405009 GCA_008921705.1 Burhinus oedicnemus
CAAAGCCGTGCCGGACACTCCCTGGAGCCTCCTCCAGGGCCTGGACCTTCCTCCCCCAGGACCCCCTCTTCCCCCTCCAGGGCCGTGCTGCGGGGCCTGGATACTCCTCAGGACCCCCCTTTCCACGCCCAGGGCCGTGCTGCGGGGCCTGGACCCCCTCGGGACCGCCGCTTCCCCCCGCTAGAGCTGTGCTGCGGGGCTGGGACCCCCAGGCCGCCGCCCCTCTACCCTTGCCTGCCCAGGGCTGTGTGTGGGGCCGGGATCCCCGAGCCCTCCGAGGCCGTCCTGCCGTTGTGTTGCTTTTCTGCCTTTCTCTGTGTCTGGAGGTCCCCACCAGCCTCGGGGGTCCCTGCTTCCCCTCCCCAGCCCCCCAGGGATCACCGAGGGATGGTGTGCCCCAGCTGGGGTCCATCCTGGCTCTGCCCGCCATCACTGGGAGCCCTTCCCACTCTCGCTTGCTCAAAGACCCTATTTCTCCCCTCCTCCTTTTGAGGAGGAGGACTTCCATTGTCTTGTGCTTCGAGCCCCAGTCGCCCCCCATCTCCCTGGGCTTTGGGGAGGGGGCTTTAGTGCCAGAGGGCTGCCCCTGCCTCGGAGAATGCCTAAATTGTAGAGGTATTAAAAATAATCGGGCGAGAGACCTCTCTTGGCTGTGCTACGTGGTGGTCTAACCAACTGCTAGGTCTCTCTGGGGTCTGTTTCTAATGTGCTGTAGCATCAGCTCTTAAAACTGAGCCTATAAGGCAAAATGTGCCCTTTGGCTGTAGTTTTTGGGGGCCAAAGCCTTGGAGGTTCTTGGAGACTTTTGTCTCCTTTCACTGAGTTTCTCCTATGTGGGATTAACCTCAGTGCTCTGAAACATGGGGTTATTTCTGCAGGGAGTTGGCCTGGGAACAGCCTCTTGAACCTGACTCGTGTGGCAGTGGTGTGAAAACGAGTGTCTGGGCTTTCACTGTTGTCAGTGAGCAGCTGCGGACACTGCTGTACCTTTGCTGTTTGGCTGGGACGTAATCTGCAGGAAGGGGTGATGTCCTAACCTCTGATTTCGTGGCCAAGCCAAAGTGAAACTGCTTGTTGATGGGGCTGAGTGTTTTGAGGAGTCAAAGTGAAATCGGAAGGAAAAAATCTTTTCTGTCCCTCGCCGTCATTTTAACACACTCTCGCGTGTCTCAGGAAGGGATTGGATGACCATGTTCTTGTAATATTCCTTCCATGGTGGGGGGAATATAGGGTGGGTCACATGTACAGTCACTGTTCCTGTAGGGATTTATTGCTTCGGCACTGAGGAAGTAAGTATTCTGTTTCTTTGTGCTGTCCCGGTATCTGACCGAACAGGGCTGTGCTCGCGTTTTACTCACTCTTTAAACAAAAAAAGATTGGACGCAATTTACAACAGGTAACTCTGATGTCAGGCTTACTTTTTAATGAGGACGAATGTATGTGGCACCGCAGGTGGCACTGCAGTTGTCTGGTGGCTCTTTGCAGCTGGTCTTTGTGGCAGGTTTTATATCCTCTTTTCGGGAGTGCGAGGTTTTGCGTTCACCTTTGTCCCTTTTTTTAAAGAAAAAACTCCCCCAGTCACGAGCAGCTGGATGCGAGGAATCTCCAACTGCTACTGCCCAGAGCCTCGAAGCCCTGTCTCTCTGATTTGAAAATGGCATCTCACAATCTCGGACAGTGCTGCCCCAGTCTAGTAAATCTGATTAAATGAGCCCATTCCCTGCCGGGGTCGGGATCCACGTGCTGGCTTGGTGCTGTGTGGGGCTGGGGGACAGACTGCCCACCTGGCAGGTGCTGATGTCCCCTTCCGCATGCTCTGGAGATCTTGCTGAAAGACTAGAAGCAGCTTCACCCTCCCAGCTTTGTGGTGCTGATGAATATCTCTTGGGCAGAGCACCAGAGTTGTCTTTCCTCGTTGCGGATCCCAGTATAGTGCTTCGTACTCTGCGAATACTGACATAACTGGGGATCTTTGCCTTTTAAGGAGACTTTGTTCATGATATTCAATAAGCTTGTTTTAAAATAAGCTGGTTTGCTCCCGTTAAAAATATCTCTGGCTCATTTTTTGTGTGACTTATTGCAACTGGTTAGCAAGAGATGATTAACTGCCTTCGTTTACTCAGTAACCTGCTATAAGTGGCAGCTACCTCTAAAACTTTGATGCAAGCCTCAGACAGGGCTGGAAACTTCCGTCCTCTTTAGAGATACCAATAATAAAATCCATTGAGAGAAATCTCAATGCATCTTCCAGACAGTGGCAGTGCTCTGGGGTCTTGCGCTGGTGGCAGACTGCAGGACTGGTGATATTTGGGGCAGTTACTGTGACATTTGGACAACCATGTTAAGTTCCAGGTGATTCTCATTTGAGTTCACTTGTCTTGATCTCATCTGGAGAGGCATCTCATTTTTGGTGGCAACAGAGAGAAATGGAAGAATATAATTTCTCACGCAAACCTGTTGTATCAAAATCTTTTAGCAACTCTGTCAGCTGGCACAGTGCGACAGAAAGTTCGTATTTGCATTAAACTCTGTGTTTGAAAATGGTTTGAATCTTCATGTCAGTGCAATTTGGTCCGAACAGGGAATTATTCTGCACTGGGGAATTTGAAGTCATGAAAAATGACACCATGTGTCCCTATTGCTTGTGGAGGCGATGGTAGGAAGGGTCACAAGTAGGGATCTGCTCACTGGCATTCTGCAGATCAATCTGATAACTGACTTGCGAGCATGGCGTTTGCGGTTGGACCTACTTATTAAATCAAGCGGAATAGCTGGAGAAGGGAGAGAGGTTCAGGTGCATGGGCTCTTCCTTAGCTCTGAAGCAGGGAACAAGTTGAGAAGAATTGGAGGAGTTTATCTGGGGATCCTGAGAGCTAAACCCTCCAAAAGGAAAGGCACCTGGGGCCTTTGGAGCAGAGAGGAGAGTGCTGTTACTTCCTTGGAGGAAGGACAGCTGGGTAACGTGGCTTCGAGTGGTTCAGTGGCTGAATTAGGTCCCCAGTTTCCCTATTTACACAGCATAGAGTCAGGCCTGCACTTGCTTCAGGAGGGTCAACTGTCTTTTAGTCTGTAGCTTGCAGAAAATTACTATAAAATGTGAAGCTTGTGGGCAACCTCTTGTTCATCTCCTCTGTGTTTCTCATGCTTACTCATCCTTCATGCTGTGTAGTCCAGGCTTGCGGACGCTGGTGCCTTTATATCACCCTCTGTTTCACAGCTGCTGTTTTCCTTCCTGCCCTAGCCAGGGCACAGAGACACATGCCCAAAACCACTTCAGTTTTGTTGCAAATTCCCTGCTCTTTGTATATCTGTTTTAGAAAACACTTGCCCAATAGCAAGCAAGTTAAGCTGAGCTGCCTTGCCTTGGCCATACTGCCTAGTTAAGTTTTTTTTAAGTTATGCAAGAAGATGAGAGGTTGTCTCCCTTTGGAATCAAGCTGTTCTGCAGCCGGAAAGAGTGGTGCTGCTCTCCCTGCCCTGCCCAGGCCATGGGCAGCCTGCCCTTTTGATAGCAGTGCTGCATTGGTGAGCCTCCACTTAGTTCAAGGGCTCTCTTTTTGAACGGAGGTGAGCGACAGGAAGAAAAATGTGTGGTTTGCCTCAGTATTCTGATGTCTCTCCTTATTTCCAAGCACTTTCCTCCTAGCCTGACCATTGAAGCTCTTCAGATGGTTATGCAGCCTTTGCTTTCTTCTTCCCATACCATTAAGAGAATTTCTCTTCCTTGTGCAGTCGTCTTCTGCTGGACTTTAGTCAGGCTGGGACCTTGCCTGGTCTGGATTAAAGGGTATCGTGCTAGCACTATCATGCGTTAGCTGACTTGTAAGCTTGTGTTGACAGCCTACACATTGGCAAAAATGGTTAAGCTAAAGCCTCCAGAGGAGTAAGCAGCAAAATAAAACCTGTGCCTTGAGTCCTCGCAGCCCTTATTTCCAGTGTGGCGGTTCTGCCGGTGCTCCCCATTTTTTTATTATTTTTTTTTTTTAACAGCCCTGCCTGGCTGGGAAATTGTACTTCATCAAGCAGCAGCCGAAACATCATCTGAGCCCAGGGTGATTCATAAACTAGTGCAACCTGTTGCGTAGGGAGTGCCTGCTATCGAGGAGATGTGTGAGGTTACTCATTAACTGTTCTGTATGCATCTTGCTCAGCAGAAGGCTGCGCTAAAACCCTGAGGAATAGCTCCAGCGGGTTGCAGACAAGCCAAATGACTTTTCTGCAGCGCACGGACTCAGTCAGGCTCTGTACACCTCAATTGCTCGCTCTTACCTTGTCACAACCTCAATTGCTTCTCACCCCATTAACCACAAAATTAAAATAACTGATCTTGAGACACGAGTTGCTGGGGTAAGGAAGGATAAAAAGCCCCTTTTTAAAATTTTTTTTTTTACTCACACCCAGCTATCGGGTTGCCAGGCCGTTCTTGCAGTAGGATGCCTGAGTTCAAAAAGTGCCTTGTTTCTCTAATAACTGGGGAGAGGAATGCTCCACAGGTCCAAGTCTGGCTGTTAAAGAGGGATCTTTTATGGAAAGCACTGTGTATAAAAGAAGAAGCAAAAATAGCTAAGTGCATTGCAGGTAAGGGAAGAAAGGCATTTTCGGCAGAGGTGCCGAGACCCTTTTTTGAAACAATCAGACTGTTTGATGGAGACAAGTAGGAGATGCTGTGAGTACAGCTGATACACCGGCAGAATTAAAACCTTCAAAAGTAATGGGTGTCACGCCTCCAACTCAACTTTCCTGGGTGTTCTGCCTTTTCAGCGCAGTCGTTGGCATTTTAGCTTGCTGGTCCAAATGCCGTGGGTGGCAGCTGACACCTATCAGCCAGGACCAGTTGTACCTGGAAACTCATTTTGTGAGGCTCTGCTGTGCTTTGTGGATCCTTGCTTGCTCTGTGGTGCGAGTGAGGTTTGGGAGGCGGTCCTGGATGTCCAGCCGCTCTCTGACCATGGGCAGATGAATCTGTGTCCTGCTTTGAGTCCCTGAAAATAAGGAATAACTTGCTGTAGGTAAGCGGTATTAATCTGCAGAAAGGGCTCCTGTGCCAAAAGCTTGTTGTAGTTCTTCAAATATATCTCTTGGCTGAACAGGCGATTACTTCTGCCCACAAATCTTGCCCTTGCTGATAGACATCTCCTTGGTTAATTAAATTCATTGCCAGCCAAGGCCATCTGCCTGTGGCAGGGGTGCCTTTCACCCCATCCTGTTCCCAGTTAACAAGTGAATGGAAGGCAGGCAGCATGGATAACATATAAGCTAATGATGACCTGTGTCCGACGCTGATTTGTCTTTGCTCTCTCTCCTTTCAGGATCCCTCGGTGACACAGCTCACAAACACTAGCCAAAGTGGCTTGGATGAATTCAACCCCTTTTCTGAGAGCTCCCAGCTGGTACGTGCCATGTCTCTTTGCGCTAGGTATCTTGGTGGTGGTTTTAGCAGTGTAGAAAGTCCTTGGTAGGTGCAGCTTAAAAGAAAGAGAGTGAGGTGTCTGCAGCTGATTTCCCCATGGGTAGTAGTTCATTGCGTGCGTGGCAAGCTGCAAGCAACTGCTCCTATGCTGGAGCACTAATAAACTCCCAGCTGGAGCTCTCCACTCGCGTGGAACAGCTTCTCTCAAACTCCCTGCTGGCTGACAGTAAAGCTGTATGAAGTGTGAAGGGGAAGATGTTTTGTGGCAGCACACATCAATATTTATTTGGTCTCTGGGTTGGGAGCTGAACTGCTGGGGTGATACTATTGATGGATCGCTGCAAGAACTTCATTCTTATTTCCTGGCAGCTGCCATGTGTGAGATGGGAAAAGGAGAACTGGAAACCAGGGTAAAGCAATATTTGTGGTTTAAACAATTGATGAAAATCCCTTTTTGTTTCTCCTTTGCCTAATACCTGTAATCGTCAGGTGCCACTCCCCCAGTGCATTAAGGAACTAACAAACTTTTGAAAATGCAGAGTTGCTTTCTGGTTTAGTAGTGCTAAAACTTGAACTATTAGTGGCTAAAAGAAGCCGTATGTAATGTTTTTGCCTTGTTGCTTGTGATTTATCTGCAGACAAATGCAGCACGGACGACGCCAGCCACGCAGCCCTCTGGCCATTCGCAGCCTGCAGTTCTGCAGACGTCCGCAGAGCCCAGTCCCCAGGTATGGCAACCCCTCACTGCTGCCTTCCCACAGAGCTGGGCTGGAGAGCGTGAAGGAGCTCCGGTGGGCCTCTGGAGGCATGTGGGAACAGGAGGGGAACACAATTCTCTGGGGTTAGGTGTGGGAAGCTGCAGGTGATCTTTTAAACTTGGGTTTGTCCCTGCCTTGTGAAGCAGATCTCTATAAGGAATACATACATGCAATCCTTTTTATGCTTTTTCCCTGTCCCTCTGGTGGCAGAGCTCACTTTGCCTTGTATCCTGTTTGCTCTGTCTTCCCTCTGCAAACACTGAAATATATTCTGCTCATGCTTTTAGCTTTGTTCTGGTGACTGGTCAGATACGCCCGTTTCCCGGAGTATAAATGCAGTCTAGCTACATGTTGCAGCCGCTGCTTAGACCAGCTGGCAAGTACCCGATGGCCAGGACCACCTCATCCAAAGAGCAGAGATCCTGAGGCTGCTAGGAGAAAGGATCAGTTCTCAAAATAGCAAGCAGGTAGAAGAGACACTTAAGAGATGTGGTAGACATCTGCATTGCCTTTCCTTTGAACCTCCTCTCCTAGCTGGGAAGGGAATTGTCCTGGTAAACTCAGGAGTCCTGTTCACTGCTCTGTTGTAAGAGCACTTTGAGCAATGTGGTGAGCTGGGAGGTAGAAGGAGCTGCAAGAAAACCGTAGCTTTACTGAAAGGGAAGGGCCTAGAGGATGGGCAACAGACTGGATAGCCTCTCGGGGGCTCTTCCAGCCCTGTCTTCCCATGTATATGAGAAGAACATCTGGGTGGAGTTCTGCGTTGATCTTGACTCTTGTCCTCCAGCAGGTAAGGCAGAAAGCCTCAAGATGTTTCAGATCAGCCACGGGTATTCAGCTTTTCAAATTATCCTTAACCCTTGCTGTTGAACTGCCTTTGCTTCCGTTCCAGTTTGGCATCTGGTGTGTTTGCTAGTGGTATTACCACTGCCTCGCTCAGGGAAGGACTTAACTTTTTCTCCCCCTACTTTAGGCTGTGGCTGCAGCAGCACAGGCTGAGCTTCTTCAGCAGCAGGCCGAATTAGAGAGGAAGGCAGCTGAATTGGAGAAGAAGGAAAGGGAATTGCAGAGTAATGCAGCCAGCATTAATAGTGAGTACTGTTTCCTGCAGTGTCCTGCCTGCAATGAGTGTGATGCCCAGGGAAGCCTGGGTCGCTTTGTTTGTCAGAATTTGATGAAGGCTCAGCCTGTCCAAGTGTACGCAGCTTTTTTTTTTTTTTTAGAAGCCATGGATTTTTCCTCCAGTCCTTCACAGCTGTGGCAACCCTCTTGGGACTGGACCTGTCATCCCACAACTTACAGGGTGGGATGTGAGCTCAGAGGTGAGATGCTGGAGACTAGCTCTGGTGGGTCTCTGCCCTCGAGCGTGCTCTCAGCATCTGCACTTAGCTACGTTAAGTTCTTCAAACACCAGTTTCACGTCCGTATCTGAGCTCCTCCATGATGCTGCCACATGAAGGCTTTTTGCTGATAGCAATAAAGCTTTTTTTTTGGTGTCGTGGTTCTCTTAACCACAGCAAAACAATATTTTTCCCTAATCTTGGTTTTAAATGGCTGAATCTGGATTTGTAGTGCTGAGTGGCGATGGTTGTGCTGGCGCTTTGGCCATTGCAGGGGAATTCTGCCTCCCACAGAGGAAGGCCCTCAAAGCAGGCTGATGGCAGAGTTAACACATCCCTGCTCTGCTGTCTGCTCAGACCTAGTTACTGCCCAAGACCTAGTCTCTTCCAAGGTTTTCACATCAGTATATATGAATGGCTACTTGGAAATTAATGGCATGTGAATTAGTCTTTCAGTGAGAGAAGAGCAAGTGAAGAACTACTCTTTTCTCCTTTCCGCAGCAAGGCAAAACAACTGGCCGCCTCTTCCCAAGAAGTGTCCGATCAAGCCGTGTTTTTATCAGGATTTTTCTGCAGACATCCCAGCTGACTACCAGCGGATATGCAAGATGCTGTATTACTTGTGGATGCGTAAGTAATAGCTTGAACAGCAATAAAAACTCTTCCTAAGAAGATTCTGTATCAAATGCTGAGCTTTGACCTACAGTAAACTCTGTAGGTGTTATCTGCAAGGGTAAAATAGTGTCTCTCTTCCTATTTTTGTGAAGGCAAACGTAAAGGACTCCAAGTTTATGCTTTGGGAATAGCTCATTCGTGACAGAATTTTGATTGTTGTTTAATGGAGACTTTAACAACTCTCCTGAGACTCTGGAAGACAGCAGATATTGTAGTTCAGAGATTGGCTGCAAAACAGTCTCAGCTGTGTTGTCAGTTTTGGTGCTCTGCAAAGACTTAAGATTTGGTTGTAAGCAGCAGGATCAGATGAGGTTCTTAGGTTAAGCTCCTGTTCTCTTTTCAAGGGAGGGAAGGAAATTAGATGGCCCAAAGTTGCCTTAATTTCTGCAGAGCTCTGTGTTCAGTGAGAGATTAGGGATGCTCGGAGAGAATTCTGAGTTTTCCAAGAAGTTACTGATGTTTCTTCTCTCTCTCCCATCCTGAACAGTGCATTCGATTACCCTGCTCCTAAACCTGCTTGCTTGCCTGGCATGGTTCACAGTCGATATGCAGAGAGGAGTAGACTTTGGTCTCTCGATCCTGTGGTTCGTTTTATTCACCCCTTGTGCCTTTCTCTGTTGGTACCGACCAATTTACAAGGCTTTCAGGCAAGTACTGTTTCCCTCTGTACTGGGGATGTAGCTTTTAGTGGGAGGAGGTTGGGGTTTATCTGTTCTGATCATATATTACCTGCAGGATTTTTCCAGCTCTCTGCATCATTAAATAGATCAAACCCACTTGTTCCTAAACATATTGGAAGTATCTGATGGAACTTGATTATGGTGGTCCTTTTTCATCGTGCAATCCAAACCTAGCCGGTCATAGGGTCCTACTTTTGTTTTTATTGATTTCTGAGAAACTGTTTGGTACGTTAATGTGTTGAGCACACTGTGTGTGTTAAGAAAGCTGCCTTCGCCCCGTCTTGCACTAGGCAGAGCGGTGGTTTTGCGATATGCAGTGGACATGTTGTAAGTTGTGTTGCTGCAGAAGTTCCTCCTGAAATCACCTCCTCTTAGCAGCTTTCCCCTGGAGAAAGGAGTTCACTGAAATTGTTTCCCTCTTTTTAGAGAAGGGAGTCTGTATGGGGATCATGGCCTTGGGTTTCACTCCTGCTGCCATCTCTCCTGCAGGTCTGACAGCTCCTTCAGCTTCTTCGTCTTCTTTTTCGTCTTCTTCTGCCAAATAGCAATCTACATCATCCAGGCTGTCGGCATTCCTGGCTGGGGAGACAGGTAAGCTTGGCTTCATGAGCTGGCAGGTTTGCAGCCCTACATGGATGCTTTTTCTCACCAGGGCTGTGACTGGCAGAAGCTTTGGGGTCCATTTCTGCCAGCTGTCTCTTCTTTCTCCTGTGGTTTTCCTCTCTCACCTGGTATGCAGCTTTGGCAGGTCCCAGCTGGGCTGCTTCTCTCCTCCACGCTTCGTGTCGTAGTCCCAGCAAAGGCATGATGTACCTTTTCCGCTTCTGCTTTGGGCCAGCTGAAAGGAGTATGTGAAATCTCCCATGCCTCCTCTGCTCTCTCCCCTCTCACTTAATACATATAATACTTACCCCTTCTTGATGTTGAGCCTCTACTTTTGACTGCCTCTGCCTTGTGTTAAAATGGAGCCTTCCCTGATGGAGGCTGTAGCATGGGGGTGAGGGATATCGGACCTGGAGTCTGGGTACTGCTTAACTCAATCCCGCTGCTAACAGCCTGATTCTGTCCCCAAACTCTTCCTGAATTTTGCTTGAGTGTGGTGTCAGTGTGCTACGCTTCAAAAAATAAGCAGGGAGGGTTTTATCCTCACCCGTTCTTGATGGCGTTGTACAGAAGGGTGAGTCTAGGCTTCTGGAGTGGGTCCGACAGGCCTCTTGTCAGCAGTTGCCCCCGGCAGTGAAAGCACCGGCTTTCTTTTCGCCTTGCTGCGTTGGCCACAGATCAGATTCCTGAGTTACTGTGAACAGTGAAAAGGTTAACAGCGAGTGGTTTTCTCCTGAGGGGGAGCCTTCAGGTGATGAGCGCCATGAAACTGCTGTCTATTTTTGCCCGCTGCCTGCAGAAGGGCTCATGGGCAAAGCCGTCCTCATGCTCCCTCCCCTGCTAGCTGGTGCTGCCTTAGTCAAGGGGGACAGGGAGGGGGCACTCCGTTTTTAGTCTGGCTTTGGAGAGCGTGCGTTGAGCTTTCTGCTGTGTTTCCTCGAGCCAGACAGCACATTTATTTTTGGCTGTAGTGCACGGTGTGCCTTTCTGCTTCCTTGTAATGAGCGAGAAGTTGTGCGGCACATCAAATGGGACGGTTTGGCTCACTTGATTCCCTCTCTCCTGGTGGCACACGGCTTGCTTGGTTTAGCAGTTGGAAAGATTTCTTTCTCCAGCATCCAGGAGGGTGTTTTGAGTGAGGCACCTTGGTATTTTCACCCACAGCCAAGCACTGATAACTCCCAGCATCCATCCTGGCCCTTCCCTTCAACAACTGCCAGTTTCCTCCTTTCTGTAGCTCTAACTTATCCCTTCCTTCCTCTTCCTCCCACTCTCAACGCTTACCTCCCTGGCCCCGCAGAGCTGTGACGGTGACATGTAGGTCTAGGCTCCAGATCTGCCAGCTGATCTCTTCCAATTTAGATGTACCAGCCTATCTTGACACTACTTGCCTGAGTTTTGGGAACGTGTTTGTGGAAGTGACTTGATTCATGATGATGCCAAGGACCTCAATTGCTGCCTAAGGGGGGTGGTCCAGGTCCAGGGCTGTAATGCAGGTGGGGTGAGCACGATTCTCTTGTGTAGAAGAGGATTGCTTCTAGAAATGATAATGGAAACTCTGGCCCCAAAATGAGTGCCTGAGTGAGCTCTGAGTCCCTTTTTCCACAGCCATTACATTTGGGTTTGCACTTCCCTGTAACCTTCCCCCAAAGGCTCTTGTGCAACCGTCAGTGTCTCTTCTCCCTCTGCTCCATCTCATCCTCAATCGAATGCTCACCCTGCTCTCCTCTCTCTCGCAGCGGGTGGATTGCAGCGCTGTCTGAGCTGCACGGGAACCTGGCTGTGGCTGTTATCATGATGGTGGTGGCAGGATTCTTCACGCTGTGCGCGGTTCTCTCGCTCTTCCTCCTGAAGCAGGTGAGTGGCCCGGAGGCAAGGTGAGGTCTCTGTTGAATTGCAGATCCGCAGGTCAGGCTGCTCCCAGGGTATCCTGGGGTTGCCACCTCCTCTCATCCATTTGTGGGGATTAGCTTGCTTTTGAAGGTGTAATCAGGGCACTGTCAGGTCAAGGCTTTTAATGAAAGTATTTTTGCTTGTGCTTCCTGCATTGGTGCCAAGTCGCTTGAACACTACGGGGACTTGCAAGTGGGAACTTGTCTTGGGGGAGGGAACAAGAGGTGCAGATATTTCAGTAAGGCACGCCATTAACCATGCACGTGAAGGGCCTCAAATGCCCGTTGGGATAAAGGAGGGTGTAGAAAGTCTCACTGTGTTGGCTGCTGGCCAGAGAAGATGGCCAACAGGGTCCCAAATGTCACCCTCATCAAACATGGACATCCAATTTTTTGCACCTCCCTTTAGCTCGAGGCTATCCAGAGTTAGCTGAGCAGAGGAGGCAGTTGTTTTCTTGGGGTATGCAGGGCTTTACGATCACTGCTACCACAATGTTGTGGGACTTTTCGAAGCCCGATGAGATCCAAATGAGTGCCCTCCTGCTGGCTCTCAAATGCAAGCCCTCCTTCTGATCGACTGTGTGTGGATTGCATTTCTGCAATTAACAGCAGAAATGTAGCTTTGGGGAAGACAAGGACAGACTGAACTGGTCCTGTTTCTATTGCTTCCTCCTCCCCTTCTCCTAAACGGGATCTTGAAGGAAATACCTGGTGCTTGTAGTTGCAGGTCCTGCCCTGCAAGTGTCTGTAAGCGCAGGGGTTAAGTGTCCATACCATCACAGTGCGGGGAGAGGAGTTTTTTGTCTGGTAACTGCCATTTTGCTGAGAGCTCCACGTTTTACGACAAATGAGGGTCTCCTGAAATCTGCAGTATCACATGCTGGGTGAAATGGAGCCAATGGCTCCAGCCCATCTTCTCTAGCTGCCAAGAGAGCTAGTTCGCGACGAGGCTGAGGAAAAGCAAGCTGGCAAGTGAGGTGTGTGTGGCAAGCCCACAATGACATGCTGATTTTTTTTTTTTTTTCCCCTCTCTTTGTTTCCCAGGTGCATTCCCTGTATCGGCGCACAGGAGCCAGTTTCCAAAGGGCCCAGGAAGAATTTTCCCAAGGCATTCTCACCAACAGGGGCTTCCAGAACGTAGCTGCTGGGGCGGCCTCCTCAGCTGCACAGAGTGCTTTCCGAGGAAACTAGCCCTTCCCCAGGCTGCCTCTCCTTCGCTTCCTCTGCCATCGTCACCCCAACCTTCATTGGTTGTTTGTGTTTGTTTTTTGTTTTTTTGTTTTTTTTCTAAAGATGCACTTTTCGGGGGTACCATGTTAGTTCTGTGATGGTGACTCCAGATGAGAAGAGGTCTGGTTTTTTAGCTTCAGCTGGCCGATGTTTATGACGATTAGTTTTCCCTGTCTTGTTTTAGGGTGTGGGGAGATAGGGGAGACATTCTCTGAAGCAAATATATTTCTCTATCCAGGACATACCGAGTGTTTTGTCTCTCTTCCTCCCCTTGCTCTGTCTCTAGCAGGAAGGCGAGAGGAAGCAGGTTTTCAATTTTACTCTCTCCTGTTGACCTTTGCTATGAAGAATTTGATTATCTGCTGGGTTGGGGGGGGGGGCAGGGTTTGTAACTTGCATGTAGTTTATGTCATTAATTTTAAGAGCAGAAACTGTACTTTTGGTTTATTACACTTACACAATGCTGCATTTTGACCTCTTAACTGCCTGGCTTCCTAAGAGTCGGGGTAACATGGCATGAAGGAAAACCTGGGAGCAGGGAGGGTTAGAGAGGAGGGGAAACGTCTTTCTCCTTGTCCCCCTCTGACAGATCTCTGCTCCCCTTCCACAAGGGTCCTGCGTACCACGGCCCTGGGGGCTCCCAGCACCCATGGCCCTGGGCAGGGAGAGAGGGAGGCTGAGTCTTCACCAGGGCCTTAAACCAAGGGAGGAAGGGGGAAAAGGGATTTTATTTGTTTGACTCGCCACCTCCGCTGTTCAGGAGCAGCGGCACTGAAGACTCCAGCTCAAACACGCCGTCCCGCGTCTCCAGCTAACCTTGAGAGCCTGCCAGCCGAGAGCATGGATGAATTTTTCTTCAGGGGATGACAACTCCCAGCCTTCCTCCTCCCATGAATTTTTTTTTTTTTTCAGCTGGGAAAGAACTGCATTTTGGTGTGCGTTGGCCTTCGAAAGCTGGCATGTCCCTTGGGATGTGGATGAGGGTTGTGCTGAGACATGATGGGGACAGTCATCATCCCGTGCGTGTCGTCCCCCCCGCCCCCACTCTCCAGCGCTGTTGGGGTATCGGTGCTGGAAGGGGTTTTACTTGCAGACTTTGCCCTTTTCTGTCCCCTCCTGCCCAGGATGGGGCGGGGGGGGGGAGGGAGGGACACATGTTTTGTGCCCCCCATCCTTCGCTGGCAGAGTGTGTGCTGGGGGGGCTGCCTGGTGGTTTTACACCCCTTTCCTCCTGTATTTTTTTTTCCCCGCGTTTGATCTTTTCATGTATTAAAAACAAAGGAAAATAATTAATAATAAAATGCGTAAGTGCTCATAAGAAAATCCCCCTCCTGCCCGTGGGGGGGCGTGGCCGCAGGCGGTGTCTGGCCGGGGCGGAGGCGTGACCGGGGGGCCGCGGGCGGGGCCAGGGCCGCGGCGCGCCGGGAAGGCGGAAGCGGGGCCGGGACGGGTATGGCCGGGACCGGCTGGGCCCCGCCGCGCCTGGACGGCTTCATCCTCACCGAGCGCCTCGGCGCCGGCACCTATGCCACCGTCTACAAGGCCTACAGGAAGGT
>VFFE01007604.1:405029-416905 GCA_008921705.1 Burhinus oedicnemus
CCCTATATGAGACCTGCTGCCTCCAGCCTGGGACCTGTCACCCCCTTCCCAGGGGCTCCTTTCCCCCTCTCCCTACCCTGCGCCCCCCTGGCAGGCTGGGGAAGGACCCCCAGAGTGGCTGGGTGGGTGGGTGCTGCAGGGCTGACTCCCCTTGGCAGAGCGACACGCGTGAGGTGGTGGCCATCAAGTGCGTGAGCAAGAGGAGCCTCAACCGGGCATCGGTGGAGAACCTGCTGACGGAGATCGAGATCCTGAAGACCATCCGCCACCCGCATATCGTGGAGCTCAAGGACTTCCAGGTGGGGCTGGGGGCTTCCTGGGGAGGGGTGGGTACTGAGCCAGCGTCCATCTGGCTCAGGTCATGGGGTCCATCCTGGTTCCCCAAGGGTGTATCTGTGGGGCTGGGTGCCAGCAACTGCGCAAACCAGTCCAGGCGGACCCTGTGTGGGTGGGAGACATGGTGGGACCAGCCAGGGCAGCATGACAGGGTCCTCTTGCCTCATAGTGGGACAGCGACCACATCTACCTGATCATGGAGTTCTGTGCCGGGGGGGACCTCTCCCGCTTCATCCGCATGCGCAGGATCCTCCCCGAGAAGGTGGCACGCATCTTCCTGCAACAGCTTGGTAAGGGCACCCTGCGTGGCACCCGTGCCAGCTCTGTTGGGCACCCTGCCTGGGGATTTTGGGGGCCAGGACTCTTGGCACCGAGATTGCCATTTGTCCATCTACCTGCCCAGCCTGTGCCCTGAAGTTCCTCCATGACCACAACATCTCCCACCTGGACCTCAAGCCGCAGAACATCCTCCTAAGCACCCCGGAGAACCCCCAGCTGAAGCTGGCAGGTCAGGGCAGGTCCGCAGGGAGGGGCTGGGGTGGCGATTCCGTGTGTGTTGTGGTCCATCCAGCCCCTGCCACAGCTCTGCTCGCCCCTTCTCCCCCAGATTTTGGGTTTGCGCAGCACATGTCGCCCTGGGACGAGAAGCACGTTCTGCGGGGCTCCCCGCTCTACATGGCCCCCGAGATGGTGTGCCGCCAGCAGTACGATGCCCGGGTGGACCTGTGGTCGGTGGGCGTCATTCTTTACGGTGGGCTTTGGCTTTTATCCCCCCCCCAGGGCTTGGCTTGGGGCTGGATTCCCCCTCTCCACCTCTTCCTGCCCCTCCCTTTCCCCCTTCCTCTGCAGAAGCGCTTTTCGGGAGGCCGCCCTTCGCCTCCCGCTCCTTTGCCGAGCTGGAGGAGAAGATCCGCAGTGACCGGGCTGTCGAGGTAATACGGGATGGGACGGAGCCAGATGGGATCTCGTGACCCGTCCCCACACCAGGGCTGTGGCAGGGGCTGTTGGTCTCAGCCCCCTTCCCTCCCCAGCTGCCCAGCCGGCCCCTGCTCTCCCCGGAGTGCCAGGATCTCTTAGGAAAGCTCTTGGAGAGGGACCCTTTGAAACGTATCTCCTTCGAGCACTTCTTCACCCACCCTTTCGTGGATATGGAGCACGTCCCCGGCCCCGAGAGCCTCTGCAAGGCGGTGAGCGGGGTGCTGGTCCCTGGGGATGGGTGTGGGGGGCTGAGCCCTGAGCCCCCTCCTCGTCTCCCCTAGACCGACCTGGTGGTGGAGGCGGTGAAGAAGGACCAGGAGGGGGATGCCCCCACCGCCCTCTCCCTGTACTGCAAAGCCCTGGAGTATTTTGTGCCAGCTCTGCACTGTGAGTCCACCCCGGGGGCGGCTGCATGGGTCCTGGGTGCGTGTACGGGGAGGGTCAGCACCCTGGGGGAGGCCAGTTTGCAGCCCACCCACCCACCCCTGTGTTTGGTTGTTCTCCCTCATCCCCCCAGATGAAAGTGATGCTCGCCGGAAAGAAGCTATCCGGGCCAAGGTGAGTCAAAAATCCTGGAGGGGGGAAACACAACACACAGCATCACCCCCAGCTTAGCTTGGCAAGATGCTCCCCTCCCCCCCATCCTCTGTCCCCTGTGGCGGGGGTCCCCTCACCCTCTCCCCGCACTGTGTGCAGGTGGGGCAGTACATCTCCCGAGCGGAGGAGCTGAAGGTGTTGGTCACCTCCAGCAGCAAGAACCTCCTGCAGCAAGGGAACCCGGCCAGAGAGATCCTTAAAGGTTTTTGAGGACCGTCCCCCCCCGACCCTGGATGTTGACGGAGCGGGAAGGGGGCACCTGGTGGGGTTTTGGGCTGAAGGGTGCCTCCCCGGGGTGCTCCCCAATTCAACGTCCCCTCTTGCAGAGATGGCCAAGGACAAGCCTCGGCTCCGCGCTGCACTGGAAATGGCTTCTGCCGCCATCACTAAGGTGAGACGTGGATTTGGGGAGCGGGGGGCAGGGGAGGGCTGTCCCCTTGAATGGAAGGGGAAGGGGCAAATCCGGGTGGGGAGGAAGCTGGTGTATTCCCCCTGCCCGGCTGCAGCCCGGCCCCCCACGTCTCTTGCAGGAGGAGGAAGGCAAAGACGATGGTGACACCCTGGAGCTCTACCAGCAGAGCCTGGGGGAGCTGCTGCTCCTCCTGGCCGGTGAGTTGTGGCCGTGACGGGTGCTGGGACAGGGGTCAGGGGACGGATCCTGCGCCTCGGGGCTGACGGCGCATCCCTCTTCCCTCCACAGCGGAGCCTGCGGGGAGGCGACGGGAGCTGCTCCACGCAGAGGTGAGTGCCAGCCGTGGGACGGTGGCGTGGCCCCCTTGGCATGGCTTTGAAGGGACTTTCCACTCTCTCCACCAGATCCAGACCCTGATGGCCCGAGCGGAGTACCTGAAAGATCAGATGAAGGTATGGCTGCTTGCGGGGGGGTGCTCTGGAGCACGATGACTTGGCGTGGGGGCTCTGGAGCGTGCTTGGAGGGGGTTTACAGGCTGGAAAATATTCTTCTCCCCTGGCAGATGCGGGAGGCGCAGTCCCTGGGCAAGGAGGCGCTGGCAGAGCCCGTCCGGAGCAGTGAGTCCCCATCTCTGTCCCCTCTTGTCCCTTCGGAGGGCGCTTGGCGAAAGGGAGCCTGGGGAAGTGTCCCCCCTCGTGGCTACGGTCCTGGGGTGGGGAATATCCCTATGGCTACCGCAGGGATATTCCTGCCCATCCCAACCCCCCACGCCCTCCTCTCCCCCGGCATGGGGAGATCTGTGTGCGGGAGCCCACCTGGGCTGGGTGACAGTGTGTGCAGCCAAGTGAGTGCCCTCTGTGTGTCCCCCCGGCACAGCCTGTACCTTGCAGTGATACCCGGGAGCCGGCCGGCGGGATGCTGCTCACCGCCCTGGCGCTGCCGTGCTGAGAGATGGTGTCAGCGGCAGGGTGGAGGGAAGACGAGGCTTTCGTCCTGAGCACCTCGGGGGCTCACCCTTGGGCTCCTGTCCCCAGAGGGTGCCACGGGTGCGTCCGCAGGGCCGTCTGCCCCTCTCCTCGGGCACTGGCGTCGACTCATTTCCCAACAAGCAAAGTCTCCTCCCAGCCCTGCCTCGACAGTCTGCTGCCGCAGCCTCCCCTGACCGCAGCCGGCGGGTTATTCCACTCTAATTCCCTCTGCTGGCTGCGACGGGCTGGGTATTTTTATCCTGGCACCGGGCTCCAGCAGAACATTCCTCGCCCCCCACCAGCCGCGAATGTCTCTTGCCTTCCCGGCTGGATGTTTCTTCTGCCTCCCAGATTCTTCTGGGGGAGCCTGGACCCACAAAACCCCGCCGGTAGCTCGAGGCTGGTGGTGACAGCAGCAGGCAGGGGGTCGGGGATGCTGCCTGCCCTGCGCTGTGCCTTTCTTACCCAGCAACTACCTCTCTCTGCGCCCGGTGCCACTCGCCCAGCCTGGAGCACCTGATTGCAGCATCCCAGCTCAGCCATACCTCCCGCGCGCTGCTGGAGCGTCGGCGTCAAGGCTTTTGCTTCCTAAACCTGTCTGCACCAGGCATCTGGCAGGTACCGGCTGCGTTTGTCATTTGTGTCATGAGCTGTGACCAGTGCTCAGCGGGGACTAATGGACGGTGCGTGCTCCTCTGCGGGTCTAGTCGTCGAGTAAAACAGAGGAGCAGAAATCGGTTGCCTTCAGGGACAGTCGCATGGCTGCAAACCGCGATACCTCCCCAAAGGCAGAGCCTGCTCTGCTCCTCTCAGGGCTCTGACAACCCGAATATCCAAATTCTGCTCCCAGGAACACCCCCCGCCGCCCCCAGCCCTGCAGAAGTCACTTAGGTGGGGGTGAGGTCTGCCTGTCCCTCAAAGCAAGGGACTTTTCCTCAAAATCTACTGTATTTCAAGGGAATGTAATTTATTGTCTTTAATAAACACTTATTTTGTTTCCTCCAATTACTCCGGTCTCAGGTTTGTGCTTTAAGACCTGAGAGGGGGTCTCCAGCCAAACCCAGGACCAAGAGCTGACCCGGGGTGCCTGGAGCCATGGGAGAGGGCTGGGGACCCCTGGTCCCTGTCCCCCTGCCCAGGAGTGGAGCCGGGGGGGTGGTGGTGGGTGTGGGGGTGTGTGTGTGTCCTCCTCTCCTCCCACCAGCACTGGCTGGGAGCGCCCTACCTCCCCGTCCTCCCCGGGGCCAGGAGGCAGCCCAAGCCAGGTCTGCCCTTGTTTTCGCTTCAGCTCTTTTCATGCCTGTAAAACACGGAGCAGAACAACGCAAAAGATTGTGTAAAATCACATTTTCCCCAATAGATTTTTCTGGCAGGTGAGGAACAGCTAGGCTGGGCAGGGAGGGGCAAGGGGGGGAGGAAAGGCAGAGAGGGGCTGGAGCAAATGATGGGGGTGGGTTTTTTTGGAGGGGGGTGCTGGGGATGGGCTGAGCTGTGCCCCCAGCAGGAGGCTGCCTTCCCGTCAAATGCTTCCCCATACCGTGCTTTCTGCTCCGAGCCGCCAGCAGAAAGCTTCCTGGGCAGATGTGGCAAGGCATTTCTATGTCTCTTTTTTTTTTAATTATTATTCTGAGCAGAGATTATATCCTGAGGCTTTAAAGAGCTTTCAAACCCCCTGCCCTCCCCCGGCCCGTAGCTAGCGCAGAGCTGGCGGCGACAGCTGAACCGGCTGGCTGCGACAACCGACGCGGATAATTGCATATGCCTTTACGCTCTGCCGAAGACACGGCCGATATCCAGAGCCTTTGGAAGCAGGGAGAGACTCCGGCTGCTTCCCCTCGGGTGTGTGATGGAGCTCGGGGTGCCCCAGCTTTAGGGTCGGGGCGGATGCGAGTCTCTCCTGCGGCACGGCTCGCAAAGCACTGCCCGGGCTGAAGGGCAGGAGGCACGAAGCAAGCAGTCCCCAGCCCGGCAGCGCCGGGACAGCTGTGGTGGTGGCCTCCATCACTTGGCATGGCTTCGGCTGCAGCGGGCAGGAGCGAGCGCTGCCCTGCTCCAGCTGCCTTCTGCCGTTGGTGTCTCAGCAAAGCCCGGTGGGGACGTGTGCCGAAGCAGTCCTGCCTGCCGGAGCCATCCAGCCCTTGCAATGGCCTCTTCCCACCCGGAGCCTCCCACACATCGCTCGTGGGGACACTCTTGGGTCCAGATTGTCACCCAGAGAGGGATACGGGGGTGGCAGATGGGGTTTATCGCTCTCCTTGTACCAGCTCATGGGTTACTCAGTGATGTGAATTCAAACATTTTTAAAGAAAGAGAGGGTTGGGGAAAGCCAGGTCAGTGTGTGGAGCCAATCCTGGGCTCTTTAATCCGGCTTAATCCCGATATCCCGACCAGCAGTGTGGTGATGCTGTGGTGGGCTGGATGGGGCCATCCCTTCCTGCAGCAGCTTGCGGGGACATCTAATTGACTGCAAAAAGAAGGAAGCATTCAGTGGAGATCCCCCAGCCTTCATTTGCTTGGGTGCTTTAACGAGGGCTCATTTAAGGCTCTGGCCATTGGGGAAATCACTTGTGTCACCCTGCGCTCACCAGTGGAAAGGGCGCCTGATCCTGCCGCCATGTGACGAAGGGCTGCTCCACGCCTGGTGCAGAAGGATAGGAACTCTGCCCGCCCGTGGGGCATTTATTTCTAAGCTCGGCTGCTGGCAGAGACCCTCCAGTGCCCAGTAAGGGCTCGCTCGGACAAATCCACCCCAAATCCACCCATAGGTTAGGGAATTATATAGGGGTTTAGAGCGTAGAAGAGAAAAATAGATTTTCTGCTTTAATCCATGCTAATTCTAAGTTTTTTAGCCCATGTGTTGGTGCCCAGAGCGGTCGTATGGCATGCAGGCAGCTGGGATGCTGCGCTCCGGGGATGCTTGGGGACCCAGCAGTGCGGGGATGATAGCAAGCGGGATGCAGGTCTCAATGGGCAGGGGACAGGCAGGAGGAGGGCTGCCTGCCCTTGCTCCCCCCATCCCAAACTCTCCTGCCCAGTAGGAGCACTGGGCCAGCAATGGGAAGCAGGGCGGCGGGCTGGGAGCATCTGCGGCGCTGATGATGCTTTGCAGGGAACGCTTTGCTGTGGCTTAACGTGTCGCGCAGCCGAGCGGGGCAAGCGCGTGCTGCCAGCTTTTTCACATGCCTGGGGGTCACGGTGCCTCCTAAAATAAATCCGCCGAGCTTCACGCGGCCTTTGTGTGGCGGCACGTGGGCCAGGAGCGGGCACGGAGCAGAGCTGGGGGAATGGGGAAGGTGTGGGGGGGTGTGAAATAAAAAGGTGGGGGAAACGGTCCAGGCTGTGTCCTGGTGGGGTTACACTGGTTATGGAAGTGAACAAAACAAAAGGCTGCGTCCCCCAGCCCCATCTCCCTCCCTCTGCTCCAGTGGGGATCCTGCTTGCCTGTGGGATGTTTTACTGATCAAGCCTTGGCATCAGCCAGGGATTTAAAAGCCAAGCCTGGCCAGAGGACTTGGCTCGGTCGGTGCCTGCTCTCTGCTACCCCTTTCCTGGTGGGGGATTAGACGAGCTTGGGCTAATCCTCATCAGGTGTGATCTCCGGTCAAAGCTAAAGCTGCTTCTGCCCCTCCTCCCTCTCTCTTCTTGCCAGCCTCCAGCACTGTGTGGGGCTGGGATTGGGCTGTGCCTGGGGCAGATGACCCCGGAGCCACTGGTGGGTCCCTGTGGGGCTGGAGAGCAGCCTGGTCCCCAGGGCTGGAGGGTTGTGATGCTGTGGGTCCCCATGGGCAGAGCGTCACGCCTGAGCTGCGGCCAGGAGGCTGAGCTGCCTCTCTCTGTACGTCTGTCCTGCCAGCCAAAGCGGTGGCTGCTTTCTTCCCCAAGGTGAGACAACCTCCGACGTTGGAGGGTGTCAGGAGTTTCTCAGGACTACCTGAGCCCAGTACGGTATTACCAGGGGGCTGGAGGCAACAAGCAATCCCCTGCCCGAGCCGGGGAACTTTGCTCGGCACAGCAGCCCCAGGCATGGCCTGATCCAGCATCCTTGCTGCGATGATGATGATGATGATAATAATAATAATAATAATAATAGCAGCTTTCCAGCACCCTCCCCTGTGTTTTCCTGGAGGACCCGATTCCCCTGCAAAAGCAAATGGCAGTTAATCCGCTCTGTTGGGATTTGGGGCAGTAAATTCCCAGCCTGTGCCAGCTCTTTCCAGGAAGCCCCAGCACCACCACCTGCCAGGATGCCGGCAGGTCAGAGCCGCTCTGGCTTGAAGTCACACCTGTACTTTTATCACAGTCTCCTCACCGCAGAGACGTGTCCTTGCTCGGAGCAGCGTTGCGGACATCCCGCAGTGCCCATGAGACTGAGGTGGGGTAAAATAGCCAAAAATCTGTGAGATTTGGGGGGGGTGGGGATGGGGGGGTGGGGTGTGTTCGTTTGCTTTTAAAGCCGGCTGCTGACAAAGAGCCATTCGTAGCATCCCTTCGGTATGAAAGTGGCAAAACACCCCACCACAACCAGGCGGGAGGCTTTCCTCTGAAGGATGCTGCAAGAGATTTCTTCCCTGGAGCTCCCATCCCTGCTGCCCCTCACCTGCCCCATAAAGGGGATGCACTTGATCACTCTGCACCCCTTGTCCCTTGGGGCACCCCAAAACCTTTACCAGGAAAGTACTGCTCGAGGAGAGAAACAAATGCATAGACATCTCCTGGTATTTATTCCACCGGTTGTAAGAGTACCATGGCATGGGAACAGCATAGAAGGTGGGGAGACACTCAACACAGTACACAAACTACAGCACGATGGAGGAGATTTTCCCTTATCACTTTGTTCTTCTCCTGGAAGGAACAAGGACACAAGTGGATCCCAGCCTGGGAGATGGAGAATGTGCCACCGCTGCTCCAGGGAAGGGCTGGTGGGGGGTTTGGATGAGCACTTGGGAGGGGTTTTATTCCTCTCTCGCATTAATTCAGGCTTTATCTCTCTGGTCCTCAACACCCCTCCTTCCCGCTGGGCTAGATGGGATCACATAGCAGGTCCTTCCCGCCTGACTCCTTTGAGAGGGGCCCTCAAGGGCAAAGCAGTTGGTATTTCTTGCGCGGATGGGATGTTATTTCTTGTGTGATGGGTACGGAGAACGGGACGGGGTGGGGGGGGGTGGGGGGGGACACGACACATTTCTCATTGTGCAAAGCAAATTGGAGCCTCCCCAGCATTTCTAGGAGGCTCGGTCAGAATGTGTTGGCAGAGACACGGCGCAGGGCCACCGCTCGGCTGGAAAGCCTTTGCCTTCCCATGCTGATGTGTTTCAATAACACGTCAAGGTCACTCAGGGCTTTCCTTCCATGCTACCCCCTCCCCCCGCCCCCAGCTCTCACTAAAGACACCCACTGCCACGGGCACAGGAGGAGGCGTTGGGGTACGGGGGTGGGGGGGACATGCTGGCTTTTTGCTCTAACCTCAGACCGGAGAACAAAACAAAAACCACACATCAGGGACATCTGGGTCGGGGACTTGAGGCATCACACGGATGGAGGACCCGACTCACACAAGGCAAGGGTGACAACATCAGCGGGGTCCCCGCTGCAGGCAACAGCCACCGCCAGACCCTTTGCTGCGTTCCCTCCCTTCTCCCCCACTGTCGCATTGACGGGGAGGGGGGGTTCAGCCGGGTCACATCACGGCACATTTCTCAGCTGATTGCTTCAGGTCCTCTAGCGTGGCTGAAGCTTTGTCTTTCAAGGAATCAAGGTCCAGGTTCTGGATGTTGCTGAGCTGGCCGATAACCGAGTTCTTCTCTTCCTCTTCCTCGTTGTCCTGCTCGATCATCTTGGCCAGCTCTTTGGGCAGCTCCACATCACCTCCTACCAGCTGGATCTGGTTGTCATCCGTTTCGTTCTGAAATGGGCCAGGAGAAGGTTAGGCGGGGGATGCTGTGGGTGGGAAAGTGGGGGAGCTTCTGGAGGCACTAAAGGCACGTGCAAGGTTCACAGCGGTGTCTGCATGGGCTTTGGGCTGCCTTCCCCTTTTAAGATCCGTGTGAGTTGGTCCCTGGGGCTCACAGCCATCCTCGGGCTGCGGGTAGGATGGTGCCCACAAGCTCCGTCACTGCTGACCCAGAGGAGACACGGCTGAGCAGGGCCCGGGCACACACCAACGGGCACAGCAAGAGACGAGGTGATAACCCGCGTGTGCCAGCAGCAATATAAATTGGCTTTCAGCTCACATTGGAGTGGCTGGGGAGGTTTAGGCACCCAATTAAGCTACACGTATGCTTAATGACGGCGCCCACCGGAGATCAGGGTCAGCTCCGTGCTGGAGAGCCACAGGGAGACTTTGCAAAAGGCAGCCCGGCTGCCAAGCGGCATCAGTAATGAGCAGAAGAAACTTGTGGAGAGATTAGAAGGGACATCTCAAGCACGAGAAAACAGCAAAAGGATCGGGGGCCCAGATCTGAACAAATCCCTGTTTCCTCGGGAGAAATAAAAAAAAAAATCTCCATCTCTTCTTTTTCTGCCTTTTCGTGCTTTCGGCAGAAGGGGGGGATGGGGGGTGGAAATAAAGTCTCCATCTGTTTATTTCCCAACAATAAAAGGGGTGTGAGAAGCGGTGGGGTGTGCATCCAGGCTGGCTGAACAATCTGAACAATATCACTTGGCTTAGCTGACCTTTCTAAACTAAAATTAGCCCGGCTCCAATTTAGAGTATTCACCACTGAGAGACTCTTGCTGAATAAAGGGTGGGTTTGGGGGGAGAAGAGCTTGTGGCAATTCCAAGAATGGCTGAATTATCCTTGATTAAATTGTTTCTAGTGAGTCATTCATCAGGCGGAAATTCCAAAATAGGAGTTTAGCTAGGAAACGTTTGCCAAATAATCTGGGGAGAGGGGCTGACTAATCCAGCCTGTAATCCGGCTCTGCTCCCAGCTACGGGGCTGGGATTTTGGGGCGAAGGCATCTTTCCCTCATCCGGCTGGATTTAGGGGACAAAAGAGAGGACAGGGGGGATCAAGCAAGGCAGAGGGTCTGTGTCGGGGGTCCCACTGTTTGGGGCTGGTGGCTTGCAGTGCTCAGGGGTGACGGGAAGGGGCCAAGATTTGGGTGGAATGATGCTTTTTAGGGGAACGGACTTACGCTTGGGCTTTGTAGCTCAAAAAACCCACCCAGCCAAGGGGGTCCAGTGCCCCTTCCCCTCCCTGCAGAGCAGGGGGCTTGTCTGTCTCCCCATGGCCCCATCCACCAAGCCCCCCATGAGGGCTGTGATGGGTTTGGCTCCCTGTGTGCTCCCCTCCATGCTCGGCACGGCAGTACCTTGGGGAGTCTGTACTTGTCTCGAAAGTGGGACCTGAACGTGGCCCTCTCCGCCTTGCGCTGGGCAAACTGGGCATCTCTCTCCATCCTGCGAACCACACAGGGCAGTTACCGGCAGCTGATACCCCCAGTCCCTGGGTTTAAGCATCTCTATCCCCCCTCCTGCAACCTGGGTACCCCCCATCTCCTCTGCAAAGTCCCAGTTCCCCACAGTTTCCTCCCCCCCCAGCACAGCCTGAAAGGAGAAAACAATCCCATCTCCCAGGCAAGGAAGAGGATTAAGGGATTAGGGGGTTCATTAAACTCCCACATGGCCCTGCCGCCTCCAGCGCTGTCTCCCCCCAGCCCTCCCGTGCATGGGACAGGAGGCTGCAGAGGGAGCAACCCAACCCCCACCAGGACCCCAGGGGTCCAGCCCACCCTGGTACCCGGTGCCGGTCACACTCACTTCTCCTCCACCAGCTGCCGCTGATATTCCTCATACTCCTCACGCGTCATGCCCTGTGCCTCGGCCGGAGACTTCTCGCCCTCGCTCTTCTCCTCACCACCCAGGCCGCCCGTCAGGTTCTTCAGCTGCCCCCCTACCATGCTCTTCACCATGAACGCCATGGTCACGGTCTCGAGGTGCCGGGGGAGCACGGGTGTTGGGGAGCTGGGGTGTGGAGTTACCGTGGAGCCTGGGTGCTGGGGGAACTGGGGTTAAAGGGGAGATGAGGTCCTGGGGTACTGGGGAGCGGGGAAGATGGGGATGGTGAGTTATGGGGGAGCCTGGGGAACTGGGCTAAGAGTAAGCCGGAGTGCCAGGGAGCCGAGGTATACTTGGTGCTGGGGTGCTGGGAGTAGGGAGTTACCGGGAAGCTAGGGTGCTGTGGGTGTGAGTTCCCAGGGAGCTGGAGTACTGGGTTATTGAGGAGCTGGGATCAGTGGAGCTGAGTTCTCGAGGACTGGGATGCTGTGGTGGGGAGTTCCCGGGGCGCCGGAATACCGAGCTCCGGGGATGCTGAGATGCAGCGGGGTTGAGCTCCCGGGATGCCGGAGTACCAGGTTACAGGGGAGCCGGGATGCAGCGGAGGTGAGCTCCCGGGATGCCGGAGTACCGGGTTACGGAGGAGCCGGGATGCAGTGGAGCCGAGTTCCCGGGGGCCGGGGTGTCCGGGCTGCCGGAGATCAGCGGGACCGCGCCGCCCCGCCGCCCATGGCGGGGCCGGGCTTACCGGGGAGCGGAGCGGAGCGGCCGGTGCTGCAGCACCGGGGCGCGGACAGCTCCGGTG